>CM069904.1:132959774-133083774 GCA_036172215.1 Camellia granthamiana | reverse complement strand
TGCAAGTATGAACCTTGAAGTTGAGCAACTTGATGTGAAGACTGCATTTCTTCATGGTGATCTTGAAGAAGAAATTTATATGGAGCAACCAGAAGGTTTTGTCGAAAAAGGGAAAGAGAAATTTGTTTGCAAATTGAAGAAAAGTTTGTATGGCCTCAAGCAAGCCCCGCAGCAATGGTACAAAAAATTTGACTCTTTCATGATGAATAATGGTTTTTCTAAAACCACTTCGGACCATTGTGTATTTGTGAAAAATTTCCTGAATGGCAAATTTATTATTCTTTTGTTTTATGTTGATGACATGTTAATTGTTGGTCAAAATTCTACCATGATAAACATGTTGAAATTAGAGTTGAGCAAGTCTTTTGCTATGAAAGATTTTAGGCCAACAAAGCAAATACTTGGTATGAAAGTTGTCCGTGATCGCAAAGAGGGGCTGATTTGGTTGTCTCAAGAAAGCTACATTGAGAAAGTTCTTGAGAGGTTCAATATGAATAAAGCAAAACCGGTTGGTTGTCCACTTGCGGGTCACTTCAAGCTTAGTTCGAATCAATGACCTACAAGTGAGAAAGACAAAGAAGAGATGTTGAAAGTTCCTTATGCTTCAGTAGTTGGTTCTTTGATGTACGCCATGGTTTGTACAAGGCCGGATATTGCTCACGTCGTTGGTGTGGTGAGTCGTTTTCTCTCTAATCCGAGTAAAGAACATTGGGCAGCGGTAAAATGGATTCTAAGGTATCTTCGAGGGACTTCGAAGGTATGTTTGTGTTTTGGGGATGGTAAGCCGATACTTGATGGGTTCATAGATTCTGACATGGCCGGTGATATTGATTCTAGAAAATCTACTTCGGAGTATTTGATGACTTTTGCAGGGGGAGCTGTGGCATGGCAATCTAAATTACAAAAATGTGTTGCTCTCTTAACTACCGAAACTGAATTTATTGCCATTACAGAAGCTTGCAAAGAAGAGTTATGGTTGAAGAAATTTTTGCAAGAGTTGGGTTTAAAGCAAGAAAAGTATGTGCTTTATTGTGATAGTCAAAGTGCTATTCACTTGAGTAAAAATTCTACTTTTCATTCGAGATCGAAACACATTGATGTGAGATACCATTAAATTCGTGATGTGTTAGATTCGAAATTGTTACAACTCAAAAAGGTTCACACAGATGATAATATTTCAGATATGTTCACAAAGACTTTGTCGAGGGACAAACATTTAAAGTGTCGAACTTTGGCGGGTATGGTTGATTTCTCCACCTAAGTCGGTAGGGGGAGAATTGTTGGGTATACTTCCTTATTAGAGTGTGGGACCCAATTGGTTTTGGAAAAAGAGTTTAATTTGGTTTAGTATTAATTATAATATATTTTTATATATTATATTTAATTTGTGGAGACCCAATCCAATTTGGAAACAATTAAGGCTTGATAATAAACTCTAGATTCACAATATTTTAGGGTTTGTTTTTGCTCATCCCGAGGTGAAGAGAACGGCTACTACACATACTCCACTTTGGTGAAATCAATTATTTGGGTGTGTGAACAGTGGAATTAATTTGGATGGTTCTTTGCTTCGTTTTCGGTGTTGATTTGGTTCGTTATTTTGGATCTTCTACAACTCTGGTTCTGAAGATTTTTGTTCATCTATTTGGTGAGATCTTTCTTCTTATTTATTTGTGATTATTTGGAATTCACCTAAAGGTGGTTTTGTGAGACCATTAGTGTCTCGTTTGTAATCGTTTGGAACTTATTTGGTTGATAGTGGAATCAGATTTCGATCCTGTGAACGTACCTCACATTGAGGGAACCACGTAAAAATTCTTGTGTTGCTTTTGATTTAATTTTTCCGCATTAATTTTTATTCCCATTGATTGATTTATTTGTGGAGAATCACATAATTTCCCTAACAGGAGGGACCTCTTCGAGAGACAAGACTTAAAACCATAGGTAATGCCTGCTATGTAAACCATGTACTATAATAATCCAAAATATAATTTGTACATATATATATATATATATCATATGTCTCATTTAAAAATTAAAAATAAAAATAAAAATAAAAATGAAGGGTCCATGACAGCCTAACAAGAAGATGATTGCTAACCCTAAACTTAAACCAATATTTCTCTACAAGCTGTAAGCCACAAAGGGGTATGTCACTAACTCTGATTTTTATTTTTATTTTCTTTTTGGGGACAGTTTTAGGGTTGGTTTGGAGTGTCATAAAAAGTGTACTTTTTGTCTTTTTACAAAAAGATGTACAGAAAAATAGAGAGGTGATGTGATGGAAAAAAGATAAAAAGATGGATTATATAGGTTACCCCAAACCAAGCCTTACTAACCCAATTTAGCACTTCTTGAAAGTATTTGAAAAAAAAAATATTAAACTTTCCTCTCTTGATGTAAACCGCACATAGGAGTATCTTACTCTTTCCTTTTCTTTTTCTTTTTTTTAATCTCATTTTTTTTTTCTTTCTTTTTGGGGCAATTAAACTAGAGTACTATAGTGTGGGTTTCATACCCATGTGAGACATTTAATAAAAAATTTGATAGTTTTTTTAAATCTCTAACATTTTTCATTAAACTAACCCAATTTACTAGTTCTTGAAAATAATTAAAAAAAATAAATAAAAATTTCATCACATATTTCTCTCTTGTGCTTGACAGGTGACATCCCAACTACTAGAATGATAGGTCAAGATTCCAGACCACAGGAAACACTAGCCCAAAAAGAAAAAGGAAAAAAGAGACCGTTGCACGGACACAACACAAGTCACAGAAGTTTCAAAACAAACCCTAATAATTCCAAACCTTCCCACCCACCAACCTTGAATGGCAATACATTACATTAAAAAGCTTTCATTGGCAAACCAAACTTTTCCAATTCTCTTTATCAAGCAAGTCCTTGTAGGTACAAACTTTATAGAAAGAAAGAGAAATTCATGAATTTAATAATCTTTATTTATTTCTCAACAATCAAATTAACACCATCAAAGAGAGAGAAGCAACTATACAAAGAAAAGAACCACAATGATCTTCCAAAGAAGACTTTTGCATTTGGTGTTGAAGCCACCACACTTCCACAAGCAAACTAGCCCTAAGAGTAACAAAAAAAATTTACCTAATGGTCATAATAAGAAGTAGTGAGCCCAACCTTTTGTGATTAATTACGTAAGAAACTTATGTACTCTTAGCAAAACTGATTACTAAATCACTTGATTTTGATGTTGCAAAGAGTAACTAGTTTAAAAAACCCTAATTGAAATATGTTGTGGTTAGCTTAGCTAGCCCATATGTGGTAAGGTGATGGAGATTCTGGGGCAGCCCTTCTCTCTTGATTTTCTTGATGGGCAGCCATTCTCTTTTGATGCTTCAACTCTTTGTAAAACTTCTTAATAAACTCTTCAGCTGCCACGTCCACTTGACTGTCTTCTTGATCCCCATCTTTCAATGGAAATGGTGAGTCAGTTATTCTCAACTGCCTCACTATCGGGCTTTGCCCAAACCCTGGAAGCGCCAGTGGAGATGCTGACGCTTCCAGTACCTCATTACTATTCAACAGATCAAACACCTTCTGTACGACATCGTCAGAATTGTAATCATGGTGGTGGCGGCGGCGATGCTGGTGGTGGTGGTGGTGTTTTCGCCGGTAGTACGAGGGATAAACCGGGCTGTTGTTGCAACTGAACTCGTACTCGCGGGGAGAGACGAAGGAGAGGTGGATGTCGTCGGAGTGGCAGCTGAGAGCGGAGTGGTGGTGGAGCATGAGGTTGCTTATGGCTTTTCCGGCAAGCTTTCCGCGTTTTAGAAACATGAGGAGATCAACCATTGGCTTGCTCTTTGATATGCCTGTCCTTAACATCAAGAACATTGCTCTTGCTATGTTCCATAGCTTCTTGGCTATTTCTTGTGGACTTGGTTCCATCTCCATTTTTAGAGAGAGAGAGAGAGAGAGAGAGAGAGAGAGAGTTTTTTGGTTTGTTGAGAGGGAAGATGAGAGGGGCTATATATATATAAGTCCTTGGAGAGAAGAAGACACCACAAAACTAGAAAATGTTTTACAAAAATCTGAAATATAAAGTAGAAAAATGCTATGACCACTCTCAATCATTGCGAGTTGTTTCAATCTCTTAGCTCCATAAAGCAGTTCAAGTTTGGCATTAGCAACCGTCTCTTTGCTTTTAGCACTTTTATGCTTTTAAGGATTATTATTATAACAATAATACATAAATCTGAAATATAAAGTAGAAAAATGCTATGACCACTCTCAATCATTGCGAGTTGTTTCAATCTCTTAACTCCATAAAGCAGTTCAAGTTTGGCATTAGCAACCGTCTCTTTGCTTTTAGCACTTTTATGCTTTTAAGGATTATTATTATAACAATAATACATCCCTCTAAAATTAGAGTTTTAATTGAGCTTTAGTGAGATAAAAAGTCAAAAAAAAAGAAAGAAAGACCAAAACGTCACATCAAATGGGCTCCACATACACATTAGAGTTATTAGAACTCATAAATTAGAACTCTAAAATATTTTTGTTATTATTATTATTTTTTTTGATCACTTGATACGAGGTTAGTTAATTTTTTTTTTTTTTTATTACTAAGGCTTCGTTTGAGAAACAGACTATTTTAGTAATTTTTTAATTTTTTAGCTAAAATATGAGACAAAAAAACTAGTATGTTTGTTATAACTTTTTAATTTTTTTTATGAAAATATGTGTAAAAAGTATAGAAAAAAGAGAATCATTGACTTTTTGTATAAATTATTGACTTTTTAATTTTTTTTAATGATTTTTTAACTTTTAAACTAAAAAATGATAATATCAAACGAGGCCTAAATTTAAATTATTATTACCACTTGAATTATAATCTGAACATGTTTAGAATGACATATATGACAACGAACAAATATATAATAACAATAATGAACATATTTTATCTCTTACTATTTCCAATCAGTCTTATTTGCCATAAAAATAAAAAAAAAATTTAAAAAAACTGTCTCATTAATCAGCATCTTTTTATAAACTAAAAGATAACATTTAAAAATAATAAATTAAAACTAATTTTTTTTAGTTTTTTTATAATTAAATTATATTAATTTATAAATTTTAAATAAAAATTATATCAAATACTTTAATATTAAATTTTAAAATAAAGAATTACAAATAAATTCAATATATTGCACCAAATAAATAAATGTAACGTGTCTAGTGTAATAGAAGACTAGTGTTGTTTCATTGCGCGTGGGAAGATGGTTGCTTTCAATGTGTGGAAGTGTTGTGGCAATTGTTATTATTATTTTATTTATTTATTTTGGGACATGATTGGAGGGTGCTTTTTGGAGATTACTAGAAACTCCCATCAATGGGATTAAGGCTAAGTTTGACATGTCTTAAAAAAGATAAAAAGTCAAAAAGTTACTATCTTATTTAAGTCACATCACCTCTCTAACACATCACTTCAAATCCAACCCAAACTCAACTTATATTTCATAAAAAGTCAAAAAGTGCACTTATTTAGATCATTCCAAACAATCCCTAAATTTCTTACCCTCACTTCAATGATTAAAGATATTTGAAATTACAAAGATTAATTATATACAAATAAAAAATTTAAACATAAAATTTATATAAAATGATGCGTTAAAATAATATTCATTCACTCAAAAAAAATTCATAAAAATGACTTGTTATTTCAACTACCATCAACACATTGTTTTGATAGGCAATTTTTCTTTTTCTTATTTTTTTTTTAACAAAAAAATTATTTACAAATCACATTCCGAAGTTAACGGGTTGTTACAGTTTGGTTAGACCGGGATTTGATTACTTCCTCAACATGTTAATTACACTTCTGACCAACTTTATATAGACTCAAGTATATGCCTTGTGTGATGTGCAATCATGTCGCATTGGTCAATTTTTCAAACATTTTAAAGAGAATAACTAATTTCATTCAATTTGTTAACAAAGTACTCATTTTAAGGACTAGTGGCTTACACATAAACAATAACCACAAACGTTCTATATTAAAGTAGGCCTAAACAAGAATAACAGTTTTTATGGGAGCCGCTTCCCTTAAAACTCTATACCCTTTATATTCTCTCAAAATTCTATTTCGTGGGCTCTATGACATTCGCAACGCTAATTTAAATTGCTTATCTTGTATGTCTCGAAAATAAGAACATATATGTAAAAATTAACTCGATCAAATATTAATAGATAAATTAACTAATTGTGTTTTGTTTTATATTGATGCCAGATCAAATTAATTTTTTGTATATATATATATTTTTTGCTAGCCTTACTAGTTGAACAGTTCGAATCACTATTATGGGTTTCGTGAATCGACAAAATAGAGTCTTAAAAAAGTACAAAAAAAATAAAATCGTGAGAGGAGTTGTTCCAATTTTTATAGCCCAAAATTATAATGTAAGATTTGGTATTGACTAATTATAGATACATAAACATAGTTTGTGGTTCCAAATTTGTTACGTTCCTATCTTCTGCCTATCCTAATAAATATGGAATTTTATGTGAATTTATATTAAAATGGAGATTTTAATTTTCGTACATAAAATTTCAAACACATCGTGAAAAATTAAAATCAACGATTTATAATTATTACTAAGTGTTTAAAGTTTTTAAATTTTTTTCAATATTTATGACCATATTATTAGATTTTGAAATGAATAACTCAAATGTTAACATTTGCCGACACATAAGCGTATGTGATGAATGGAAAAAATTATTTGATTATTCAGGAGCCTCATATAATAGTACCTTTCACCAATCATTAATTATTGGATAAATTATAAATATATTCTTTGAGATTTGTTTAAAATACAGATTGTCCTATGTGATTTGAAAAATTATAAATATTCCCTTATTAGAATTTTTTATTTAATAAAATTAACTGAAAAAATAAAATTTATAATTGCTCTCCTATACAATAATAAAATTACTTAAATTATTAATTGAAATATATTTTTAATATCATTAAAAACTGTCAATTGACTTAATGATTTATTAATAAAATTGACGATTTGCTATGAAATTAGAAATCTCAGAAATGGGATGTAATTTTCAAAATTACAAGAGATAACTCGTGTTTTAATTAAATTTCAAGAAATGTATTTTTAATTTATCCTTAATTATTATGTTCTTTATTATTCATATAATTTAATATAAAATTATAAATTTTACCCACTTCATTAATCACAATATAGCCGGGGCACAGTGGCTCGTAACAACCAAATAACTTGAGAATTTACATTATAAATTCTTGAGGTGTTCTCTAACATTCTTCCACTGTGAGGAGTATTTTGAAAAGATATTTAGAATTTATTTTTTATTTTTTTAAAGTTTTTTTTTAAAAAAAATAAAATGAATTAAAAATTAAGAAGTGACTTCACTTCTCAAAATAAGTCATAGCCAGAGAGATCGAGTAGCTGCAACTGCCAGCCTGACATGGTTGGCATGGTTAATAGTCTCACCTACTTTTGACACGTGTCACCCTACCTGGAGATCTAGAATGAATCTGTGGCGTACACTTCCTCATGGATCTTAGGGTGAGTGTTTGTTGTGAGCCAAGGTTCTCTCCTTGCAGCCTTATACTTGTGCTCGTTCTTACAGATTTTCGGGTCTACTTTTAGGCTCAATTTTAATAATTCAAATCGTTCATATTTTATGATTTATACAGTATATTATACCTGTAAAAAATCAAGTTGATCGGATATCAGAAAGCATATGTTCGGAAAACTGTTTATTAAATTCTTTAAAAAATAATTTTTAGTTCAATTTTTTGAACACATATTTTCTGATATCCGATCAATTTGATTTTTTACAGGTATGATATACTGAATAAATCATAAAATATGAACGGTTCGGATTATTAAAATTGGGCCTAAAAGTAGACCCGAAGGCCTGCAAGGACGAACGCAAGTACAAGAGCTGTAAGGAGAGGATCCTCATTCGTTTGTTGTTGTTGTTATTTTTTTTTTTTTTTTATAAAAAAAATTTAGATCTTATTCCATGAGAGAAATCTAAAATTTAATTTTTAAAATTTTAATTTTTTTTTCTTTTTAAATTCATCTACATAAGATGAATGGAAAAAAAAATTAACATAATTTTAAAAAACAATCATCAAAGATTAAAAAAAAAATCAAAAAAATGTGACTTATTTAGAAGTTCTCAAATAGTTGCATCTACACAGTTTAATGAATGATTTGTTATTTATTGAGCTTAGAATATCTCCAATAGAATGATTAGAGGTGCATTTGGCAATTGATTTTTTTAGTTAAAAATCAAACAGTTAATATTAAAAAATTATATAAAAAAGTCAAAATTCCTTATCATTTTCTCCACATTTAGCATATTTTTTCATAAAAAAATTTAAAAAAGTCATTCCCAAATACTTTTCATCTCATATTTTAGCCAAGAAATTCTTTCTCAAATCAACCCTAAATTTGTGTGTAAAATATTTATTAGTTTAGAAAATAAGTATGTACTCTTTCATAAAATATTTATTAGTTGTAGAGTATGTTATATAATAAGAAGACCCAACACAATTAGCAAGGGAAAAGAACAACAAAAATACATTGGAGATAGAAAACCAAAGTGTGTTAATCTACTGCCACGAATTCTAATGGTAATCATGGGTTTTTAATTCAAATGATGCCCTTAGAATGAGGGGCATAATCATCAACACACACCAGCTTAAATTGACCTAAACAAATTTACGCGATCAAGTGAGTGGGTTGGGTGATAAAAATTAATGGTCAATTGTCATATTGGTTAAAATTTGTTAACCTTCTTACAAAATAATTCAATCTGTCTATATATACTTTCCACGCGCACACCAGTATATATATATACGGCTTTAATATAAGAATTTTCCAATTCTTAGGATTGAAGTAATATATCTCCATCTCTCAAATCTCAATGTGTAAAAGAACATGTGTAAGTCATGTAGAATGAGATGTTGAGAACAGGAAAGCATTATAATGTTTCTAATTATAAGGCCTCATTCTTTTTTCCTTTTTCAAGTTAATACTTTTATAACACATTAATTTCCTGATAATTTAATCTTAATCTAGTCATGTACTTTGCCCTTTTGATATTTTACAGAAGCAAGAATACAACTTACACATAATTTGTACAAAATTTCTACACCAAGGGTATGGGCACAGAATTTTCCACAAACTTATTTTTAGAATGTTGTGTTATAAATTTGTATTTACATTATTTTTCTTTTAGAAATTTCAGTTCTTTTGTTTCTTTGTCTCTGTATCTATCTCTCTTCTTTTAATAGATGGTGAAAATGATATGGCAAGCCGACTTGAAGCCAACTAGAAGTGATATTTTTAAGAAGCTAGATGTGGAGTTGGATGTCCAACATTTTCCCCAACTTTACCAGATATCTTCCGCCTTTTCCTCCTAGTTTGGTTTTGAGAACCCTCTTTTTAGGTGCGCTTGGACTATGATTCCAAAAGTCCTAACAAAAAAAATATGTATATATATATATATATATAATATACTTTGTATTTAATGAAATGTTAAACAAATTAATGCAGAAAATAGAGGAATCCATGGCTACTTGGATGTTATTGAGCCCATCTTCATAAAAATTATTGTATGTTCATGGAGATATATATGAGATCAAAAACGTTTGATTTTTGAGACTGTTGAGAAATTATGTTAAAAGGCATGAGTTGATTATCACAAAGTTTGATCATGTGTAGAAGCAATTTAAATAGGCAGGAAGTCATTAATTCATAGATCTTCTACTATTAATTAGTGAGGTATTGACTAGTTCATTATTTTTTATACCACACTCCAAGCTAAAAAAGTTAAATTCTAGAGAGAGAAAAAAAAAAAAGCAAAAAAAAAAAAAAAAAAAAAGACTGCTCAGGTAGTTAAATTTGACATACACTTTTGGCCTCATTTTGGTGTGATTGATATATCGAATTGAAATCTATACTATATATTAAGTAAAAGAGGGTTTTTAATCCTAAGCTTTGTGGGAGTTTCAATCTTCCAATCTAATTTTTTTGATTTTTTGATTTAAAAAAAAAAAAAACTTAGCATTTATTAACTTTTCCCAACCCCAAATCTTACCATCATAATAACACTTTAATGTATTAGGAACAAGTATAAAAAAAATTCTTTGAAATCCAACACATATGAATTTCTTGAAAAGTCCCAACACATATGATTATTATCCCTCATAATAACACTTTAATACATTAAGAACAAGCATAAAAAAAATTTCTTGAAAGTCCAACATATATGATTATTATCAAAATATTAAACTTTAATATAATATAATAAAAAAAAAAGACATTTAATTCTTTGAAAAGTCTAACACATATGACTATTATCAAAATATTAAATTTTAATATAATATAAAAAAGGAAAAAAAGAAGACATTTAAAAAAATATATATATATTTAAAAATAGCAATTCACATATATAGATAATTATAAATATATTAAGGAAAATGGGGTTTCTAAACGCCAAGCCTTGTGGGAGCTGCAATCTCTCAATCTTAATTTTCTAAATTTTTGATTTAAAAAAAAAATCTCAGCATTTATTGATTTGGTCAAAATCTCCTGATCAGCATTTATTAACTTTTTCCAATTTACATGCCTGCATTTATTGATTTGGTTAAAATCCCTGATTAGTATTTAAAATCTCATCATACAAATAATTATAAATACAGTCCGTGCATAGTTATTGTAGTAGCTTTTTTAATTTCTCCTGTACAATATGATTAGTGATAAGATTGTTAAATTATTTTTATAAAAAATCTTAAAAAACATAATTTATATATTAAAAAAAATTAAAATAAATATAAATATCTATAATTATTCCGTATATAACACGGGTGATAAGCTAATAAATATACATACATGTATTTTGCTTCATTTGTGACAAGCCCATTGAACAATAATGTTGACACAAGCTGCTATAATGACATCTTTGGTTTTCTATTTAATGAAATTTATTAGAGAGGGCCAACTGATTGAAACATTAGCATGTCTATGGTGAGAAATGAAAGTCATTTTCTAATACCCGTTTATTATTACCTTGTTTGGTACAAGTTTATGTGCATTTTGCATCAACATGCCCAAAGTACAAAGCACGAAGACACATTAAACATTTAGTCCAAGCCAAGGTCAATTTAAAAAAATTAAGGGGTCGACTTTTCTCCTCTCTCAGAGATGGGGTTCACTCTAGACCCATTAAGATAATCTGATTTATTTATTTTGCCTATGTTTGGCAAGAGGGATTGTGGGCTTTTTTGGCTAAATTAGCCATATAAGACAAAATAGGCTTTTTTAGCCACAAAAAACAAAACATCACATCCAACCCATAATCATTACACTCCTCTCTCACAAAAAAAGTCAAAAAAGCCAAAAAGCCAAAAAGCCCTTCCCAAACCAAACTTTTAAGCCCAGGCTAAAAAAGCCAAAAAAGCCAAAAAGCCAAAAAGCCAACCCACTTCCCAAACGGAGGCTTTGTAAGATATGCCAAAAAGTTTATTCACGTAAAAAATCAAATTAATCGAGTATTATAGACCACATAATTGGTTAAAATTTGTCTTTTAAAAATGTCCAATTGATCTATTCTAAAATCCAATCATGTAGCTACCGTCTCTTGATGAACTTGAATTTTTTTACATGGATGATGTACTTGACAGATTTTATAAAATGAGCAGTTGAAACCATCTCTGAGGTGCAACAATCATATCATTTCCAACCCCAAGGGGTTAGTCTAGCGGGTACAACTTGGGACTTAGGGATGTGCTCCTTTTAGGTCTCAGATTCAACTCATATTAGGAGCAATCCGCTCCATACGGCCACACCCACGGCAATACCCGGGATTTATCTGATCCACATGGAAGGGGCACTTTGCATGGGTCTCGGGATTAGTCGAGGTACGCGTAAACTGACCCGGACATCCGGTCATTCACAAAATATATATATATATATATATATCATTTTCTATATTCAAAGGGTAATTAAATGTCTAATTGTGAGGAGTTATGGCTCCACAACAGTGGAACTATCTTTTCTCATAACAATCGAAGGGAAGTTGAAGAGGAAAAAAAAAAAAAAAAATCTTAATGAAGAAATATAGATACAACACTAAATGTAAAATCAAAACAATTGGAAGTCTCTAATTGGCAGCTTCCTTCTGTTAATTAAACTAGAGTACTACTACACGAAGAAAAGTAAAGCCCATCAACATCAGCAGGGCACTTGATGATGTTTACATGTTTTCAATAATACATGAGGAGGACTAGACTTTTATCAGCGTTTGCTTTAGGACAAAGTGTGTTTTAATTAATTTTGAACTCTTTTATATTGAATCTAGTATGGAGTATTAACTAGGAAACTTCCCCTAAAAATACCCAATTTATATTAGTTTAATGTCCTACTAAAATGTTTTTGTAACTTACTCTTATTGTCTTAGAATGGATACCGATGTAGTTTAGCAGCTTGTCCATTAGCTAAGCGAACTTGCTACCTAAGTCCCTCGAATTTTTATTTGTTTTTAGTAGATTCTCTAGACATAATTTTTTAAAATTAAAGTTAGTCATTATATTAATACACAAATATATGTTAGGAATTTTTTAATACAAAAACTTAGGTATGATGTGTTCAGGTCACAAATTGGTGTAAGAAAATGAAAATAAGAGGAAAAAGCTTGTATGAAGTAGACGTTATTTTATTTTTATTTTTTTCCATTTCTTTATACTGCACAAATCCTTCTCTAGATTCATGATTGAAGCATAACATAATTTTGTATCTCAAAAAGCAAGAAAAATAAGTTTAAATTAAAAAATATATATATACAATGTAAAAAAAGGCTCAGTTTTAGATTTTTTGTCTTAGGTCCAAATAAATTTGAGTTATCTCGAACTGTTAATAACTTTTTATTTTAGAATTGTTTACTAGGCCGTGTGTTATAAATTTTGCTTACAATCTATGAAGTAAAAGCAATTTAAATAAGCCAAATATACCATTTATTGTAAAGTTGTGAGAGTAGTACTTTTAACTCTACTTAAAAATTATAAAATTTTAACTTAAAATAAGTTTAAAACAAAACAAACTACTCGTTTTAACTCTCACGATTATCCCTCATTTGATATTTACAATATAAAACAATCGTATGGATGTATTTGCCTCACAAACTGTAAGCTATTACTATGATATTGGTTTCTCTTGGCCTACAAATGAACTATTAAAATAATGATCAATCTTCCTCAAAGTTTAGATGCTAATTTTATACATTACACAAAGAGGTAATGAATCAAATATATCTTTCTTTTTTCATTTTTTTACAATAGTTAGAAAGTGAATAAATTGAGAGAAATGTTATTCCGCAGTAGTGAGACTCAAACTCAAACCTTACACTCAATTAAAAAAACACCTCATCAATTAAGACAACCTTTAGTCTTGAATAGTTGGCTATGTTAGATGAAGACTTCATCCAAGATAAATCAACCCTAAATTGCAGCCACCATTAATGTGGCACAAGAAGATCCACTATGTAAACAAAGTATTAGTTTCCAAACCCAAAAAATAAATAAATAAATAAATAAATAAAGAAGAAAATGACTCAATGGAGATTAAATTAATCAAGAAATGCAAGTTGATTTGAGTTTCCATCGCATTGTTTAAAATCAAACAATCAATACAAGCGTGTCAAAAATGGGCCCTACAAATCACTTTCATCCAACCACTTGATAGCTTTTCTTTGACCCTTAAAGGGCTAAATTAATTGATATTTGTGTCCTAAATTATTGGTAATTAATGTTCTTGGAGTTGTTGTTTTCCTGTCATTTTCTTTGTTCTTTCCAAAGTTTTTCCAAGTAAACTTCTCTTAATGACCTTGTAATTTATCACTGAAGCGACTCGAGATAGAAACACATATGTTAATTAAGGCTTTAAGACTTTTTCATTTTAATCCTCTAAGCTTCAACCACTTCCTTGTCATAAGGTTTTGCCGTGTCGTAAGCGGTTGAAAATTGCCACCTGTCATGAGTGCAATGGCTGTTTTTTGTGAGTTGATTAGGTCTAGTTCACCACCATCTTATCAAAATTAGAATTTCAATGTTTAGCTTGATCGAAATGGTAATGCAACTCCAATGATAGAGATTGCAAGTAATCTTAATCCTAATTAGGATAACATATATAAAATCAGGCTTGGCATGAAGTCTGAGTTTAAATCTTTTTAATATGTAATATGATTTTCCCTATCCCTATTTACCTTCTACCCATTGTAAGCTTGTGGTCGAACTACTTGCATAAGGTTTAGGAAACAGTTAAATAGCCCAAGGTCATAGGATAGATCAAATTGTTGACCATGAGCATAAATATTACTTTTGAACTAGCTTAAAATGCCTCCAAATTTGATAGACTGATTCAAAACGCATCACTATCCTCAACGATGGTGCATGATGAATTTTGTCGCAATTCCTTCATTCAGATCTTTAAATTAACAATTTTGTCATTTATGAATTTTGTTTTTAGTAATAACTTCGATTAGGAATATCAATTTTTTAGTGCCATTTAATTTG
Organism: Camellia granthamiana; assembly: GCA_036172215.1. NCBI lineage: Eukaryota > Viridiplantae > Streptophyta > Magnoliopsida > Ericales > Theaceae > Camellia > Camellia granthamiana. Next base: position 133,069,183 of record CM069904.1, on the reverse strand, counting down.
ACACATTGCTTATACAAACACAAATTTGATATTCTGCTAATTTTCTATTTACTTTTTATTATTTTTGTGTCTATTAAAAATTAGTCTTTAGTTGTTTCCTTGTTGAAGTAGTAGTCCTTTTATATTATAAATTATAATGCAAATCTTAGGGCAAGATAACTTCTTTTTTTTTTTTTTGTTGAAACTGAGGTTTTTGGCTTCTACCGCTGGGTTGCGTCCACCGACTAATCCTCAGGGGGAGCAATCACAGCAATCCACCGCCGCGGCTCCCCACTTAAATCCCAAGAGAATCTCAGAGGGGAATCGAACCCGTGACTGTGCGCCTAACCCACACAGTCACGTGTTTGCCCTTACCACTGGGCCACCTTGGGGGTGGGTTAGGGCAAGATAACTTATCAATACAATATTCTGTTTGAGAATTCCTTCTCTTCCTTGTGAATTCTTTGTTATTTTCTTGTAGATTAGACATCTCGTCTATTAAAACGATAATTCCATAGGATAATTATACCACATCAATAAAAATTAAATACAATATATAAAGGTGAAGAAATTCGAATTCTTCACCTTCTAATAAGGTTCAAGAGTTCTAAATAATTGATGGCTCAAACTTTTGGATAATTTAATATACTTGAGGATGTTGCTTTCATGTCATTTTCTTTGTTCTTTCCAATTTTCTTCTTAGTAAACTTCTGTTAATAATCTTCTTATCTGTCATTGAAACAATTCGATATTGAAACACGTATATTAACTAACATTTTAAGACTTTTATTTTAATCCTCCAAACTTCAACAACTTTTATGTGAGGCTTTGTCGTGTCGTAAGCGGTTAAAAATTGCCATGTGTCATAAGTGCAAAGGCTATTTGTTGGTTCATTATGTCTAGAGCTGCAAACGAACCAAGCTGTAACGCCCCCAAAATATTACATAAAACCCATCACTTTAGACATGCATTGATATAAGAAAAAAAAAATCAACCATTTCTATTCATTAAATTGTTTCTTACAACAGTATTACATGTTAACAACAAAAGCAGATGCCCTATGGGCTTACAGCTTTCCAAGTCAACACTTGGTTACACAAAAGAAGAGTACTAACTCTATACAAAAGAAACCCTCGGCTTGATATACGTGTAATACAAACAAAATAAACAAAAAGAGTCTTCAACTCTTATCATCATCCAAGCTATGTCCTTGGAGGTGACATGCTACCTGTACCTGAAAGTAATGTTCCCATATAGGGTGAGCCACAGCTCAGTAGAGATATGCTAAACACAGTGTGAGCAATAACTAAGATATTAGCAATTGATAAATGTTTATTACCCATAAATCGATTCATAACCCAATTCCATTACATGACCACTATGTTCATGTTTTCATTTCATTTTCTATTTCTTATCAACATCACAATTCACATCAACGGCTCAGAACCTGGCCAACCACTTATATGAGACAGTGACTCATATTAAACATTTCCCATTCTTACATTAGATAAACATACTAGTTGTATCAACATCTCAACAGATAAGCATACAAACTTTATCCACATCTCAACAGATAAGCATATCAGCTATATCAACACTTCCATAGATAAGCATATGAGCTATATCAACAATAATAACTGACAAGCATATGAGCTGTATCAGTGGAGTCCATCCCCTATCTTCTCCCAAACAACATCCGATTTAGAGGTCCATCCCTTATCTTCTCCTAAACTGTAGAGTACAACCCCTATCTCCTCCCACACACACAACGTATATACACATAGGTCATATACACAATCAATCAATACATAACGTTAATGTATTCTGTCAACTGTCATACTCTGTAACATATCCAATTGATTAATTTTTGTTTGCCTAATCATCATGCATTGTCTACAACAATCAAAACTACCCTCCACCGGTAGCCCAAGCAATTATTTCTAAACAAATAATAAAAGCTCCAACAGATAAAATATCAATGTTTTCAAAAGTGAGTGATTAACAAATCCAACTCCATCATTTCACAATATAATGAGTCAATTTCATTATTTCCAACTCAATTCCATAAATCCACAACTTTTCCAAATTAATTACACCAATTAATTTATACAACAAATTAGGGCTTTTTTCCCCAACTCTCAATATCAACCCAAAGGTTCAAATATCAACAACCAACCTCAATATCATTATTTTGAAACCCAAAATATAAATTTTAGACTCAAAACAATAAAACCATTTTTAACATTTTGAAACCCTAAGTCCCAAAATCACCCAACTTCAACACTTTATCAAAACAACCAAAAATCTATGTCAAAGACCATAAGAGTGAGTAGGAATCCCTACCTCAAATTTCGAAGCCCAAGAAAGAAGATGATGCAAAACCCAAAATGCTCCAAACTCCGAGACCCACGGATCAAAACGAAGCCCTCGACGATCAACACAACTTTTACAAAGGCCAAAGGGAAAGAAAACACTCTAACTAGATCAAACCCTAGAGAGAAGGGAGTTTCTAGAGAGAGAGGCTCTCAAAATATCTTTTTAGAAAGTAAGAGAGAGAGTGGTAAAGTAAAAAGTGATTCAAAAATGCCTAGCTGCTAGCTGATATACGACATTCCCGCTCGACCGGAAAACACAACGCTCGAGCGTCAAGAACAAAAAAACTAGGTCTGCTCGAGCGCAAGAAGACCCGCTCGAGCGCCAAGACACATGAATAAAGTACATCCGCTCGAGCGTGAAAACCAGTCCGCTCGAGCGTAGATTTCCCCCTCCCAGAACTTACACCTGAAATGTACTACCTGCTCGAGCGCCAACAAGACCGCTCGAGCGCGACCTGCTCGAGCGCAGGAAATCCGCTCGAGCGTGAAAAACATGCTTGCAGAAGTTTTGCAGAGCATCCAAAATACTGGGAGTGTGCAATATCCGCTCGAGCGCTCCAAGACCCGCTCGAGCGGAACGACCAAAAACATAGCACCAAGGTTTTGGACCAAGGCTCAACTCACCTGCTCGAAACAAGCCCGACACATCCTAAAACTCAAAGAAATGGAATTAAAGGATAACAACAAGATTGATACAACTACCAACTCCACGGAACCAAAGTCCGGAATACCACAAATACAGCAAGGGAATATCGGGACCGCTATAACCTCCCCCCCTTAAAGAATTTCGTCCCCGAAATTAAGTACAAGTTTGCAAAAACAGGTTTTCTCCATTCCCCACATAATATTACAACATAATATTTAAACAATCCGACCCATTACCGGTCGATCTCATCGCTTTCAAGAGGCAATTCACGTTATATATCAACCTGCATTATCAACATGCATTCCTTTGAAATCTGACAATTTCATCACATTTTCCACAATTCTTTAACACATGCAACATTAATATCATGCTTGCATTCCCACTATTTACTTCACATACAAAATGTTAAAACCAACTTCCATACATCAAAACATTTACAATGTTTCCACAACCCAAGATATATTCAATATTCTTAAGGTTAAATTTTACAACAAAATTTTCAATACATGATTACATACCAACAAACATGTCCGGATACTTTTCACGGACTTCCAACTCACATTCCCAAGTGGCTTCCTCCACTCCGTGATGCTTCCACAAAACCTTTATCAAGGGAATGGTCTTGCCTCGCAAGACTTGATCCCGCCTATCCAAGACCCGAACCGGTCTCTCCTCATATGAGGCATCCTCATCTACCTTTAAGTCGGTCCAATCTAGCACATGGGACGGATTCGGCTCATATTTCCGAAGCATACTAACATGAAATACGTTATGCACCCCGGACAACTGCGGTGGCAAAGCCAAACGATAAGCAACTTCCCCAATCCTCTCGAGGATCTCAAAGGGACCAATAAATCGAGGGGATAACTTCCTACTCTTCCCAAACCTCATCAAACCTTGCCTAGGTGATATCTTCAGAAAGACATGATCACCTACCTCAAACACTAAAGGCCTTCTCCTACGGTCGGCATAACTCTTTTGGCGACTCTGGGCCGTAACAAGCCTCCTACGGATAAGCTCAACTTTCTCCGTCATCTCTCTAACCAACTCCGGACCCAACAAAGGTGCATCACCCACCTCGGCCCAACAAACTGGAGACCTACACGGTCGGCCATACAAGGCCTCAAACGGTGCCATACCGATACTAGACTGAAAGCTGTTGTTGTAGGCAAACTCCACTAAAGGTAAGTGCCTCTCCCAAGTCCCACTAAAGTCAAGGACACAACCTCGAAGCATATCCTTAAGGATCTGAATAGTACGCTCGGACTGCCCGTCAGTCTGAGGACGGTAAGCCGTACTAAAGGTCAACTTAGTGCCCAAGGCACTCTGCAAACTCTGCCACAACCTAGCAGTAAAACGAGGATCTCTATCTGAGACAATTGTCACTGGGACCCCGTGCAACCTCATTATGTCCCGAATATACAAGTCGGCGAGATGATCTACCGAATCTCTCACGCGCATAGGGATAAAGTGCGCCGACTTAGTCAACCGGTCTACAACCACCCAAATAGCGTCACTACCCCGCTGAGTCCTCGGGAGACCTACAACGAAGTCCATAGTGACATGCTCCCACTTCCACTCGGCAATAGGCAAGGGTTGCAACAAACCCGCTGGCCTCTGATGCTCGGCCTTTACTTGCTGACAATTAAGGCACTTTGACATGAAAACAGCCACATCTCTTTTCATACCCCGCCACCAGAACTGGCGACCCAAATCCCGATACATCTTAGTGCCTCCCGGATGCACCGCAAGGCGTGAATGGTGAAACTCTCGGAGTATTTCCTCTCGGCAAGACTCCGGCACAAACAAACGGTCTCGGTATCTCACACTCAGATCAGGATACACCGTCAAACACTTTTCAACCTTCCCACTGGGGATCTTCTCTTGGAGAGACTCTACCTCAAGGTCACCTCTCTGTGCCTCTAACACTCGAGTCACAAGTGTAGGCTTCGCAATAACAGAAAACAAGGCCGCAGCCTCAACAGATTCGCCCAGAAGTAAATCAAACTCACCAAGAGCACCCAACATCTCCTATTCCCGGATGGCTATACAAGCTACATCACCTATGGATTTCCTAGTAAGGGCATCAGCCACTACATTGGCCTTTCCCGGGTGATAGTGCAACTCAAAGTCATAGTCCTCAATGAACTCCATCCACCTTCTCTGCCTCAAATTCAAGTCTCTCTGTGTAAACAGATACTTCAAACTTTTGTGGTCCGAGAACACCTCGAACCTCTCACCATAAAAGTAGTGCCTCCAAATCTTCAAGGCAAAAATCACTGCCGCTAGTTCTAGGTCATGTGTAGGGTAATTCTTCTCGTGTATTTTCAACTGACGTGAGCCATAAGCTACCACTTTCCTCTTGCATCAACACACAACCCAAACCCTCTCGTGAGGCATCACAATAAACCGCATAACCCAACCCTCTCTTCGGAATAATCAAAACCGGAGCGGTGGTCAATCTAACCTTCAACTCTTGGAACGACTTTTCACAAGTCTCACTCCACGCAAACTTGACCCCTTTCCGCGTCAATTTAGTCAACGGCGAAGCTAGCCTGGAGAAATCCTTCATAAACCGACGGTAATACCCAACTAATCCCAGAAAACTGCGGATCTCAAAAACACTCTTAGGCTGTGCCCAATCCTGCACTGCCTCAACCTTGGATGTATCAACAGACACCCCTTCCCCGGATACCATATGGCCTAAGAACTTGACTTCTTCTAGCTAGAACTCATATTTCCCAAACTTGACATACAGCCTATAGGCTCTAAGCAACTCAAGCACCACTCTCAAGTGTTCCTCGTGCTCCTCCTTAGAAGGCGAATAGATAAGAATGTCGTCCACGAAAACGACCACAAATCGATTTAAGAATTCCCGGAAGATCCGGTTCATCAAGTCCATAAAGACTGCCGGTGCATAGGTGAGCCCAAATGGCATCACCAGAAACTCATAATGGCCATACCGCGTACGGAATGCCGTCTTCGGAATATCTTCCTCCCTGACCCTCAACTGGTGGTAACCCGATCTCAAATCTATCTTAGAGAAACAACGGGAACCCTTCAACTAGTCAAACAAATCATCTATACGGGGCATAGGGTATTTATTCTTAACCGTAACCCGATTCAACTTTCGGTAGTTGATACACAATCTCAAGGCACCATCTTTCTTTTTAGCAAAGAGGGTCGGTGCTCCCCACGGCGATACACTAGGGTGAACAAAACCCTTATCTAACAACTCTTGGAGCTGAATCTTCAACTCACTCAACTCGGCTGGGGCAAAACGATAAGGTGCCATAGAAATCGGCGCCGTGTCGGGCACTAAATCAATAGAGAACTCTATCTCTCGATGAGGTGGTAAACTAACGAGGTCCTCGGGAAAAACATCCGAATACTCACAAACCACCCTCGGCAATACAATCTGGGTCTCATCACACTCACCACCCAAGAAGCTAGCAAGTAGACAACTAAGCTCGTTCCGCCCTCGCAGATCATGCACCGGTGGTAACACACTACTAACCCGATCCCCCAAGAAATGGAAACACTCCCCGCTCAAGGTACAAACTGTAACCCTCTGGCGGTAGCAATCAATAACAGCCCGGTATGACGATAACCAGTCCATACCCAAAATAACATCAAAACCCTTCATAGGCATAACAACAAAGGGAAAATGAAGCCTATGGTCGGGACCTCTATATCATAACCCATACATCCGTGTTTCAAAATCAATTCGCCCCCAACAGGCGATACAACACATATAGGAGATGCCAAAAGCGCTAACTCCAACTCCAACACAGATGCAAATGCAGCAGATACAAAAGAATGAGACGCACCCGTATCAATCAATACTCTAGCAACCGAGTTGTAAAACAAAAAGGTACCTCTCACGACTGATGGAGCCGGTACTAGGTCCTGCGCGGTAACAGCATACACGCGCCCTGTAGGCCCCTGATCCACCTGCTCACCTCTAGGAGCATAAGACTGCTGCACAGACTGGGATGACGAAGCTTCCAGATTGGCCCTCGAGCCTGCACAGACTGAGCTGGCTGATAACCCTGCGTCTGCCTAGAACCAGACGCCCCTGAAGTGGCACTCAACTGTGGGCAAAACCTCTTCAAGTGCCCAGGCTGACCACACTGATAACAAGACAAAGGCTGGCGCCTGCCCTGACTCTGGCCCTGAGGTCTAGCTGAAGAAGAAGCAGCTCGCTGACCCCCTCCCTTCTGCGGGCAAACCGAAGACTTGTGACCCAGCTGGCCACACGTAAAACAAGTCAAGCCTCCTTGGTTACCTCTCCCGGAGCCTGCACTTGGCACTGGAAAGGTCGATCTAGCCAAACCACCTTGAGACTGCTGAGGGTTAAAACCCCTCTGTCTCCTGCCATCACTCTGGCCATCTTGGCTCCTCTTAGAGCCTCTATGCTTCTCCTTATCCTCCTCCTGCATCATAAGCTCCATATGAGCCGCAGCATCCACCAAACGTCTATACTCTCGGATAAACGACCCCCCAACCCTCAACTTGAGTCTACGTCTCAACTTCCGCTCGAACTCAAAGCAACGGCGTTTCTCGAACGCCACAAGTTCAGGTGCAAACCTGGACAGACCAGTAAAAGTAGCCTCAAACTCGGCCACTGATAAGCCCTGCTGTTTAAGCTGGCAAAACTGCTCCCTCAGCTTCTTCCTAGCAGCAGACGACAAGAACTTCTCCTGGAAGGTATCTACAAAAACCCTCCATGCACCACCAACACGGCCCTTCTCGTACTTCCACCATTGACCCGCATCTCCCTTCAGTTGGAAGGATGCCAAGGTCACCTTTAGAGCCCCATCCTCGATGCCAAGCATCTCGAATGTCTTCTCCATCTGTTCCAACCACTCGTCAGCCTTAAGTGGCTCTTTCGGATCTCCAACAAACTCATCCGGATTAGACCGGAAGAATTCCCTCTTCAAGAAAGAAGGCCCTGCCTCTACAACCTGATTCTCAGCTCTGAGAATACCCAAAGCTCCCTCTATCTCTCGGGCCAAGGCACTCATAGCCTGCTGACCCACTGGTTCGGCCACATTGGCTTGACCAACTCCCTCCTGCATTGCTGGAACGTCATCCGGTAAAGGCACCTCCTGCCTCCTAGGCCTACCACGCCTACCACCTCGTCCTGACATCCTATTAAAGGTAAACAAGACGTTAGCACATTCATAAATGTGCCGAAACTAAACACCTGCGTCCTAATGCATGGACAACAGTAATTCACTCCACGTAAGCACATAAACACATAAGCACTTACGAATTTCATTACTGGATAATGATAGTTCCGAGGCGTTACTAGAGTTCCGGTTAGAAACAGCATTGATCAAGTGCTTTTCCAACAAGACTCACAGAAACCCAAGGATCTAATCGATATCCTAGAAATCAAATTCCATACCCAAATAGTCACATAAGCATGTTAGTACATAAGCATATAACATTACATCTAAGTATCTAACAAAGCGAGACAAACCCATTGTGATACTAATCACTTCCCACGTACCCAAAGTATTCGAACCCGGTACGCTCTGATACCAAGTTGTAACGCCCCCAAAATATTACATAAAACCCATCACTTTAGACATGCATTGATATAAGAAAAAAAAATCAACCATTTCTATTCATTAAATCGTTTCTTACAACAGTATTACATGTTAACAACAAAAGCAGATGCCCTATGGGCTTATAGCTTTCCAAGTCAACACTTGGTTACACAAAAGAAGAGTACTAACTCTATACAAAAGAAGCCCTCGGCTTGATATACATGTAATACAAACAAAATAAACAAAAAGAGTCTTCAACTCTCATCATCATCCAAGCTATGTCCATGGAGGTGGCATGCTACCTGTACCTGAAAGTAATGTTCCCATATAGGGTGAGCCACAGCCCAGTAGAGATATGCTAAACACAGTATGAGCAATAACTAAGACATTAGCAATTGATAAATGTTTATTACCCATAAATCGATTCATAACCCAATTCCATTACATGACCACTATGTTCATGTTTTCATTTCATTTTCCATTTCTTATCAACATCACAATTCACATCAACGGCTCAGAACCTGGCCAACCACTTATATGAGACAGTGACTCATATTAAACATTTCCCATTCTTACATTAGATAAACATACTAGTTGTATCAACATCTCAACAGATAAGCATACAAGCTGTATCCACATCTCAACAGATAAGCATATCAGCTATATCAACACTTCCATAGATAAGCATATGAGCTATATCAACAATAATAACTGACAAGCATATGAGCTGTATCAGTGGAGTCCATCCCCTATCTTCTCCCAAACAACATCCGATTTAGAGGTCCATCCCCTATCTTCCCCTAAACCGTGGAGTACATCCCTTATCTTCTCCCACACACACAACGTATATACACATAGGTCATATACACAATCAAGCAATACATAACGTTAATGTATTCTGTCAACTGTCATACTCTGTGACATATCCAATTGATTAATTTTTGTTTGTCTAATCATCATGTATTGTCTACAACAATCAAAACTACCATCCACCAGTAGCCCAAGCAATTATTTCTAAACAAATAATAAAAGCTCCAACAGATAAAATATCAATGTTTTCAAAAGTGAGTGATTAACAAATCCAACTCCATCATTTCACAATATAATGAGTCAATTTCATTATTTCCAACTCAATTCCATAAATCCACAACTTTTCCAAATTAATTACACTAATTAATTTATACAACAAATTAGGGCTTTTTTCCCCAACTCTCAATATCAACCCAAAGGTTCAAATATCAACAACCAACCTCAATATCATTATTTTGAAACCCAAAATATAAATTTTAGACTCAAAACAATAAAACCCTTTTTAACATTTTGAAACCCTAAGTCCCAAAATCACCCAACTTCAACACTTTATCAAAACAACCAAAAATCTATGTCAAAGACCATAAGAGTGAGTAGGAATCCCTACCTCAAATTTCGGAGCCCAAGAAAGAAGATGATGCAAACCCAAAATGCTCCAAACTCCGAGACCCACGGATCAAAACGAAGCCCTCGACGATCAACACAACTTTTACAAAGGCCAAAGGGAAGGAAAGCACTCTAACTAGATCAAACCCTAGAGAGAAGGGAGTTTCTAGAGAGAGAGGCTCTCAAAATATCTTTTTAGAAAGTAAGAGAGAGAGTGGTAAAGTAAAAAGTGATTCAAAAATGCCCAGCTGCTAGCTGATATACGACATTCCCGCTCGAGCGTCAAGAACAAAAAAACTAGGTCCGTTCGAGCGCAAGAAGACCCGTTCGAGCGCCAAGACACATGAATAAAGTACATCCGCTCGAGCGTGAAAACCAGTCCGCTCGAGCGTAGATTTCCCCCTCCCAGAACTTACACCTGAAATGTACTACCCGCTCGAGCGCCAACAAGACCGCTCGAGCGCGACCCGCTCGAGCGCAGGAAATCCGCTCGAGCGTGAAAAACATGCTTGCAGAAGTTTTGCAGAGCATCCAAAATACTGGGAGTGTGCAATATCCGCTCGAGCGCTCCAAGACCCGCTTGAGCGGAACGACCAAAAACACAGCAACAAGGTTTTGGACCAAGGCTCAACCCACTTGCTCGAAATAAGCCCGACATATCCTAAAACTCAAAGAAATGGAATTAAAGGATAACAACAAGATTGATACAACTACCAACTCCACGGAACCAAAGTCCGGAATACCACAAATACAGAAAGGGAATACCGGGACCGCTATAACCAAGCCGAGCCGAGTTTTGCTGAGCTCGAGCTCAACTCGTTTGCTTGTTGAGCTCGTTTATTGAGCTCAAGCTTAGCTCAGCTCGATAGTTTTTTTTAATATTATTTATATTATTTAAATAAAAAATATTATTTATATTGTTTAATATATAAATAATGTATTTATAATATTATTTATATATCATAAATTAAGATAAACGAGCCGAGCTTATGCGAGCTCGAGTTCGGCTCGTTTACTAAATGAACCTTAACGAGCCGAGCCGAACTTATTCATGAATAGTTCAGTTCATTTACAACCTTAATTAGGTCTAGTTCACCATCATCTTGTCAAAACTAGAGCTTCAATGCTTAGCTTGGTCGAAATGGCAATGCAACTCAATGATAGGGATTGCAAGCAATCAAATCCTAATTGGACTAACATAAAATTAAGCTTAGTTAGGGCAACTTATTACTTGACTCGGTTCGACTCAATTATGTGCATTATAAAAAAATCAAGTTACCTAGGCTTGGCTTGTGACTAGCTCAATTAAACCTGGTTTGAGATCGGTTTGAAAGGTAAACAAACTAAACTTGAAAAACCTACCACTCAACTTGACTCATTTTGTGAATACATCAAACTTGGACATTTAAAGTTCATTAAATTTTCAAAATAAGTTTGAGTAACTTATTACTCGACTGAATTCAATTATGTGCATTATAAAAACTATAAAAAAAAAAAAAAAAAAAAAGTTACTCAAGCACAGCTTATGATTGGTTCAATTAAAAAGCTAGTTTGAGATCGATTTAAAAAGTAAAGACGTCAAACTTAAAAAATCTATTACTCAACTCCACTCATATATTCCTACTTGCACCATAGTAAAGTTGGTGTAAAGTCGGTATCAAATTATTTGGTGTTGGATTGGGTTTAGTTTCATAAACCCTGAAATTTCATAGATCAATCCAATCTTATCACTGAAAATTCAACCCAGCTTTCTCTGTCTTTCAAATTGGTTTGGGCTGAGCCCACTAAGGGATTATGAATAAACAACATAATAAACGAACACTACAAAAGGGAAATTTTCCAGGGAAATTCAAGAAATTTCGCAAATTATCTATACTTTTGAGGATTCTTTTATTATAAAAAAGAAAAAGAAAAAGAAGGCAATTTATTGGTTGTTTCATTTTTTAATTTGTTTTCTATTTATATTTACAAAAAAAAATTAAAACTATAAATAAAAACTCATTTGGTACTTATTTTCATTTTAAAAACTTATAAATAGTTTACAACATTTATTAATTTTTTGTAATTACAAAAAAAAGAAAAGTTTTTTGTTTAGAGTTTTATTTTTTTATTTTCAATTTTTTCTCCTCACCCGCCTTCAGGACACCAGCTATTACTCATAATCACCATTGGCCATCACATATGGCTACCTTTACCTTCGGCCTTTGTTATTATTATAGATGATGACCTTATTCGACAATTAATTCTTGTAGCGATCAATCATCTCTAGCCGCTGCTAACTAACTTCAATTATCACTTTTAGCAGTTGACAATTATCTCCTACAGACAACAACCATTTTTGATTACCATCTCTTGCTGCCAACAATTCTTTGACCATCATATCCCATTAGACTATCTCTTGCTTGTTTTTTAAGTTTTTTTAATATATATATATATATAAATATATGAGTGCACTGAATAAAGTTTCCTGTTTAGTTTTTACTTAAAAAAATAATAAATTGTAAACATTAACAAAGGACTGAGTGTTTTCAATTTTTTCCTTGATTTTGTTTCTACAATATAAAAAATGAAAAAAAAATAAATAAAACAAAACAAAACAAACAAAGCACAGGACAATAGGGCTGCCATTGGGCATGCTTGAGAGCAACCCAATCCATATCCAACAACAGTGAGCTTGTCTCTTTAAAAAAAAAATATCCACGTGGCAACACAGTATTGGTCAAGAACGCTTAACTCTCAACAGCCTAAAGTGAACATGTTAGTGTAGCCGTTACTAAAGGCGACTCTGGCGGCACAGCCATAAATCGAGTTCCCAAAATTACCCTCAACATATCGCTTTATTTACTTCTAAATTTAGAGTGATTCTCAGTTCCGATAAGAAAGGGTATTTTGGGAATCTAAGAATAGAAATTAACCGCAGCTTTGGAATTGTCAACCATCTCTTCAGTTTCAACGCCCAACCTTTCTCGCAGATAAAGAAAAGGAAAGAAAGTGAAAGAAAATTCACATTTCAAATACTTCACTTTGTTCTCATTTTTGGGTACTTTTCAATTCCATCGTTCTGGGACTCTTCGATTTTCTATTCTTCGAAAAAAGGTCAGTTTTCTACAGTTTCTTCTCTATACATGTTTGTTTTGTGTAATTGTACTTTGAATTCGTTGTGTGGGTTTAATAATTTTGATTACTTGTGGAAACTGGAGTAAGTTTTGTGTGATTAATTTTGGGTTTGTAATTGATTTGCCAATTTATACTCTCTGTTTGGTTACTGAGAAAATGAAGGGGAACAAAACAGAAAGTGAAGTTTTGGGACTTGCAGTTCTTGTGGTTTGGATTTCCTGAAAATTACCAAGCTAAACGTTTTCATTACAAACAGTCAAAATTCTAAATGATTCAAGATTCAAAGTTTTCAATTTCCCCTCTTACATTTCCTGGCAACCAAACATAGCAGGAGTTTGTGTGAACTCTGGTTGGTTACTGGTGAAAGTGCAAGAAAAGAAAAGGGCAAAAGAGAGGGAAAGAAAATAAAGGCAAGGGAAATAGAATCCTCTCCTTTGTTTGATTTTCTTGGAGAAAGTGAGGAAGGAAAACAAAGATTGATTAGAAAATAAATAAAGTGATATTGATTGAGTCTGTAGACTATCTAGGTCCTAATGAATGAGTAAAACTTTTTCAGAGAAATTAATAGATGGAAACAAACAAGACTTTCTAAAGAGAGTATATAGAAACAATCGAGGAGTGGGATTATTTATCGTGTATGGGTTTCACTCCTTATCTCACATCTGTGATTGTTTTTGTATTTCTATTTGTGTTTAAAGTTTTTCTATTTTTAAATATTTAATAATGTCACTTATACCAAAAAAAAAAAAAAAATGTATACCCATATCCATTCTAGGTGTGGGGGGACCACACCCCAAATGAATATAGGCTGCACATTGATTTTTTTCGCACGTTTCTGTGATTTTATTTATTTATTTATGAGATCAAATAGTTTCATTACAATCAGATTCATACCAAGGTTTGAGAAATATTTTTTCATTTTTTTTTTAAATGAATCTCCTCAGTAATATACTCTGTTCTCTTGGTTGCTGAAATTTGTAGCAATAATTGTTATTATTTTTGACCTGCGAAACAAAACCTTTTCACTCTCATCAGACTAATAATTCTTGATTCTTATATCCGTAAAATTCAAAGAATGGAAAGTAGAAAAAAGAAAGAAAGAACTAATAAATAATAATAATAATAGATGGTGACTGAATGCACGAGACTCCATACAACCGATTTTGAAACTTTCAAGTACCCATAACTATGTCCTTTTGTTTTAAAAATTCTTTTAACTTGTCATTTGTGTGTTTTTTTTTTTTTTTGGCCTTTTCTTTTCTTTCTCTTCTTTTTGTATTGGTTTTTAGATTACTAATAACATTCAGAAGAACGCGGAACAAAGCGTGATGAATTACCAGTCTGCCTCAAGAAACCCGCGTCCCAAAGGGTTCAAGGTTAAGCGAGCCCTTCAATTCACATTGCTCTTGGTTCTCTGTATCTGGTTGTTGTACCAAATCAAGCACTCGCACGATAACACAGAGGACAATGGCAGAAACATACAAAGGAAGCTCAGTGAAGAACACGGTGCTTCCATTTTGGGGCGTAAAGGGAATTTAGGATTGTCAAGCGGTGAAAGTGAGTCCAATTCTGAAGATGGAGGTGCTAGATACGATGGGTTTGATAAAAAAACAGACAATTCTGAAGAAGAATCTTACCCTAAGGAAGTTGCGAGTAATGGAGGGGAACAGGATCAGAAGGAACTGGAAAGAAAAAATGACAAGTTTCAAATTAGTGACAACAAGAAGTCGGATAATGAAGAAGTTTCTAGAAAGGAAAATGAAGCATTCAAGGGAAGTAGTATTGTTGAAAAGATGATTTCGGTGAATTCAAGTGGAATTGATAATGCCACTGTCTCGGGCCACAGTAAAATGGAAGACGGAGGGCATAGCTTCCATGATGAGAATGGTGTTCCACAAGATGTCGACAACGATTTGGAATCCATGTCGAATGAGAAAAGTGACGATAAGAAAGAATTTTTGCGTCAAAATGGGATTTTGAGTTTAAATGATCACAATAAAGTCAATGAGAGCTTGCACAAGGGAGAAGAAGAAGTGGTTGGATCTAAAGAGGGAAACAATGTTGCTAAAGGTGAAACGGGAACGAAGAGTGTCGTTGACGACTCAAAAATTGTCAAGGCAGCTGAAGAAGGGATTAAACCCGCGAATTAGCCTTTGAGGTGATGTATGAAAAGCATCAATCGCTCTTGTGCTTCATAAGAAGGATGAGAAAGATGTGTATAGTCTCGGTTAATTCTCATTCTCTCAGCATGTTTTCACGAGATTGAGAAGAAAGACTGAATTCTGATGTTTTTTCAATGTACAAGATGCATTTCTGCCATTACTTATGGCATTTTAGAATGTAGTTAAAGTTTGAATTTTTATTTATTTTTTATGCATCTTAGACACAGCTGAGCAAGGGCGGACCCAGGATTCGTCAATGGGGTGGGCTAATATTAAGGTAAAATTATACAATATATTTTAAATATAACCACATAAGAAAAAAGAAAATTTAATAATATAATCTACATTAGTATCTAAATTTATTGATTAGAAACAATCCAACTAAGTTGTGCTTAACGAGTCTTGAAAGATTCGAATTCATCGATTACAGAATCTAGATCAATTTTCAAAAAGCATGAAAAACAATATGCTTTATCCTTTGAAGGAGAATACTCTAGCTAAGAAATTATTTAAACCAAATATGTTGAAATCGGCGATTCTGCTTTCCAAATGAGGACCTAAGATACTCAAGTTTAGGTTGATAAGGCCCCAAGTTCACATAAGTTCGTCTAACCTCATCCCGTTGATTAACTAGATATTCACAAATTTGCAAGCGTAAACCAGGATCCCGTTCAATATTAGTTGAATCAAATTCGCTTGGTTTATTTGCTTGAGGCATGGAAGGCGGCTGCACATCAGAAAATGAGATTTCAACAACATTGGATGTTGTACTACTAGATTTTTGTTTTGATTGATAGAATGAAAAAAAAGGTTTTTCTTTTTTTTTTTTTCAGTGTGGAGGTTCCATTATTTATAACCTAAAAAAAATTTAAAAAACAATTTACCCCTATTTAATATTAAACCAGAGTATATTCGTAATAATTTTAAATATTAGGGTTTCTAGATACATCCTCAATAATTTTTATTTAAGCTTTCGTTTTTTTTTATATATGTCCAAAAAAACTCTTTCAAAATTCAAAAAGTAAGAGTAATATAGAACATTGAACAAGGCAGCATCATAAAAAAACTAAAAGCAATATAATATTTGTTGCATAAAGACAAAATTTCAAAATCATTGTTAATCAAATCCATTCTCAACCAACGAAATAAAATAATTGGTTAATTACACTTACCAAAAATGTTAGGAAAGTAGAGCTGCTGGTGACGACGGAGAGGGCCGCTGCCTATCTATTGGAAGATGTGAGGATTGTATTGAAAGATTTGTTAATTAAACAAATACAAATCTATTGGGCTGCTGTAGACACCCAATTTTTGACCGACCTTAAGACTCAGACGTCACCGATTGAGCGCTTGGTGATGTTGCATATTGTGCTCGTTCAGAGGTTTCAGAGTCTCGGCTGCGAGCCTTGCCTCCAGACTTCCGGACTCTTTCATGCTTTGTCTCGGTTTGCGAACTAGGACTCGGTTTTCTCTGTTTCTCTTCCAAAAGGGAGGGAGAGGTCTCGTAGACCATCTCTCAGTGGCCGTAAGCTACGTTTCGTGGTCGTAGGCCATTTTGCCCGTTTGGAGTCCGGTTTCTGGTTTTTCGGAGCCGTTGGCCGTGTGCCTCGGTTCGGAACCGCTTGACAACCTCCGTTTGCTCCGGTTTTTGGCACACATCTTATTTACTCCCTTTTGAGGGACACTGTGGTCTGAGGGACCAACTTCGTAGTCGAACACCCCTTCCGGTGTCTAATAGTCAGTTTTCGAGGCCCCGAGCTGCTTGTTTTGGCCCCCGAACCTTCATTTTGCATCGGTTTTGGTTCATTTTTGGTGGAGGCCTCATTTTCATTGTTAGAAAGGTCGTAGAGGGGTGGGAGGCCAGTAATTGTTCTGACAACCAGTTTTATTCCTCCATCGCCCTCCGTCGCCCGTTTTTCTCACTTGAAAGCCAATGTTGACCACCCTAAGGCCACTTTTTCTAGCCCTAAACCACATATTTGTGTTGTACACACCTGGAAGGGCACCAATATCACATGGCCGGCCAGTAATTGTGTGTGACCCTTTTGAACCCCTCCTAAAAGTGGCATTTTCTCTCTCCTGGTTCACTTTATCCAGTTTTTGACCACATAGTTGTGTTGTGCACACATGGGAGGCCACCAATTTGAGGTGGCCGGCCACTAATTTTTCTTGAACCTTTTGACCCTTGGCTGGCCGGCCATGGGAGAGGCCGGCCGGCCACCTGCAGCCTCAATAACTGGCCGGCCAGAATCCTTACATCAGGTACAGTACAAATATACCCTCATTTCCCCCCCCAGATTCTGTATCCGAGGGGGGAACTTTTGGGGGGGAAACTTAAATTTGAATCTCCCCCCCTTTTTCTCCACTCTTGTGCCTATATAACCAGCCCCTCCCCTTCAGTTTTAAGGGTTAGAAAATCCTCTTGGAGCCTTGCATACATACATCCTCCATCTCCCTCTTTCAAAGCTTCAAAATCCATTGTTCTTGGACCATTTCTACACCACCTCATAGCACCACACCACCACCATCCTTTCCAACACTTTGGGGTTGTTTTCCAGAGCTGAGGAGCAACATTTCTTGGTCCAAAGGCTGTCAAAGATTTGGTCTTCAAGGGTAAGTCTTCTCCTCCCTCTTTCATGCCTTATTTTGGTCAATGTATTAGCCATACTTGCTTGCATATTTGGGCTCCGACCCTAACTGAAAATAGCATTATTTTGAGCTCCTTTTCATGTTTGTTTGAGGGCCTCTCCCTGTTTGAGGCTTCCTTTTTACACTTGCTTCTTTGCCTCTCTTGTATGCCTCTTTCTTGCATAGTATTTTAGGCTCATTTGTAAATTTTTTTGAGCTTGGTTATAAACTGAAAAGTGGCTTATTTTGAGCCCTTCTTCAACATTGTTGAAGGGCTCTTCACTGTTTGAGACTTCCTTTTGTCACTTGCCTCTTTATCCCTCTTTTGGCCTTATTTTTGCATGTTTTGTTAGCCCCTTGTGCTTGTATTGTTGGGCTCTGGTCCAAACTGTAAATAGCCTTATTTTGACCCCCTCTTCATGTTTGATCAAGGGACTTTTTCTGTTTGAAGCTTTCTTTTTGCTCTTTGTGTTTAAACCTGTTTTTAGGCCTTATTTTGTATAGTATTTTAAGCTTGCATGTGCACTGTTTTGGGTTCGGTCACTAACTGTAAAATACCATGTTTTGGGCCCCTCTTCAACTTTGTTGAAGGGCCCTCCTCTGTTTGAGGCCAGCAACCATCACTTGCTTCTTTGTCTCCCTTTTGGCCCATTTCTTGCATAATAGTTTAGCCATACTTGTGTTTGTTTTCGTGGCTTGTTATAAACTGTAAAGCGCTTCATTTTGAGCCCCTCTTCAACTTTGTTGAAGGGCTCTTTGCTATTTAGGGCCAGCAGCTGTTACTTGCTTCTTTATCTCTCTTTCGAGGCCATTTTTGCATGTTAGCTTAGCCCTACTTGGGTTCACCTTTTGGCCTTGCTTAAAACTGGAAATATGCATGTTTTGGGACTGTCTTGATTCTGTCTTTATGCTTAATGTTCAAATAATGCATGCTTTGCATAGCCATAGGTCATTCCATGTACCTAATTTCATGTTTCGGGTCTCATTCCATGCATCGGGTGCCATGTTTCTATGATTCGGGGCTGTTTAGCATCATTTTTCAACACTGAAATTTATATGTTTGTATGCCATACTCCATGCCTTGTCATGCTTTGTTAGAGTGGCATTTGTGCCTTAGGTTCGGTCCTCGGTTTGCGTGCATGCGTGCACGCATCTCGAGTGTCTCATTTTCATCTAATGGCCTCCTATGTGAGTGTGGCTGAGGTCCACTTGTGTTGGTGTAAGTCCATTATGCATTGTGTATGCTAGGTTGTATGTTTACACATAGTGTATGCCATGTTACCTCGTGCATCATGTATGCCATTTCATAGCATTGTGTATGTTAGGTTGTATCTTAGTTGCATTCATGCATGTCATGCATATTGCATTGTGTTTGGGATAGGAGTTAGCCCGAGCACGGGAAACGAGGTACGTTTCGTACTCCGAGTGACGGAACGTGTCTCAATTTCCCAGTCACCGACACTCCGGATTATCCATGATGGAGTCTCGGTCTTATTGTGTTTTCATGTGCATTCATTCCATATTGAGTTGTGCAATTCGACTCCTCGGCCATCATGCATCGAGATGCGTGATTGGTGGCACAAGGATCGAGGTATGCATACATATGTGAAAATACATTGCCATGCCCCTTTCCTGCTCTCTGTTGCAGCAAATCAAGAATCAGCAACCTTTCAGAGTTTGGCGCGCTTTCCAAGAATGATTGCAAAACAGAGGCTAATTGGGGCATCCCAGTGGATTTCCGCGCAAGGCAGCCCAAACATACGTCATTCGTCAGAGTTGAGGCAGTCCCTGGCTTGCATGCCAATTTAATGCTTTCCTAGTTAAATTTATTATTTAATTTGGGTTTTGTACAATATTTGGACTGTATTATTTATTTGGACTGTACCATTTATTTGGGACTGTATTATTTATTCGGACCCTCCGCGCGAGGGCACAACTGTAATAAGTGTGCGTGTGTGTGATGTATGTCTTCTAACCCCACGTCTTTCTCCCTTTTATTTACCAGCTTATGATGGTTAGATTAGGGCATGCTTCAATTAGCATACAGTATGATAGCATGTTTGCATTCATTCATCTGTCTTGCATGCATCGGGCTCGGCGCATCATACTAATTGCATTGTATTTCAATTTTAAGTTGAATACATGTTAGCTGTTGCATCTCATATGCCATGTTTAGAATAGCCGAGCCTGCTATAGTTGCATTATTGCATGTGTTGCATTAGGCATTTTTGTATAATTAGGATCATGCATTGATTTCTAATTAGCTTCTTTCTTTGGCTTGGAGTACTCGGTAAGTTTTATGCTTTAGCATCCTTGCATGCGTGTGAGTGACTGCTATGATAGCATGCTTACCATGAGGCTATGTGCTTATGTGATATAAACTGCTTGAATGCCTGTGGGTGAAGGTTGGGTTATCTGAATTGGAATAATGCATTGACTGTGAGTTTTAAGCCCACTAGATAGTGGCAAAATCATGTTTTCTAAGCCCACTTGAGGGTGGCGAAATCTGCATTTTGAGCCTACTTGCGAGTAGCAAACCATCTTTCAAAAAAACAAACATGAAATGTTTCGTTCTAATTCAGGCGACCCAGTCTATACTTGTATGTTGTGCGCATCACATAGTAAATCTAGGCTAATAATCGGAATAAGAACGCATAATGTTTTCAAAACTTGATATCATGGTTAGTAGAGACTGATCTTTGATCGGGCGAGCGGGGGTGCTCACGAAGTGACCTTCCCCAATCATACCCAAGTTCCCGAGTTGAGGCAACTTTGGTGATGACGGACACGTGGCCTTAGGCAACGAGTCAGGGTTTCCTAAATTTCCCAAAATAAAATATTTAGGTGGCGACTCTGTATCTGGCAAAGCAGTCCATGTTTGGCACTTCTTTCTAAAAATCTGTTTTCTCAAAACGATTTGCCGAATTTGGACTTTTTGGTTCAGATTAAGAACCGTGACACAAATCGAGTCCGAGCTGTAGCGAGGTCCCCCGCGGGCTTGTTACAGCTGCCTATCTATTTTTTTGGGTAAGTATTGAGCTGCTATTGGCAGCCCATCTAAAAAACAAACAAAAAAACTATTGGCCCTTATTTGGGGCGGGGCGGGGGGTGGGCTGGGAGAGGTTGGGAGACTGGACTGAGCTGGGAAAAAAAATTTCTACAAATTTTTTAAATTTTGGGCTGGACTGCAACCACCTATGCCTAGCCCTAGGTCCACCCTTGCAGCTGAGTTCAATTTATTGGGACACAAAAACTTGATTTGGTTGTGCATTCTTAGGCATCTAACATTTTCTTTGCTGATTAAGAGCACCCATGCTCACAGTCGTCAATGGGAAACCCTTTCCCATACAGTGTTTTATTTTGAATCACATGTTGTTTCAATACCAATCATTCACGAGAAACGAGAATGAAAACATATATACTATATGCTCGAAATATGATACGATATGAGTAGGCTTGTATAAATACCATACAATCAAGTTCCATTTAATAATTAGACATTCAATAAGAATAGGTAATTATTGTAAAACATAAATCTAGGAGTATTATGACCCATTATTTTTTTACAGTTTGTCATGCCAAAACTCCCATCTATAATTTATTTCGCTATATTTGATTTTGTTTTTGCTTCTAAAGGGAAACTTTTAAGAATATATACATAAGAAAAAAAAATTAGGTCAGTTTGAATCATCAAGGCCAAGTTTGGCATGAAGCCAAAAAGTTACCCAAAAAGTTAAAAAGTTATCACTATTCACCAAAAGTCAAAAAATACGGCTGCACAACTCCCAATCCTAATTTTCCTCTACACACTAATTTATACAATTTTTTAATACACATTTTTTCATAAAAAGTCAAAAAGTTAACCCAAACAATCATATTTTTTTCCTCAACTTTTTAGTCCAAAAAGTCAAAAAGTGCACTTATTTAGGACATCCCAAACAACCCCTAAATATACTGTTTTGAAACGATAATGTACTTCAGAACGTGTGTTTCTTATTGTCACCTTGATAAGTTCTCTCCCGAATACACTTTAGCAGAAGTTTGTTGCCAAAGTTGAAGAAACTTGAAAGCAATTGGAGTTGACCAATACACTACTATTTTATTACAGACTTCATGTGTAACAGCTCCAAAAATGTATAAAATGTTCCATTTTAATACTGCCTGTTTGACATTCGGTTTTGCTTGTTAGTCAATCACAAGACTCCATCGACAGTTGAGCAAGCATGGCAACTGAGGCAGACAACAAATGGAGAGGCTGAGTTAAAGCCAAGATAACCGGCTGTAGGGTGGATCAAATATGGCCTCTCTTGGAGGACTTCTTCAACCTCCACAAGTTGGTCCCAACAATGGAAACATGCTATGGAGTTAAAGGTCTATCCGGTCAACCCGGATGCGTCCGGTACTGCACAACCACAGAACTTTTTCACGAGGTCCGAAGAAACGGTTACAAAATGGGGGTTGGAGAAGTTGCTAACCATTGATCCGGTTGCCTGGAGCTATAGCTTTGAGATTTTGGATAACTATATTGGTTTCAATTCATTTGTGGCGACAATGAAGTTCCTTCCTTTTGGAGACTCATACAGTGAAGGTTGTGAAATGGAATGTTATTTGTTGTGGATCCGGTAGAAGGATGGAGGCTTGAGGATTTGGTTGTTTTCTATGATTCTGCAATACATGGCATGGCAAAGCGAATCGAGGAAGTTATTTCAACTGTCAATTAGGTTTGAATATTTGGTCATTTTTCTGTTTATGTTTTCAAGTAATGTGTAAACTGTAAGCGGAAAAATGTTGGCAACTTTAATCGCTTCCAAAAAAAAATGTAAGCAGTTAACAAAAAATTGTGTTGTCGCTAATTTTTTTTTTGTTTGTTGTTGAAAACAAGGTTTTTCCTCCTCCCCCTCCCATCTCCTCCCACCACCTCCAGCCACCCTCTCCCTTTGGCCACCACTCCCATCCCTTTTGTCACTTCTGGCCACCATCATCAGCCATCCACAATCGCCGCTGCCCACCACCTCCAAAAACCACCATCCTCTGGCCACCACCTCTGGCAACCCCCCACCCTCCAGAAACTCACTTAACATGATTTCTTGTTTTTGTTTTTGTTTGTTTCGAAAACGTTACCAAAAACTACCTTAGCAACATCATTGTAGTTTCAAATTGGACTTCATCGATTTCAATGTTCAACTCTTCATTTGAATTGAACCACAGGATGAGGTGTGGAATCTGTCACAGGAAATACAGAACACTAAATCAGGAATGGTAGAATCAAATTTGGGAATCATATTGAATTTTAAAAAAATCCCGGTTCCAGTCTACAGCACAACTTGACCTACATATCTAATATTTCACTTACCCTGTTCCAAGCCCAGCAATATGTCAGAATCAAGTAGGTGTTGTACCATGTAGATTCAAAAGGTATCAACCATTTCATCTGGTACCTGTAACTTCTCAATTTTCAACACGTCACAAGTATGAGAGATGAGAAAATTTGATTGTATGGAAAAAATTAAATTGCTCCATGATGAGGACCAGAACACTCCACTTCTAGAAAAGAAATGTACTCTAACTAAAACTCAAGAACGAATCAAATCCAATAAAAATTCAAATAAATGCGACAAAAACATGAAATCAGTTCATATTCTTAGCCCAAACAGTGAACAAACCATGGAGATTTCAATTCCAAGGCAGAACAAAATGAAGCAAGGCCTTGCCTTTAATATGCACTCCACTTGTAAATCATCAAAGCATACACACTATCTTCACATGGGCATACTCTTTGAGTTCCTCTAGGACTTTAAAGCTTCATCAAACTTTAGTATGCTCACAAGGATACAAGATTTCTTAGTACATATGAAGCAGGTTTTTTATTTTTTGTTTTTGACTTTTAAAATTGCTTTCTCCATCATCACCCGCACTTCCTTACTTTTCAGTCAGATGGTAGAGACAAAAACAAAATTCAGACATCCATAGAAGAGAATATTGCTTTTTCACACTGGAGAATAATGTTTAATATAGCCTTCCAACCTTCAAGGAAAGGAAAATAAGCTGTCCCAAGATAAGACATTGTAATAGAATAATGTGCATTGATTTGGAAAGCTATCTTGAAAGGGTGTTCTGAAAACTCAGGCTTCTCGTGATTATAACAGAATAACGTGCGTTACAATGTCTTGTTTCAATCCAAAGTATTCTGAATTTCTGGTAGCTCAAAATCCTTCAAGGCTACATATCTGCAAAGAAGGATATAATCTGAGACTACAATCAAAGCTAATAAAATGAAATAGGGTTTACTAAAAAAATCTACTAAAGAAAAAAAGTGTGCCTTGTGCTTCATACTAGAAGAAGTACAAGGAAAAAGAAAAAGAGGATCACATACTCACAACCACAAAGAATGTGTGCATGTGAAAATCTTGAATGCAGTTGCAAAGGCAGTGATGTCCCACAGGGCACCATGTTGAGCATAACCACTGTCTCTAGCCTCCAAATCACAACAACCCCTGGTCTCATGATGCATGCCGACCACACATCAGTGTGTTCAAGCCTTGCCTCTAGGCTTAGGGGCTTTAGTATCACGGTTGAAGTGGGTAAAAATTAATCAAGTATTGGTGTTAGGCCCAATGCGATGCTCACTCCGAGGTTGAGCTAGGTTGGACCTTGGCCCTATGGCCAACACTTGCTCCGAAGCAAGACAATCATAGGAGTGTACGAATGTCACTCCAAAGTGGGCCGAGCAATATGGTGGACCTCCTGGATGGGCAGCCAACAACTCCGAAGTGGGTTGAGTAACATGTTGAACCTCGTGGTTGGACAACCACTCTGGAGTAGACTAAATTAAAGAAAGCCAATTCATTGAAGATCTTTCTTGGGCCCACAAGAGACAAACAACTCTGCTCCTCTCCCTCTGTGTGAACAGAACGTGGAGACAAGGAGGTGCAGAGGGACAAGGCGCACACATGACAGACCTGCATCTGAGTGTCAGGTGAGTGGTCGTCCTTCTCCAATAAGAAATGACCGCTAATGAGACAAACAAAACAGACCTACACCCGAGTGTCAGACGGAGTGGCCATCCTCCTCCAATGGGAGACGACCACGAATAAGACACATTGGATAGATGGCGGAGAGAGAAGGTCTTGGAGGACAAGCAACCTTCTCCTATAAAAGGTGAGCACTATTCACCCTCAAGGGATTTGAAATCCACACACTTAACACATACACACTCTTTGTATTCTCTCTTCTTCCTCTCCCTGAGTCCCTGACTTTACCATCGGAGGGGTTTCCAACCAAACCCCGGTCGGGCAGCCTCACCGTTTGTTGTTTTGTGCAAATCTTTAATTCCCAAAGCACGTTGTTCATCCACGAAGTTCAACCCTTCTTCATAGTGCGGAAATCACCCTCGCACAATTGGCGCCGTCTATGGGAAGACCATTGATTGCTTCGTGATGAACTCCAGAGATGGGAATCGAAGATACACCCTATTTTGGGCTAGCAGAGAGGACTCCAATGACAGAGAGAACCAAAGATAAGGGTCTGGCATTCCCTCCAGTGCACGATGACCTTATGGACCACGGCGATCAGACACCCAACGCGGCGGAGCGACGCCGTGTCATTGCCGTTGAGACATCTCGACGTCTTTTGTTGAGAAATACCACCGTGACCGCATCATCGACTCAATGGGTTTAGAGATCACTGAGCTTCGCACCCAATTGATGAAGTTCATGGCAACCCCAGCGGAGCCAAGAAAATCCGTTGGTGGACCATCGCAAAGGAGACATACTCCTCCGCCGCCTCACAAGGAGCACTCCAGCCTTGGCCCTGCTTGTAGAGAGCGTAGCTGGCCGATTCTAGTACGTAGTGAAGGGGCCAGCAGTAGGACAAACAACCTACAAAAAAATAACCCACGAGAGAATTCTCATAAAAGGCAAAGGACTGTCAGCCGCCTATCTGAAACCTTTCATTGCTGTCGCGACGAGCGACCGCACAATTTGAGAAGTTGGTTGAATGATAACAGAGAAGAGGCACAATAGCTACGCAGGGGAGAAAAACATTGACAAGACATGGAGGAGGAACGCCGGCTTGACAGGGAAAGAGACCAGTTGGATCGGTCCATACACCAACTAGAGCGTCGCGCTCTCGACCGATTGGTGTCCACTCCCTTCTTCCCAGAGATAGAAGCTATAGAACCTCCACGGAAGTATAGCCTGCCGAAATTCATTCTCTATGATGAGAAAACGAACCCTCTGACCCACATTAGCCATTAGCGCGAAATGATGTCCCTTTGGAACCGCAACGACACGCTCATGTGCAAAGTCTTCCCTTCTAGCCTTGGAGAACTTGGCCTCCGATCGTTTGACAAACTCCCCAGTGGCTCGATTTATGACTGGACGCAGCTCTCTGAGGTGTTTTTAGCTCGATTTGTCTCCAATAGTAGAGTCCCAAAGTAGTTAGATACCTTGTTTAATATCTGAAAGGACAGGAAAAAGACCCTACGCTAGTACGCGCGATGGTATTGAGAGGAATATGGCGACTTGGAGGAAAATGTTTGCAGTGAACAATTGGCCGTGCTATACTTCAAGCAAGACCTACCTCCTTCGCACAAGCTAAGGCAGTCGTTGACGAAACGACCTGCCCCCACCATGAAGGATTTGAGGGCTCGAATAGAGCAACAAGCTCGTGTAGAAGATGACGCTGCTTCAGTACATGTTGCGGTTGCTGAAGAAGAAGTCAGACCGCCTTGACCTAGGACTGAGCAGCCAAGGAGGGATGAGCAGCGCAAGAACTATGGCCAAAAGAACTGCTCCACAACGGAAAACGAAGAGGAAAGGGCCAAGTCTTATGAAGGCATCACTATCGTCTTCAAAGAGCCAATATACAAGCTCGTCGAGAAACTTAAAAGGGAAGCCTTCTTTGTCTGGCCAGCAAAGATGCCTAGAGACCCTAATCGGCGCAATCAGACACTATGTTGCACCTATCATCGAGAGAAGGGACATAAGACGCAAAATTGCAGAGCTCTCAAACAACACTTGGAGGACTTAGTTATGGCGGGACACCTCTAACAATGGATAAACGTTGATAAGACGAGAGAAAAGCAAGGACAAGACCAAGCCCCTCCTGAAGAGAACCATGCCTCGAGGTTGGTCATCAACGTTATCCATGGAATGACTGACCCTGAAAGGGAAAACACCTTTCGAGGAGAAATCCAACGAGCCACCCATCTTCAACAGGTAATGTCGGTAGGACCTCTTCCCAAAAAGTCCAAGACAGAAGCCAAACCTTCTCGGTTTAACGTCGTGTTCACCGAGAAGGACCTAGAGAGAATCCAGCACCCCCACACCGATGCCCTCATCGTTACAGTTGGTGTGGCCAACAAGTTCGATGTGAAGCGAGTCTTGATTAACCAAGGAAGTGTCGCAGACTTCATGTATTATGAGCTTTTCAAGAAACTTGGTCTCAGTGAGCAACACCTGACACCTGCTACCTCCCCCTTAGTTGGCTTCAACTCGCAAACAGAATGGCCTCTCGCCCGAATAACTTTGCCTGTCGTAGCTAAGTCTAAGGTGGTCTTTGCTGACTTCTTGGTGGTAAACACCCCATCTCCCTACAATGCCATCCTTGGCCGACCTTAGATTCACCAGATGGAGGCAATCCCTTCCACCTACCACCAACTCGTTCACTTTCCAACCAAGTATGGAGTAGAGGAGATTCACGAAGACCAAGTGGCGACCAAACACTGCTTCATTGCTGCCATGAAAACCAAACAAGTCTGCGACCAAGTGCAGATGGTGGAAGTTCCTAACTAGCCAGTTTTGGAAGACGTCGGCGGAGTGCCAACCGAGAAGATGGTAGAAGACCTAGAGACAGTCTTGGTAGAAGAAGGAAACCCAGGCAAGTTCTTCCTACTCGGCACTTCCCTCACTGTTGGAGAGAAAGAGCAATTACTGGCTCTATTGCGTAAAACATCGAAGTGTTCGCCTGGTCGGCCTATGACACTCATGGGTTGGACCTCAATTATGCTTGTCATCGACTCAACGTCCAATTAGGAGCGCAGCCGGTTGTTCAGAAGAGTAGACGGTCATCCGCGCAGCACACCGATGCAGTGATCGAAAAGGTGGACAAACTTTTAGCTGCTGGAGTCATTCGAGAAGTGCAATATCCAAAGTAGCTGTCCAACACTGTCGTGGTGAAGAAGAAGAATGGAAAATAGAGAGTCTGCATTGATTTCACTAGCCTTAACAAAGCTTAACCCAAGGATAGCTTCCCCCTTCTACGAATAGATCAACTTGTTGACACAACGGCTGGACATGAGCGCATGAGCTTTCTAGATGCCTACAGTGGCTACCACCAGATCCCTATGTTCGGTCTTGACCAGGAGAAAACGACTTTCATCAGCCTTAGAGGCACTTATTGCTACAAAGTGATGCCCTTCGGCTTGAAGAACGCTGATGCGACCTACCAGCGAATGGTCACCAAAATGTTCAAGGACCAGCTCGGTAAAACCATGGAAGCATATATTGATGACATGGTCGTCAAAAGCAAGTTGGCTGAGCACCATCTAAGGGACCTTGAGCAAGTGTTTGGAATTCTGAAGATTCACAAGCTTAGACTAAACGCCTCAAAATGTGCTTTTGGAGTAGTATCGGGGAAGTTCTTGGGGTATATGGTGACTAGGCGGGCATTGAAGCCAACCTCAACCAAATCAAAGCCCTCAAAGACCTCGAAGTGCCTACAAAGGCTAAGGAACTCCAAAAACTTGCTGGCATGGCTGCAGCACTTAACCGTTTCACCAGTCGGTCCTCTGATTGGATGAAGCCCTTCTTTCAACTTCTAAGGAAGAAAACCAGTTTTGAATGGGGAAGCCAGTGCTCCAAAGCACTAAAAGATTTGAAGAAGTATTTGTCCTCTCCTTCCCTTCTATCTACACCTGTCGCCAACGAAGAGCTTTTCCTTTACTTGGCTGTTTCTGATCATGTTGTTAGTGCAGTGTTGGTTAAAGAGGATGGAAAGGAGCAAAAACCAGTGTATTATGTCAGCAAGACTCTCTGAGATGCCGAAACTAGATACTTGCCATTGGAGAAATTGGCATATGCCTTATTAATTGCCTCTAGGAAGCTTGTTCACTACTTTCAAGGACATACCATCAACGTCCTCATTGAATTCCCCCTCAAGTCGGTGTTCAGTCGAGCAGATTTCTCAGGCTGAACAACAAAGTGGGCGGTGGAGCTTAGAGAGTTTGACATCAAGTTCCAACCTCAAACAGCCATCAAAGCTCAAGTCCTAGCAGACTTTGTTGTAGAATTCACTCGGGGACTAGCTGTCCCCTCCGAATGGAGCTCGGCTTTGGTCATTATGATTGCCCAGCACAAAGGGTAATCCCCAGCTGAAGCATGGAAACTTTTTATCGAAGACGTATGGAAGTTGTTTGTGGACGGTTCTTCTAACCAAAAAGGCTCAGGAGTAGGAATTGTCCTTATTTCTCATGAAGGATTCATTTGGGAACAGGCCATCCGATTAGGCTGGAAAGCTTCTAATAATGAAGCAGAGTATAAAGCTCTACTAGCCGGCTTGCGGAGTGCCGAACACTTCAACGCGGAGGAGCTACTTGTCTTTAGTGATTCCCGATTAGTGGTCAACCAACTCTCTAGAGTTTACGAGGCTCGCGATGAGCGGATGGCCACTTATGCAGAATAAGCCAAAGACTTGATCAGAAAGTTCCAAGCCATCAAAGTTGAGAAGATTGGCCGAGAGGGAAATGGTTACGCTGATGCCTTAGCCTGCTAGGGTTCCTAGGTCGACTTTAGAGACGGCCGCAAAATATGGGTAGAATATGTACCCCAACCAAGTATTCAACTAGTCGAAATGGTCCTCTGCACTAACTTAGGCCCAAGTTGGATGGACCCACTCTTGGCCTTACTTGAAGAATGGCACCCTTCTTGAGGACAAAAAAGAAGCGCACAAGGCAAGGCACAGAGCTGCTCGGTTTTGGGTCTCCCCATCTGGCAAGCTTTACAAGAAGTCCTACATGGGCCCTTATTTATTCTGTGTTCATCCAAGTTTGGTGGAGAATGTGCTTTACGAGATCCATGATGGAATCTGTGGGAGCCACATTGGTGATCGGTCCTTGGCACACCGAGCCCTAACACATGGGTATTGGTGGCCACACATGCAAAAGGAGGCCTAACAGTATGTCTGCAAGTGTGATAAGTGCCAAAGTTTTCTCCTCTCATTTACCAGCCAGCCAAAGCTCTAACCCCCCTCACCAGTCCTTGGCCATTCGCTCAGTGGGGTTTAGACATTGTTGGACCATTAGCTAGGGGAACTGGGAATAAAATGTTCTTCATCGCTGCAACTGACTACTTCACCAACTGGGTGGAGGTGGAGGCCTTGTGCAAGATCAAAGAAGCAGACACTAAGAGGTTTGTTTGGCGCAATGTTGTGACTCGATTTGGCATTCCCAGAGTCCTCTCTAACAATGACACACAATTTTATGGCAAGATCTTCAGGAGATTTTGCACTGACTTGAAGATAGAGTTCCGAAACTCTACTCTGGCCTACCCACAGGGTAATGGCCAAGCTGAGGCGTCCAATAAAATGATCATTGATGGGATAAAAAAGCGTCTCGAAAAAGCCAAGGGCAAATGGGTGGAAGAGACACCGAATGTCCTCTTGGCCTATTGAACTACTCCTCGCCGGTCGACCGATGAGACACCTTACTCTTTTACCTATGGGATGGAAGCAGTCATCCTTTTGGAGATTGGCCTTCCTACCATCTGTTCTGAGATCTTTGAGCCAGTAGACAATGATGAAGCCATCGCCTAAGCTCTAGACATGGCCGAAGAGCGTAGGGAAGTTGCCCTTATTCGATTGGCGGCTTACTAGCAGTAGCTCACTAAGAGCTTGAACAAGAATGTGCGTCCAAGGCAATTCCTACCAGGTGACTTGGTACTCAAGAAGGTGATGGATCACAAGAAAGTTCCTGGAGAAGGAAAACTCGGTGCTAACTGGGAGGGGCCCTACAAGGTTACTTCAGCACCTGGCAATGGCGTGTACTATGTGGCCGATTTAGCAGGGAAGGCAATCCCTAGACCATGGAACATTGCCAACCTAAAGAAGTACTTCTAGTGATGTGATTCTTAGAATGAAGTATTTTCAGTAATATATATTTCTCAGAACATGCCTTGATGTAATCAAAAGTTCTAAGTACCAATGAATGGAAATTAGTTTTACAATTTGTTTTTATTTACTTGTGTTGTACATTTATGCTTGGTGGAGCAAATTGGCCAAGGGTCTTAACTCAAGCCAAGCCCGGATGCTCGACCCTTTGGTTGGAGCGGGGTGCCAAGTGGTATAACTTGGTGGAATTTGTGCCAAGTATTGTCACTTGGAGCACGGTCCATATTCACAATTTGCGTTCGAAGAAGGGCCGAATTACACTCTACGATGGGTTAAATCACGCCAAAACTTGACCAAGTCAGGTGGAGGCTGAACAACATGATAGAAAACTTTCACAATTTTTTCCCTTATAAGGCATGAAGCATAGTCTGACCGAACAGACAGCCTTCTGAGCCATAGAGCTCATGCTCGGCCGGGGGCGTCAAAAACTCACTCAATTTTTTCTTAGGCATAAAGCCTGGTCAGACCGAACAGATGGCCTGCTAGGCCATAGAGCCTCTGCTCGGCCGGGGGCAAACATTACATACAAGCAAAAATTGAAGGTAAGCAGTTTAAAACTTGCAAAAATGTAAGAACAAGTGCATTGAAATGAAACTTCAATTACCAAAAAGAGTTCGGCCTTACAAAAGAAGAGGTCCAGCCGACCGAACTCCAAGACAAATAAAAAGTGCAAGTTGCAAGTTCCACACTTGGCAAATTTAGAAGGTACTTCATTACAAAAGGGAGCTCAGTTTGTATCATAGCCTACCCAACCGAGTATCATAGCCTACCCAACCGAGCACTAAAGCAAAAGTTGAAGATACTTCATTAACTTCCAAGTTTCATTACAAAAGAACTACTAAAGCAGAAGTAAAAGCAAAAACTCGAGGCTACCTAACAACTTACTCCTCGCGTTGCTCCTCCTTGCAGTGCTCCTTCCCTTTAGGATCGACAGTCTACCTAACTAAAGAAGAGCTCGGCAGAAAAATGAGAAAGGTCAGAAAGATCAACATCCGTAGCTCCATCCCCCCGAGGCCTTCTCCTCCTAACCCTTGCAGCGGTCTTCGAAGGGACTGGGATATCATCAATATCATAAAGAGGAGAAACCTCTTCTACCTTAGCAGCGCGCAGAGCCCCAGTCCAACCCTTAGTAAAGATCTTGTCCCTCAACTTCAAGATCTCCTCCAAGTAGGTCTTTTCGGCCTTGTCATAGCCCCTCTGTTCGGCCTCGTCCACTATCCCTTCATAATTAGCCTTCAAAAACTTCAAAGCAGCATCGGCATCTGCAGCCCTCCGCTCGGCCATGAACATCAGTGCTTCGGCCTTCTTCTTTGCATCTTCCATCTTCTTTAGATCCTCTCCAGCCGCCTTAAGGACATATCAGCGTCAGCCAACATGTTGATCGTCTTAACCCTCTCTTGCTCCTCACGATGCCGCCTTTCATCCATGATGTGCATCCTTTGAATGCACTGCACCAAATCGAAAATGTCATGTTCTCAACAACCAAATTTAAGGAAATGACAAAGACATAGAAGAAGACTTATTGCGGTTAGCATTTGTACCGAACCATTGATCAACACGTCGCTCGAAATGTTTTGCACCGCCATGTCCAAAGGTAGCAGCAATGCCTTTGATAAGTCAAAGGCCAAGTTGCTTAAGTAGATTGTGCTGTCCGATGTAGTGATTGCTCGGTCGTTATGCTCCAAGGGAGGCATTCATTCTTCAACCGAGCCCTGCTCATTAGAACCCCTAGCAACTTCTTTACCTTTGGACCTCTTCTTTTTTGAGGCCCTATTAGCAGGAAGAGCAAGAGTAATAATGGGAGGATGAGGAGCAACATGCTTTGTTCCACCCTTAGACCTCTCAATCGGTGGATAAGGAACTCGTGTGTCGACCGTCGAAGTAGCTAGAAGGTCCTTGTCATCAGATCCAAAGACTAAGGCATCAAGATTGAGCTTTTAGCGGCGAGCTATTTCGTTTGCTAAGTCTGGCAACGGAGAGTAGCCTCTATTGAGTGATCCACGTGATGAACAAACAACAGTGGAAGAAGAAGCTCCGGTGATATGGCCAACTTGCTCTTCGATTTCTATCTCAGGTGAGTCCCTTAAGAAGTCAGTTACTCTGAGTTTCCGTTGGATGAGATGTCTGTAAGTTCGCACATAGTCAAGCAAACGTGGGCCGACCGATCTTCGTACCTTAGTGCAACTCTGATATCCCTCGGATGCTCTTTCTCTAGCCTCCTTTTTAGCTTCTTTGAACTTACAAGTACGAACAACAACACTTAAAAAAAAAAAAAAAATCATAGCGATAAGCGAATGGACAAAAGGAAACTAAAATAAAGAATGACCTGGGTGGCCATTCTCTCGTGGAACCCGCTTTGATTGGCCTACCTCCTCGGCCGCAAACTCCCAATTACCTCCAACTTGAAGGAAATCAGAGCAATGTTTGTCGTTATCAGGAAGTTCAGTGACGAGTTGGAGGTCCAATGACCGAACTTTGACATAATAGGTTTTACCGCCTTTATTATGACACAAGGAGTAGCAATGAAGGATATCTCAAATACCCAAGTCCAA
Source organism: Camellia granthamiana (assembly GCA_036172215.1). Classification (NCBI taxonomy): domain Eukaryota; kingdom Viridiplantae; phylum Streptophyta; class Magnoliopsida; order Ericales; family Theaceae; genus Camellia; species Camellia granthamiana. The sequence continues at coordinate 133,035,586 of CM069904.1, read as the reverse complement.
GTCTAAGAGGTTGTTCAAGACCGAGACACCGTTTACCACTCTAAATGTGTTCATTGATATTTGCATTGGTGTAAGTTCAAAATAAGAAAAGAATCGATGCAACAAAGGGTTCAACGGAAACCTAACACCCCCATCTACGATGGAGGCAATTGAGAAAGGCATTGTGGTGCTCGTACACGACCGATCTGCGTCCACCGCTGCCAATGTCAGCGTGACATCATTGGGAATGTTATATCTTCGGCGGAACTCATCCATTCCCGCCGAAGTGTCCACTAAGTTCCGAAACTTACCCATGGGAGGTGCGACATTCTACCAAACAATTACACTAAGGATGACTTGCAAGGTTGGAGGTACAATGGCCGACTGAGCAATCGTATGCTAGACAACTCTCAATGTTACACTTAACCAAAAAAGTAATGGTGAAAGTGGAAAGGAAATAAATGGGTTCTATGACTTACAGTGTCAAAATCAAGTGAAACTCGATGGTGAGCGTCTCCGATGAAGCAATCCCACTGTAGTAAGCAAGAGAAAAATTGTGAGTTGCAAAAAATAAATAAATAAGTAAAATAAAAAAATAATAATAATATATATATATAAATAAAAATTAAATTAAAAAAAAAGAATTAAAAAAAAAGAATAAATAAATAACAATGGCCTGAAGACTTACAAAACTAGTGTTGGCAAGGCAAATCAACAAGTGACAACGGTGAACACTGCGAGAGAAGGAACACTGGCACAAGAAATGGCGCTGAAATGCCGTCAATACCGTCGGGAAAATAAGAAATCTGGAGCTTACGACGTTGGAAATGGCAAAGCAAGATAACGGGGGCAAAATAGACAAGCCATAGGTGATGAGACGGCGGTAGGATCACCCCTTCACCATCAAAAAAGTTCTGTTCAAGGTGCCTGCGAAGCCTTAACCAACATGAAATAAAGAGGAGATTGGTCTCTCTGACTTGAAATTCTAGAGAGAGAAAATGGGAAAACCACAACGTTGGAGCAAGCTATCAACTTTCTAGAAACAAATTTAGAATTTATAGAAAGAGTTCCAAGGTCAAGCTCTCAAATTTTAAAATTGTTTTAAAGTTCCAAGGAAAGAAAACGTAAAGATAAAGAAAATAGAGTACTTTGTTCTAAAAAAAGGACCTGTGTTTTTCTGAAGTAAAAAAGTGAAGGCAAGATGGGTTTGTTTTATTTTTCAAAAATTGATGGGTCTTCTTCACGTCGCGTCGGCAGCCCAACCCACTAACAAGACATAAACACGTAGCAGCTTGACAGTCAAGTATGTACGTCCGCCAGTGCTGAGCTTGAAGTCCAACGGTAAGACGAAGATGGTGGCCAACCGAGCGCTGCGTTGAAAAGATAAAACTGAGCATACACTAGTGACCACTGAGCTGGTCCATGCATGTACCAATTAGTTGTAGCAGTCCTAGCAAAGAACACTAAGCAAAGACTGAAAACCGAACTAATGGCTCGAAGAAAGGGTCGACCAAAACTTAGATTGGACAACTCAGTCGATCGAAATGGTGACATCAAACCAACCCAAGTAGTCGACAACCGAGCAGCGTGAAAGAGTTGGTGCGAACCAAGCTACGGATTAACGGTAACCGACCGAACTCATTTGTCGACAACAACGAATCAAGTGAGCGACCGAGCTGCGAATTTGATGGGTTGCTCCTCTAAAGCCGAGCAACGACAAACCCATGGCCAAGCAACAGTCCAACCGGGCTAAAGTGTACGGGGACTCGTAAATTGGCCCTACGTTTCGATATGTACAACGGACCAAGCTTGTATCACGCACGACCTCGGCCGACCGAACAGACCATGGCAATTTCAAACTAGAAACGGAAGTTGCATTCTGTGATGATTGAATGACAACAAAGACAACCAATAAAAATAAACCGAGCAGAACTGGAGTTAGCCGAGTGACGCAGAACAAGAACTTGAAGACCCAAATAAAAAGATCAAGCTGGGTAAGTATCGTGCATAAATTAAATAAGAGTTGTTCGGCCCATCAAGTGTCGGAAAATGGTCAACCAAGTAGCGACGATAACCGACCAAGTTGTAACATGCATGAGGTAAGCCAAGCTGGGTGTGAGCAGAATCTATGAACTGAAATGAATCGAAGCTGCTTCGTCGGATCGAACAATGCGAAAACACATCCATGACCAACTAACAAAGGCAGAGCTGCAGGCAACAACAAATGGGCCAAACCCATTTTTATTTTTATTTGTTGACGGTAAAAAGCTTCACGGATAACTGACATACACACTGTATATATGCAAGAAAGAGCTCAGGTGGGACCTACCAAGCATACACAAGGCCGAGCCATAACTTAATCTAAGAACGTCCAGTCATGCAATTTGAGATCCATTAGATTACAAACGTATTCTTATAAGGCATAGCCATGCACAAAAAGTCAAGTAAGGGGTCCACTGAACGTTCAAGGTAATTGTTTATATAAGTTAATGGTCATGTACAATGTGTTGAGGAAAAAAAAGGGATACTTACGTGTAGGTCCTAATAAGTGAACTTATTGTCTAATAGGTCCTATGGAAAAAATTTGTCATAAAAAAATGTCACTAATTGTAAGTTTTAACAACAATTTATAAAAATCATGATAAAAAAAGTCACTAATTGTCAATTTTTAGTGATGTATGTAAAAAATTGTCACAAAAAAAATATTTTTAGCGACAAATTTACCAAGACTTATTTTCAATAGGACTTGATGGAAATTAAGTCTAACTATTAGGACCTATTAGTAGTTTACCAAAAAAAAAAAAAACAAATGAGTTGCCTAGTGGACATTGGGGCCCACCTAATTTGACTTTATAAGATCAAGTATTTGATTTAGCAAATATAAAGCATGGCAGCCAAGCAACTTTTATACAAACTTGGCCTACTAAAATTTTTTTTGGGTGGTCCGAAATGTACTTATATATTTGCGTATAAATATATAAATCTAGTTTGCTTGTAAATTTGAGGGCCGAGATCTGTCTATAAGCACGAAGGTCGAAATACACTTTGAACAAATTGGGCCGATGAACAACAATGGCTTCTATTCAATAAATTTGAATGCAAGCCAGGGGGCAAATGAAGTGGGTAAAAATTAATCAAGTCTTGGTGCTAGGCCTAATGTGATGCTCACTCTGAGATTGATCTAGGTTGGGCCTCGGCCCTATGGCCAACACTTGCTCCGAAGCAAGACAATCATAGGAGTTCGGCCCAATGCACGAATGTCACTCCAAAGTGGGCCGAACAACATAGTGGACCTCTTGGATGGGCAGCCAACCACTCCGAAGTTGGTTGAGTAACATATTGAACCTCCTAGTTGGACAACCACTCTGGAGTAGACCAAATTAAAGAAAGCCAATTCACTGAAGATCTTTCTTGGGCCCACAAAAGACAAACAACTCTGCTCATTTCCCTCTGTGTGAATAGAACGTGGAAACGAGGAGGTGCAGAGGGATAAGGCGCACACGTGACAAACCTGCATCTGAGTGTCAGGTAAGTGGTCGTCCTCCTTCAATAAGAAATGACCGCTAATGAGACAAACAAAATAGATCTGCACCCGAGTGTCAGGTGGAGTGGCCATCCTGCTTCAATGGGAGACGACCACGAATAAGACACATTGGACAGATGGCGGAGAGAGAAGGTCTTGGAGGACAAGCAACCTTCTCCTATAAAAGGTGAGCACTGTTCACCCTCAAGGGATTGAAATCCACACACTTAACACATACACACTCTTTGTATTCTCTCTTCTTCCTCTCCCTAAGTCCCTGACTTTACCATCGGAGGGGTTTTCGATCAAACCCCGGTCGGGCAACCTCATCATTTGTTATTTTGTGCAGATTTTCAATTCCCAAAGCACGCTGTTCATCCACAAAGTTCAACCCTTCTTCATAGTGCGGAAATCACCCCCGCACAATGGTCATGGTACGCAGGCTGCACATGTATCCCTCAGAGGCTAACATGTGTAGCTCTTATGCCAACATGTTAGCCACACATCACTGCCCAGAACATGTATCATGTGTAGAAGATACCTACAATTATCAAAATTTACGATATTTGATACGACAAAAATTATGTATAATGTCAAAGTGAACATTGTGAATGGTATGTGTGGAACTATGAAACACGTGTAGGGGTACATCAATAAGGTTAAATCTAAAGAAGAAAAGTAGAGTACAGATATGGCTGGGTACATTCATAAAAAATATATATATATATATATTAGTTTTTAATTTGGAGCAATGCAAAAATTAGTTAAATGTTTTAGTTGGATAAGATCTAAAGTACAATTCACATTTAATAAAAAAGTAAGGTATAAATCAAAATTAAATATCATTACATTAAATAAATTACAAACAAAAGTTTGATGCTAAGCATTAAAAAAAAAAAAGGTCCAATGAAATTAACTTTACTTCTATATAGAAGAAAAAACTATTTCGGCTGACGTACGACTTGGGTATATGCTAAGTACCTCTGGTTAAAAGAAAAATTAATAAGAAAAAATTTAGATACGTGTTTTGTGTACCCGATACATATGAAGAAGTATCATACAAAGTACCAGCACCCAATATAAGTACGGCATGTTTATTGAAGTACCCAACAGGTAGGCAAGTGGGCCTGTGTTGCGAAAAATATATTGAAAGTATGATGAGATTATTTTGCATAGTGTCACCGGACAATAGTGTTATCAGCCAATAAAAATTTACAAAATGAGAATAATCAAAGTAATAATCAAAGTAATAATCAAAATAAAAATGAAATTTTAATAAAAATATAATAATCAAAGTAAGATTTTTATAAAAGTATAGAAGTGCTAGGCCAAGTTTGGCATACATGAAAAAAGTTAAAAAGCCAAAAAGTTACTCAAAAAGTTAAAAAGTTAACACTATTCACCAAAGGTCAACAATTACGGCTGCACAACTCTCAATACTAATTTTTCCCTACAAATCAATTTTTACAATTTTTTATTACACATTTTTTCATAAAAAGTCAAAAAGTTAGCCCAAACATCCATATTTTCTTCCTCAATTTTTTAGTCCAAAAAGACAAAAAGTGCACTTATTTAGGACACCCCAAACAACCCCAAGTCTTTTCTAATTCAACATTGTTGTGATATTTATTGTAAACTAAGATTATTTATTTAATGATAATACCATCATATAATAGCACCGTTTCATGCATTTGAAAAACATTTCATCTACATAATTTCTTGTCTACAAATCCCCCGAAAGGTGTGGAATTACCCTTAAAACTTTATTTGTACTTCAAAAATAGTGAGATGCACCCGAGGAGAAAATGAAAGCAAAAAAGGAGTGGCACAAGAGGTTCAAACACTGAATTGCCTTTGCTCACCAGTGTAGAATTGATCCTTTTCTTTGAAATGGACTTTGACTTTGAATGTTGATCTATTAGTTTTGCCTGTATAAATCTGAAAAATCAACCATTTCCCCCTGCTAATCAACACCATATTCATGTGATACGTATCAAGCACAGTGATCCTAAGAGCCCTCAGTTTTGGCATTAGTTTGAGACTGAATCCATATGTTAAAGATATAGGGGAGAGTAGAATTTTTTATTACACAATGTTCAAGTCTGAAATTTCTAATGGATTTCGCTGCTAGCTTAAAATCTTATTTAGTATCTGATTTTGTCCTAAAATTTGATAAGCAAGACAGAAAACCATTTTTCCATCTTACCACTAATAAACAAGAAACCAATCACTGATAATCATCTTTATGATAAATCTGTATTTAACAACACTCTAAAACCTTTGATAGATTAAAACAATTGTATGGTGTTAGCAAAAAGAACAATCGTGAAGCAAAAATGAAGAAGAATAAGAGGATAACAATTAGAATGTAATGAATATATTAGACCTTGTTGATTCAAGTTGAACTTGTAGCCAAGCTATAAGCAGGAACTTTTGCAAGTCTTCTCTCCTTCATAATGCCTCTCACCCTCTCTACTTCTTCCCACAAACCATTAGTTGCATATATATTGGACAGAACCACATACACCCCATCATTCCAAGGTTCTAGTTCGTGTAAATGCTTCGCCACCCACTCACACATCTCGACATGCCCATATTTCTCACAAGCGCCCATCAAACACCCCCAAATTACTACATTTGCTTTCATTGGCATATCTTCCACCATCTCTCTAGCCTCCTCGAGCAACCCAGCTCTTCCAAGCAAATCCACCATGCAGCCATAATGTGGTAACTGAGGCTTGATACCATACTCATTCTTCATCATATTGAAATAATATTTTCCCGCTTGCACTGTCCCACCATGCACACATGCACTCAAGACCCCGACAAAAGTCACATGGTTAGGCCTCACTCCAACTTCTCTCATTTGACGAAAGCACTCAAGTGCATCATTGACATGGCCGTGCATTGCATAACCCACAATCAGGGATGTCCACGAAGAAACATTTCGTTGCTCCATTCTTGAAAATACTCTGTGTGCCAAGTCCATCCGACCACACTTACCATACATGTCTATGAGTGAATTCAACATCAAAATATCTGATTTTGCAAAGCTCCTAGCTTGGAATACACATTTATGTAACTGAAGAGCTAAATTCAAGTCTCCTAGGCTTCCACAAGCCGAAGTTACACTAACCATGGTCACATCATCCGGCTCGATCCCACTTTTCTTTAGCTCCGTGAACATGGTAATTGCTTCCTTAGCACGACCGCCTTGTGACAACCCTCCTATAATGGCATTCCAAGAACCCAACTTTCTTTCGCAATTTTGTTCAAACACCTTACGTGCATTTTTAAATTCGCCCGCTTTACAGCACAAACTAATGAAACCACTCTCACAAAACTCATTAGCCTCCAAACCATGCTTTATGGCAACCGAATGAACTTGCCGAGCCAAACCCATATCGAAAACTTGGCATAAAGCCTTCAAAACAATGGGCAATGTGTAAGAATCGGGCATGACACCGGCACGAGACATGGAAATGAATATACACAGTGCTTTGGAAGGTTTTTCTAGCCTAGTGTATGATCTTATAATGTTGTTCCAGTGAAATGGAGCAGAATTGAATTCTAGCATGTGGGTTCGGATGATATGGGCATGAATTTGATTCAATTGTGATAAATTTGAGCAATTTGACAAGTGGGTAGCTATGATTTTAGCTGGGTCTTGGGTAGAATTCAGGAACGCCATGTTTGTTGGTGATTGAGGATTGAGTGTGGTAATTGGAGCTAGACTGTGATTGAGATGCTGAGAAATTGATACGTGTTTGGGTTCTTGGATTCTCCACAGCCTAAGTATGGGACGATGAGACGAGGTCATGTGTTTACCGTGTGGTTAACAGAAATGGAGGGTTGGATCAAGCAGAGAACAAAGTTAATAACTAGATCATCGAACTTTAGAGCTCAAAATTAAAATTACAAGGAGGGTTTTGTATTTATCAGAAAGTTTAAGGAAATCTGTGTAATTAGCCCAAAAGTTGATGAATGACAACTCGGATCACACGTGGCACGACCTAGGATGGGGTGACTTGAAATTTTTATAGAAAAATTATATGGTGATTTTTGGGCAAAAACAGGAACATGGATTGATTGAAGAAACAGTAGAACGATGACTTTTTTTTTAACTTTTTGAAGATAATTTGACGGAGGACACCATGGTGTATCATTTTATAGCTTGTTTGATTTTGATTTTCACCCAAAAGAAAAAAAAAAAAAAAACACTTTTTAAGAAATTTTATTTTTTGTATTTATTTGTTTTTAATGAATTTTTTTAACATTTTAAGTAATTTTTTTAACTTTTAAATACACTTAAAAAGTATTTAAAAATTCACTAAATAAGAAAAATATAAAAAATATATAAATTCAGTATATTTTTTGTATTTTTGTGCATTTATTAATTTTAAAAAATATTTTTTCATAAATATTTTACTATTTAGATATATTTAAGTAAGGTGCATCTAAAAAAAAAATTTGCTTAAAATTTTAAAAATATTTACTAAAAATAAAAAAAACGAAAAATAAAAAATTTAATTTTCGAAAAACTGAATTCAAAAAACTGAAACCAAACACACTGAATATAATTTTATGTTTTCTGAGTTATAATTAAAAAAATATGAATATAATTAAAGAATGTAAAAGTTATAACTAAAATAATATCATAAATAAAAAAAATTAATCATAATTAAAAAAGAAAATAATACAACTAATTGTGCATATGGTACATTATTTTAAAGAAAATGTTAAAAATTTTCTAATTTAGGCTTGCTTTGGCAAGCTAGCAAAAAACTAGCTTTTAGTTTTTTTAGCTAAAAAAGTTAATTTTTTTACCCAAGTCACTACTCAAAAACTAACTTTTTTAACTAAAAAAATCAAAAATTAATTTTTTATCAACTTCTTAAAACATTCCTTAACAGGTGTCATTTTATAAATATATAAAAAAATAATCGCTACATCACCACATATGAGTACGTTTGAATTGTGACTCTTTTTTTATAAGAATTTCTCATTTTAAAAATTCGTGGGAGACTTTTTCTAAAAGAGCCTCATTAGACCATTCGGACTGAACAAATTTGAATTATTAATCTATAAAATAAAGAGGTATTTTTTTATAATTTTTTTTACTTATTTATGTTTTATTTAATTCATATTATTTTTTTATGTAAGTTTTATGAATGATATAATTATCAAAATATTCCTAATAATATTCGCACCGTCAATATGAATGTTCTGTGATGTGAATATTCACACCGTCAATGTGAATGTTTACACCATCAATATTTATATGTCAATGTGAATATTCATACTATCAATGTGAACATTCACATTGTAAAATATGAATATTTATATCACCAAATTATTAACCGTTTAAAAAATATTTATGGGGATACAAATATTCATTAAAATACCTTAAATATGAAAATTAAGATTTAAAATATCAAATGTTCAAATAATAGAATTTACTAGAATATAAGAAAATCTTATAGACTATTGAGATACAAAAATTTTAAAAAAAAAAAAAAAAAAAAATCTAATAAATTTTCCTAAGATAAAATTATCCCAATATCAAAAAAAAAAAAAAAAAAAAAAAAAAAAAAAAAACTCCTGTTTTCAAAAACACAAGAAGTGAGTGAAATTTCAAAATAGAAAACTCCGTACCGAATCAATGGGCGATCAAAGGAAACCCTCACCATCATCATCGGAGCCCAATAAGGATGCAACAATGGTGGACGAGGACGATGAATCATCATCGGCTACAGTCCTCGATCTCACAAGCTTCCAGCTACACGATCTCGACTCAGTCGAGCTTCCACCGAGTCTGACCGAGTTGGACCTCACCGCCAATCGACTTTCCACCTTGGACCTCCGGATTGCCCACCTTTCCAACCTCAAGAAGCTCTCTCTCCGCCAGAACCTCTTCCACGACGCCGGGATCGACCCTATTTCTGGCTGGCACGAAATTTCGGACCTTGAAGTATTCAATCTCAAACCCTAATTTTTATTATTATTGATTTTATGGGTTTTTGTTTTAGGGTAATTTTATTTTAGGTTGTTCCAATGTTTGACCTATGTCAATTTAGTCGCAATGTATGAAAAATATTTTAATTTGATTCCCAATCTAACTCTGTCAATAGTTATAATTAAAGTTAGGGATGAATGTAGGAATTCATTTAAAAATTTGGACTTTTTGGTCCCAAAATATGCTATGCGAAAACTCACCTATAATTCTGTTTACACGCCACAGAAAATCTCTATACAACATGAATCCATTTGTGTCATTTGGGTATAAATTTTTGAACAAAATTTAAATATTCAGATATAAACTTATGAACAAAAGGCAATTGTTCGGATATAAATAGTTAAACGGAATGGATATTTGAATAATTTATTTTTGTTCATAAGTTTTTGTCTGAATAATAGTGTGTATTGATATTTTTTGTGTTGTGCAAATAGAATTTTCCCAAAAAAAATTATTCAAAGTATGTGAATGGTGTCAATTTAGTCTCTAAAATTATATATTTACCCTTAATTGGAATGGCGTTTATGGATGGAATCATGGAATTAGGTTGGGAGATCAAATTGAAATATTTTTTTATACATTGTTGACTAAATTAAGACAATTTAATATTTGGACCAAAATGATAATAATATACGTTGGGCCTAAAAATGTAATTGGCCCCTTTTTTTATTGTTTTGTTCTGGGTTTGATGTTTGGTTGCCAAGAAAATTTTGGAAAATTAGAGGAATCGCTGTTTTCTGTCTGTGAATTTTATGAATTAGGACCCCCATGAAAACAAAAGCATTCACTCAGCTGAACGTATTAAACTCTCTGAACTGGTTTAGGAGTTTTATATGTTTTCCTGTTTATCCTTTATTTGATGCTGTTAATTTATCCTTGTTGATAGTATTATTCTAGGGTTTATCGTTTATTTGTTGGAAAATATTTTGGGAAATGTAAATACAAATTTTGTTTTATGTATGAATTTTGTACTTTGGGACTCGTTTTTAGTTTGGATCTTGATACTACCGCCCGTTGATGGAGGCCTTTAGTGAGAAAAGAAAAGAAATGGAGATAAATAGATTTCTCATCACTTGTATGGATAAATGGTAAGAAAATAAGAAAAATTGCGAGAAAGAGAAATCTCTTAAAACTCATGTTTTGTTTGTCACTTGAAGTAGTGAGATTTGGTGAGAAATGAAATTTTAGTCTTTATAGAAATTTTATAATACCTACATTACCTTTCTAAATACATAGCAAATAAAATAAACCGACATTTGTCCTCCTTTATTTATTGTTCATAATTCTAAGCAAAATGGTGAGAAACCACTGTCATTTCTTTTATTTTCTCATGAGAAACCATAATCTTATATATAAAAAAATTCTCGCCTACCATACCAAACAGAGCCCTAAAGAAACATAAAAAGAGACTTGGAACTCAAATTGGATAAGTTTGCCACAGTGCGTGTGGAATTCATGGAAACCAAAACATTTATTCTCATTTGAAAAAATGGAAGAGCATTTTAGTCACTAGACTAGAGATATTCAGATGCCACTGACCAATTTGGTGTTTCAACTTGCTTGAAGTAACAAAATAAGATATGGCTAAGATTTTATTCTTTGTTACCATGACTGTGGTATTACTATTAACTTTGTTAACATTTCCTTAATTTTCTCAGTCACCAAACAGCGTTTGTGCAAGAACTATTCCTTGCGTTATTTTAACACAAGCATGATGAGTTGTTTATTGATTGGAGTGAACATTCTATGGACTGAGACAATATGCATCTCTTTTCCAAATTCTATGATGAATCGACCCATGTCCATATTTATATGTACTATTGCAATTTGGCAAATGTGGTCCTATACTATTTTTTCTTTCTTTCCTTCTTTTTTTTGTGCTTTCATTTCACTTATATTGTTGAAGTAATTTCCAAGATGTTTGTTTTTGCAGGAGCTTGTGTTCAGGGATAATAAACTAACAAAAATACCTGATGTTAGCATATTCAGAAGGCTTTTGGTATTTGACATATCTTTCAATGAGATCTCATCATTGAATGGATTGTCTAAGGTCTCCAACACACTCAAGGAACTCTATGTGTCAAAAAATGAAGTTACTAAGATGGAGGAGATTGATCACTTCCATGAACTACGAATTCTTGAACTGGGTTCAAACAGATTACGGGTTAGAACTCTGATCTCTTAAAGCATGCGTCTGCTACAAACTAACAATTGTTTCAAATACTAACTGTTTACTACATCTCTGGGTGTCCATGAAGCACAAGTACTTTTAGATGGGAGTTGTGTCAATACCATGTCCATATCAAAATACCAACTCCTCGAATACCTGAGGTTACGCATTGGATACTTCCTAACTATCTATAATTAATTCCCCTTATTTTGAAGATGTATCGTATAATTTAGGCCGCAATATGACCTTGCTTGAGATGGAGATGTTGTATGTTTTTGTGTAGTATTAGAGTATAATGGTAGGAGAAATATATTTATCAAAAAATAATAATAATAATAATAATGGTAGGAGAAATATGAAAGAATTAGAAACAAAAAGATTAAAGTGTGTAAAGTTTGGTCCAAGATCGTGTCTGCAAAGTATGACCTTAATCTTTATTATGTGTGAATATATTAAAAGTTTGAACTTGAGAATATTTAATTGATTAATAAAAACAAATAGTTTGCTGTGAATATATTATGACAAACTCGCCTTTTAATTTAAAAGTATATTTAATACATGCATACATGTCATATATACTGCTTTATCCTTAACATTCCCATATTCTAGTTTTTTTAGATCTGTCATATCAAAGTGTCTGAATTGTGTCATACCCTTATCTTGTATCCATATCTCTACTTCATATGTGGTTGTCTAAGAAGCATGGATACGAACAAGACACGGACACACAACAATTTTCGAAAAATGTAAGACACAACACGTGGACATGTACAAAATATATAATTTTATATATTTATTATATATGATATATATGAATATAGTATTGATAGATAATAATAAAAAATGCAATGTAACACTAATTTCTATAAATTTCATTGTTTTTCTTTTATCATTATCTCCTAAGTTATTTTGTTCAAATTTATAATTAGGTTCATGTGTGCCTAATCGATGGATGCGTGTGTTTAAATGATGGATATGTGTGTCTTCCAAGTGCCCAAGGAGTGTCTGGATCTTAAACAATCTTTAAAAATTACGACACGTTTTGATTATTCTGACACGGACACGCCACTTTTTATGAAGTGTTCATGCTTCTTAGGTGGTTGTGGATTGCATGATGTCAGTCTACGAATAATAAAATGTTCACCACATGTTATGTGTGTATCTATGTAAAAGGAGAGTTGGAGGCAAAAATAAAATGGAAGAATGTGGGCATATGTTACAGTTTTCTGTTTTTTTTTTTTTACTGGAATATGTGCTCAATCTTGATGTACTTTGTTTGTCCAGGTAATGGAGAATTTACAAAATTTCACAAATTTACAAGAGCTATGGTTAGGTCGGAATCGAATTCGAGCTATTAACCTATGTGGGCTCAAGTGCATTAAGAAGATTAGCTTGCAAAGCAATCGTTTAACTTCTATGGCAGGATTGGAGGTATTTCATTGTTAAATATAATGATGTTTAGAGTGAGACGAGATTCATTAAGAAAATAAAATTGCTTTTAGCTAGAAGTGCAGATAAGATTTTTGTCTTTTTTTTTTTTTTTTTTTTGGGGATCTTGTTCCCCCATTTTTCAGGAATGCATTGCTCTAGAAGAACTTTACATGAGCCACAATGGTATTGCTAAAATGGAAGGCCTATCAACCTTGATAAATCTCCGGGTCTTGGATGTGTCATCAAATAAGCTAACAGCAATTGATGACATTAAAAACCTTCCCCGGTATGAATTATCTTCCCTTCTCATACATATGGATTGATCTTGTCATCCATTTTGGACTGTAATGATCTCAGTACCCCGCATACTTGTAATGCAGATTAGAAGATTTATGGCTTAATGACAACCAAATAACATCACTCGAAGATATTGCTGAGGCAGTTGCTGGTTCAAGAGACAAGCTCACCACCATCTACCTTGAGCGTAATCCATGTGTACGGTTATTTCATACTCAATGGGTCTTATAAACTACAGCCTCCTTTTTCACCTTTACCTGCATACATTGACTCTGTTTTCAACTATTTCCTATTTCTATATGCTTATTCTTATGTTGCTTTCTTTTCAGAGATATGCTCTGGTTTGGAATTGTTATGGTCCTTTCAGGATTGTGTGGAATTTTCATGGTTCTTTTATGTAGATCTTATCTGAAATCTGTTTTCTTCTAGTTATACTACCATACTCATCAAACTTTCCTCCGTCAATTTTTATTTTTAATTTTTTGAAAAATGTTGCGATGGACCAAACCAGAAAATTCTTCTGAATTCTAAATTGAAATGTTTGATGAACCTCCTCAACTTTACTTTTCGTAGAACTTATTTACAGTCCCCTGGGGTAGTCAATTTATAAGGAAACCTCAGAACATATGGAACGGGAAAATAATACATCATTAGACAGTTCTGGGAATTGATAGGCAGCCTATACTGAATTTATCGGTAAACATTTCAGAAGATTCCAATAATTTTTTTTTGGCTATTTTAATTGAATAGGAATACAAGTGTTATGCAGGGGGAATGAATTTCAAGTTATTATGGATTAGAAAATTACTTCATTTTGTGTTGTGACTGTATAAAGGTGATAATTGCATATTGTAATTATCTGGGTGGTATGCTCCTTTTGTAATTTCTTTTCAATTTTTATTCGTTTTTTATTGTTATTTTTATATGCGCATTAAAAACATCTTCTAGCTTTTATAAAAGATTTGAAATGCTATAGCAGCCAGTTTTTTGAGTATTAGAGATGTGATGGAAAATCCTCTCTTATGGATATTTACAAGCTAAAATTTCTGAAAACAAATTCAATGTGAACAAATGATATATGTGATAACAATATTCAAGCTGTGCTTGAACTGGCTAAACAGATTTGTCCCTGTGACAGGTCTTTCAACTGAATTTGTTTAGATTGCATCTCTGAGTTTAGCTACCAAAACAAAATGTGAAATTATTATTATTATTATTATTGGGGGATGAATGTTAATAATTTTAAGGAATTGGTGGTGGAGGTATTGTCTTGGTGTGGCAGAGTTGAATGAGGAAGCAATTGTACTGCTGGTGATGATAAGAGTCATCTCTCTCTCTCTCTTTCTCTCTCTCTCTCTCTCAGTCATGTTGGTGGTGTTCTTGACACAAACAGGTGTTGTCAGGTGCTCAATTAAGCTGCACCTAACAGCCCTATAGTTATGTGATTGTTTGTGATTCATTCTGTGTTCAGTTTCTGTGTTAGTAGCATTGTTATGGTATATTAATAAAAGCCTATGATCTTCTCTTGATCAACCCTTCCTTGAATTTTTCATTTTACTTGTATTTCTGTAACACTGTGCAGGCAAAATCTCCGAATTACATGACCACTGTGAGACAAGTCTTTCCAAATATTCAGCAAATTGATTCCGAAGTATTTGCATAGAAGTTTGTCTGCCTGGAATTTGAACTTTTCCGCAGAGAGGAAGTTGATTCTGGGAAGTATTCGCTGAATAAGGCAAATTAAATGTTGTCTTCGATTTTATCATACAAATCTGCTTTCGTGCAAAATATTAGCTTTCTGTGAAGCTTGTGGTTTGGAAGTTCAGCCTAGAAGTTGACTTCAGTATTTTGAGGGGACAATGCAAAGCAGGGCAATTTTAACTGTCTGGTCAGACTGAAAGTATTGGCCTTCCCTTTCACCATTTTACTTAGTTGAAAACACACTTTTGTTTTTGAATTTTGTTTGTTTGTTTGTTTTTTTTCTCTGTCCCTGGAGTTTCGGAGCTGTTTTTTGATACACAGAAAATTTCAAGTTCATGAATTCAAAAGTTCCTCAGTTTTATGGATATGATCTTCTTTTATTTATTTATTTATTATTATTATTTTTATTTTAGTGTCTGTAACAACTGGAAACCTGGCATATCTATGGACGCTTCAATACAATCATCTATATATTGATTCCCTGAAATATTTTCCACACTCCATCAAAATGCGAGCATGCTTAGAATATTTTATGTACTGGTAACGTTCCTGAATTTGCCACCATTTTCAAGTACCTAGCTATAATTATAAGCAAAAACTCAAGAATTCTTTGTTTTGTTTTTCATGTTTTGTTGGGGGAGAGGTGGTGGAAGAATTAAACATGGCAGATAAATTTGATGTCACACAAAAGTAACATAAAAAAAAATGAATTATAAGTGACAGTACTAGCAAACTACAAGAAAAGAAACTATAGAACGGTAATGCTGGAAATATTTTTGACAGTGCTTTTCTCAGAATTTGTGGGAAAAAAAAAGAAAAAGAAAAAACCATGAAACCTTTTTTTACCGAGATTTAAGAAAGGCCCGGATTTTTTTAAGATGAACTCGTAAAATCTTCACTTGTAAAATCTTCACTTACCAAACAAAGTACAAGGATATTTCCCAAACATACAGCTTCATGCTTGACCCTTCTTCACCTCAGTCAAGAACTAGCTAAACCAAATGGATCAGCTTCTTCTTCACTTTCCCAATCTCAACATGCCTTTATCTCTCTCTAGTAATCTTTCTCTACCCTCCCAACCTTCTCTCTCTCTCCCTCCCTCTCTCTCTCCGCCGCTCCATGTGAATTTTCTCCCTCTTCAACTGCCCTTCCCTTTTCTCTGGCTCCATTGCCATCTGAAATTGTGCCCTCTGCGCTAAACCACGCAATCCCTCCACTTTCCCTTCTTTCTCCTTCATCACTCTTTTTCAACCTTCGACCTCATAGCAACAGCCTCTCTAGCCTTTTGTTCTGCCACGTACAACGCTTCTGAAACCTTGGCAAAATTATCATTGATCTGAACATCCTGAATCCCCCTACTATTTGTCTGGCAGTGCTTGTCGAGTGGGATTGTAAACCCTTTTGGATTCTTCCAGTTTAATACACATGGTGGAATCTTCCAATCCTGTTGGTCCTTGACAGTCACAGGCCGAGGCAGAGAATGCAAAACCGACACCGGTGGAGAGCCAGAGGCCTTGGGAACCCTCAATTTTGGTAACTCTAATGGCTCCACCGCCATTACAACCATCTTAACAATCCCCTCATTCAATCCCGATGGATTGTACTTCACGAATTTTGAATGAGAATGAGAAGATTGTGTCATGCCCAAATCTTTGATTCACAATCATCTCGAGCTCGGATTTCATCTTGTGGGTTGTATCATAAATCCCCTTCTCCAACTCCTCCTCAATCTTCAAGAACTTGGGCACAACATCACTATGCTGTGAATAGACAATTTTCAAAGCGTTTGTATTCCTACCCACGACGAAGCAGAAAGTTATCTATTCGCAGCATGGTAGTCTTTGCATTGAATTTTTAAAATTTTTAAAAATTATTTTCAAAATATAAAACTCAATTAATTTGAAAAGTTATAACCAAATAAGTTTTCAATTTTCAAATCTATTTTTAAAAATCCAAAACCCAACACTGATTTCAAAACTAAATCAAATACTTTCAAAACTAAACCAAATGCAAACTAAGCATTTCTACTCAATAAGCTGATCAAGCCCAATATTACCAAAATTATATAAAATTTTAATAATAATTTTCTAATTATATAAACTTGATCAACTTAGTGAATTAATCTCACATAAGTCAGTGATAATTTTAGTAATAATTTTTTGCCAAAAATCCCAACAACATTATAAGTTGAACCAAGTTGACATAAAATCTAAAATGAATGGTGAAAATTGAGTCAGTTGAATGTGTAAAAACCAAAATGGCACATTGAATTCTCTTAAGTTGGCCATCCAACTTGAGAGAACAGTTTAGGTTTAGATCTATTTTGGGATCGATTTTGGTAATCCGAATTCTTCACTTTTTATATTCAGTTTGGGCTGTGTCTTTTCTTTGTTTTTCTTTTTACCATTTTGTTGGGGATGGAAGTAGCAACATGGCAGGTAAATTTGATCTCACACAAATCAGGATGGCAGAAACACAAAAATAATTGACTGTAGCCAACTGCAAGAAAAACTATAGAACAGCACTAGAGAAAGTTAATAGTTTATTGCAGTAACCAGTAAAATGTAAAGACAATCTCACTTACCAAACACAAGTACAAGCATTTCCCAAAACATACAACTTCATATGCTTAAGCTCCGCCCAACCTATATAAATTCAGGCAACACAAATGAAGAGACATTAAAGATGTAAATAAAGCAGGGAATCTGAAGCCAATGAAGAGTTGTTTTAACGCCCCCTTTCGAAACCAATACGAGTCCGGCCTGATCCTTCATGCCCATCTCTCATCGATGACCCGGCACTTGCTTTCATAGTCCCTCCACTGCCAACTTTGTCCATGGCCTTCTTACCCTTCTTCACCTCTGTCAAGAACTGGTCCAAACCAAACGGATCAGCTTCTTCTGCTTCTTTCTCAAATTCAACCGGCCTGTCTCTTGGACCACCCTTTTCATTGGTACCCACGAATGCCTTATCAGGTTTGAAGCGGTCAGTCTTCATAATCTTCTCCAGCTGCTCATCTGCACCTCCATACATATCTGCATCTGCATCTTTCTTCGGCCTGTACAGAGTTGAGAGAGTGGGCTGAGCAGTAAACAGACCCTTATCGTAGACGTTGTACTGATCGTCGGTAGCAAACCCTGAATCCATCCCCTTCTCTTGGTTGAACAATCTCTGATCATACATAACCTCACCCCCTCTTCCAGCACCAGCAGAGGCCATCCCAAGAGCAACCTTCTCACTGATATCACGGTCTCTATCTCTAGTAATCTTACTCTTCTTTCCAACTGCTGCATCCTTTGCCTCCAACCTTCTCTCCCTCTCCCTCTCTCTCCGCCGCTCCTCACGAATTTTCTCCCTCTGCAACCGCTCTTCCCTCTCCTCCTTACTCTCCCTTGGGATATCCTTCTCTTTAACACGCTCATAATCCCCCCTCATATCAGCATCTTCCATCATACTCTTGTCAGAAGGAATTGGAATAGCAGCCGGGGGTCCTGCACCCGTCCTCTCAGATCGCGCCCTTTGAGCTAAGGCACGCAATTCTTGCTCTTTCCTTTCCTTCTCCTTCATCATCATCTCTTTTTGAACCTTTGACCTCATTGCAACAGCTTCTCTAGCCTTCTGTTCTGCTACATACAACGCTTCCGACAACTTTGCAAAATTATCATTAATCTGAACCTCTTGAAGCCCCCTACCATCTGCAGCCAAGCGCTTGTCAAGTGGGATTGTATACCCTTTTGGGTTCTTCCAGTTCGAAATACATGGCGGAATTTTCCAATCCTGTTGGTCCTTTACAGTCACAGGACGAGGCGGAGAGTGCATCACTGGCACGGGTGGAGAACCAGAGGCCTTAGGAACCCTCTTGTGTTTGAACTTTGGAGGCTCTAATGGGTCCACGGGCATCTCAACCATCCTGATAATTCTCTCCTTTGCACCCGAATTAAACGCTGCAGACTGTTGCGATGGCTTGTATTTGATGAATTTCGAATCAGAAGATTGTGTTGGCACGTTTTTTGGTTGAGCCGCACTCAATCTCCTATTGACAATCTTCTCAAGCTCTGCTTTCGTCTGTTGGGTTGTCTCGTCAATCTCTTTCTCCTCTTCATCCTCCTCTTTCTCATTTTTCAAAAACTTGGGCACAAGGTCCGTGTGCTGGGAATATACAATCTTCGAAGCATTTTCATTTTGTTTCACAATCGCATCAAATGTCACATTACCATGCTCATCAACCGTAACAGGCAATGTCTTCTGTCCAGGTTTCGCACCAGTCTTCCTACCCATACCAAGAGGGTACTGCGCGTAGTGAATCTCAGGGAATGCCCCACCATCACCAAAATCCTCAGGCTTAGAGGGTCGAAAGCCATCCCGCTTTTGATACAGAGGCACTAGATTGACTTTGACTGTCACAGATTGATCAGCCTCGGCAGCACTGTACCTCTGCTTGAACCACGGATCGTTGGAGTGATCATAATGAGTAGTCCCCGATGATTTCGCCGGAGGAAGAAGCTCCTTAAGAGCCGCCATCGAAAACCCAAACCTCAAATCCAAGAAATTCTCCAAACTTCACTGACTGCAAACCCTTCAACCAGAAGGTAACAACAATTAATCGATCACTGCCATAACAAAACTAACCAAAACACAATTTCAAAAACAACACCACGAATAATAAATAGAAGGTCAAAACAGAACAAAAGCACTAGAGATTGCATATTGAACTGAAATCTAAACCCTAAATTAAGATTCAAAACATAATCTTTATACTGAACTAAATATAACTAACAATGAATATGCATATATGAATGAACTGAAAATCAAACTTCATTACCTGCAAACCCTAGAACCAGAAGATAACAACAGCTAATCGATCACAGCCAGATAAATAAACAGCACAAACGAAAAAAAACTAACTGAAACACTCGGTTTCAAAAAAAAAAAATAGAAAACAAATCAAAACAGAACTAAAACAATCATGAATCGATTGTTGCTAGAGATGTGAACCCTATATTAAGATTAAAAACATAATCTTCATACTGAACTAAAGATGAATGATCTGAGAAATCAAAGCATACGTGGCGAAAGGTGTGAATCAAGCTCCACCTACGGCAAGACGCAACACAGAATCGTGAGGTCCTTCTTCAACGTCTGGCTCTCAAACTAGGGTTTGGTTTTGGATCTATTTTTAAAGTTGATGAAAAACATAATCGTCAGACCTGACTCGTTTATAACTCGGGTTCTACACTCACCTCAGATCCCACCGAAGCTGACCCGGATAGCCTTTTTATTTTGGCCGTGGCCTTCGTTTGGGAGGAATTAATTTTTAAGCAATTATTCATAGTTTAAATTTGGAGCTTTGATAATGTCTTTAATAATGTGATCAAATTATTTATAAGTGGGGTTCACTATCACTTAGATAGGGTTCTATTTTTAGTACTCTTAAATATTTTTGTTATTTTTTAGAGTTACTTTTTGATTTTTAATTATTTTAGTCTGATTAAAAATATTTTTTTTGAAAACAAAATTTTGGGCTATGTTTGGTTTAGGGGTAGAATCAAAATTTCACCCTCCTATTTCAGTGCTGTGTTTGGATATAGTTTTCAAAAATTGATTCCACATCTACGTTTGAAAATTCTTTTCAGAACATGTTTGGCAAGTAGAGTTTTTGAATTTTAAATTTTGAAATTGGGTCCGCCTGATCGTTCGTCCAGATAGTTTTTGAATTTTTGGGTCTACCTGATCGTCTGCTCAGACATCTTCCCGGACGTCCGGGCGGTTGACCGGAACAATACTTTCTTTTTTTCTTTTGCCACCTGTTATTTGAAAAAATATATATATATTATTTGTTTTTGATTTTTTTAAATATAGAAATTATTTTTTTAGACCAAAATGACAAATTATTTGGCCATTTATTTAAAATTAACAAAAAAAATTTAAATAAAAATTAATTTGTCATAGTATTTTTTAAAAAATAAAAAAACATTTTTAAACAAAACAATTAAAACAAAATTTCTAATCAAATATACAACCAAAAGTAATTTTAAAACACTAGCTGAATATTGTTTTTAACAAAAAAATAATATATATTTTTTAATATTTTAAATAAAAAAATATTTTTAGAATTTTTAGAATTTTTAAAATAAAAAATACAATAATTATTTTTTTGAATTGAATTTTAAAAAGAGTTTGGTTATGAGTTTTGAATAGAATTTTCAATAGAGTTTTGAGTTGTGTGTTTCTTTATGAGTTCTAAGTTTTTTAATTAAGTTTTGAAAACTCTTTTCAAAACTTATAACCAAACAGCTTTTCTTATTTCAAAACTCATTTCAAAAATTCAAAAATCAATTCAAAACTTATAATCAAACAAATTTTCTCTTTTTAAATCATGATTTAACAACTCACAAACTCAAAATATAATTCCATTATCAAATCATGATTTTAAAACTAAACCAAACGCTACCTTTATTTGTAGTTCAGCTATTGTAGCCATGGATGACTCCAAATGATAAGTGCAATATCAAATATCTATTATATGGTTTTCTTATGCAGGTCTTTCTAGATTTAACAACATACTCCGAGTTATGCCACTTTCTTTGGTAGTTAGCTAAAAAACTAGCTTATTGATTAAAATAAACCTACAGAAAAGCCAATGCTAAAAAAACTAGTTTGATTGGGACACTGCTAGCTTTTTGGCTTTTCTAATAATTTTTTAACATAAGTATATTAGATAACCTTTGCTAGCATTTTGGCTTTTTTTTAATACAAAATGACCAATTTGACTAGGATATTGAATTCCAATGATGGAATAAGGAAGATGGGATAAGGCCAAAATAGGAAAGCATCAAAATTGGCGAGGTTGACTTGTTCATTGGGCTTTTGGGCAGGAAATAAGCCAATTAGTGGCTAAAGTCGGCTTTGTTTATCAAAATGAGTATTTTTAGCTAATAACTTGGCTTTTAAGATCATCCCAAAGGAAACATTTCATGTATCTCAATCAAGTATTCATTACATTTTTCATTATTTCTTCACAGGGGTTAGACGACTTATTGTTGTGGAGGCTGGCAGCAAGCGTGTAGAAGGCATTAGAACAATCGGCGACATCTTCAGATTCTTGCTCGGTTAGTGGACGGACTGGTAACTTTAGGGGCTAGTAATGGTGGCTTTGCACCCAAATTGTATTTTCCTATAACTATCACTGTTGTACCTTTGTGGAAAGCTTCCTCACCCTCAATGATTTGTTTCCATTTTTTTTCCTCTTTCCCAAATATACCATTGGATTAGCCTCCTACATATTTGCCTGGTCTTTTACCATATTAGGCGAAAGATAGAGAGGCCTGTAAATTGCAAGGATTGGGCTTTGCCCCCTACTCAATTCATCTCCCAAATTGTTATCTCGACTAAATTGTATGTTGCTTCCATAGCTGCCATTTTTGTGAACACCATGGAACTAAGTACTAGTTGACATTTCTATGCTGTTATTGGTAGAAAAGAGTGGAATAAAAATAAACCAGAGATGGATATTAGATGGTCAGAATTGTTCTTATGCTTATTTCATGGACTTGTGATTGGTGTTGCAGCTGTTAATCTTTATGCTGTGAATTTTTTTACTCATTTTGTCGATACTTTTTTTTTAAGGCATATGACCTACAATTCCTTTTTAAAAAGGTGTGTTCTATTTAGTCCCATAACCTTATGTTTATATTCAAAAACCCTGTGCATGTTTTTCTTTTCTCTTTCTCAATGTCTTCGTTTTTCTATCTCTTTCTCTTTTTGATTTTCGGTAAATGGCGACCATGTCTATATTTTCTTTCTCTTTTTGATATATAGTCACTGACGACCAGTGATTACCATCGATTGGGATTCACGGGCAACCACTAACATCTGACTTCTTGCTTTATCTTCACTGACGGCGAAGGAGATAAGTTTCTAGCGAAGAAGATATGTAGATCTACTTAGATTTACATTAGATGTGAGTAGATTTACATCATATCTGGTTAAATCAAAACCATAAATAGTTGTCAGAGTACAATCCTCTCTATATCTGTTTCTTTTCTTAGATCACACAGTTCTTTTTTCTTGTTTTAATGGAGAAAATTTTAAAATTCTGAACAAATTGTTTGAGTTTTAGTTATAAGCAGTGAAATTGTAAAATTTTACAGTTTTAATTTTTTTGGTGCTAAAATAAATCATGGTTTAAAACTGTAAAATTTTACATTTTCATAACGTGTTTTAGAATTCAATTTTATTAATAAAGATAAATGCTTAATAGAATTATGCTTTGAAACTGTAATATTTTATAGTTTCAAAACTTATTTTTCAGTTTAATTAATATTAGAGATTATTTGCTCTTTTCCCATTATTGTTGTTTTTTGTTGTTATGTTTTTTTTTTCCCTTTCAGTTTATCAATATTTAGTACATTTTGCTATATTTTTTTCACTATAATTTCTCTATTTATTCTTTCTTTTTTCGATAATATTTTGGACATTTTGTGAGTCTTCAATGATGTTCTTGACGTTCAATGAATATTCTCGACATTCCGGCGACTTCCAGTAACGTTCGGAATACTTTGGTGATACTCTGGCAAATTTTTGACGATACTCCGACAACTTTTAGGTAATGTTGAACATTTCGGTGAATTTTCAGTGACCATCTGACTGAAGTCCGACGGTGGTGAGATATAATAGTCTTTAATTTTTTTTTAAAAAAAATAAGATTTTTAGGTAACAATTAAAAATACGTTGAATTAATTAATACAAATATTTTATTTTTGGACTAGATAAATTTTAAATTTTGTATTTGAGACTTGGTAAATTTTTGTTTTTTGTTTTTTTTTGGAATCGAGTTCCAAGAGCTTGTTAAATCACATTTGCATTATCTAAAGTATTGATTAATCCCATTTTAGACTTTTAATTTTTTTTCCTTCAATTTGATAATTAAAACATTATTCAAATTATGCCAATGTGGTTTAATTGGTTGTTGACCAGAAAACATCATTGTGGGATAATTTAATACTTTATGAGGTAAATTAAAATTCAACGGGAAAGTTTCAATGCCATGTGGAATTCGTTGTCAATCGAAAAAATTTGACTATAATGATTATTTTATTTATAATAATTTTTTAATAAGTTAAATGTGAGAATGTAATAAGATAATTATTTTATTTTATTCTTGCAACATCTCCAATTCTTTATATATATATATATATATTTTTTTTTTTCATCAAATTTATTCAACAATTTAAATTAAAAGCACGATTTGATGTATAGCTCACTTCAAAAACTTAATCCAAGAGTGTAAATCAAAATTTTCATCAAATATTTTTAAAAATACCTAACACATCTAAAAATCTTATTTAACAAGTTCAATGAAAAAAAAAATA
Organism: Camellia granthamiana; assembly: GCA_036172215.1. NCBI lineage: Eukaryota > Viridiplantae > Streptophyta > Magnoliopsida > Ericales > Theaceae > Camellia > Camellia granthamiana. Next base: position 133,011,098 of record CM069904.1, on the reverse strand, counting down.
ATTTTCAATCCTTCATCTGTTAATAATTTTATCAAATTTAAGTAAAAATAATTATTAAAAATTTGATGAATAGATTAGATCTAAGTTTTATCAGAATTTTAACTAAATCTAAAATTTGGCGACTTTAAAATTTATCTTCGTTTGGTAACTTTAAATTTTAACTCCCCTTTGGCAAATGGATTGTCTTTTAGTTGGGATTAAAAAAGTACGAAAAGACAAAATAGATTAAATAAGTCAATAAAATAAAATGTCATATTTAAACCATAATCATTTCACTTTTTTCTATAAATAAAAAAAAAAACAAAAAAGTTAAAAAATTCTTCCCAAACGTTGCTAATTTAGCCAAGCTAAATTAGGCAAAAAGTCAAAGAGTTAGGCTAAAAAAGTTCTTTCTAAACAAAACCTAGCTAAAAATTATAAGTTAATAAACTATATAAAAAAAAATAAGTCAAAAATTCTATTTTTTCGTTACTTTTTACACTTTTTTTTATAATAATTTAAAAAATCATCCCAAATATACTATTTTTTGGAGGCATTTACACACAAGTCTTAATTTATGAACTTATACTCCTGTAAATTCTAATTAAGATTTTTTGGACCTTCAAGTCCCATCAAGCTTTTAATAGTTGGAATTGTCTTTCAAATAATGATTGTTCATCATTTATGATTATTTATAAAGGAACATGATGATTTGATATTTATTTTAATTTTCAAAATTTTAAAATTGAAAAAACTAAAAGAAAAAATTATGTGCAAAAAAAAAAAATGCATTTAGTTTCAGTTTTCTGAAAATTGAGTTTTTTTATTTTTCATGTTTTTTTGTTTTTAATGAATATTTTTAAAATTTTAAGTAATTTTTTTTTATATTTTTTTAGATGCACCTTATTTATATGTATCTAAATAGTAAAATATTTATGAAAAAATATTTTAAAAATTAATAAATATACAAAAATACAAAAAATATAATGAATTTTCATTTTTTTTTTGTATTTTTGATATTTAGTAAATTTTTTAAAGATTTTTTCCAGAAATATTATACTTTTTAAGTGTATTTATGTTAGGTGTGTCTAAACATTAAAAAATTACTTAAAATATTAAAAAAATCATTGAAAACGAAAAAAAATGCGAAAAATAAAAGAGTAGAATTTTCTAAAAACCAAAACTATGAAAAATTAAAAAAACTGAATTATTTTTAGTGCAAAACTGCAAATTTTATGTTCATAAAGGAGCATGATGATGAAACATTGATGTGCAAAACTGAAAAACAAAAACTTTTAAAAATGAAAAAAAAAATGATATTGTTCTCAGTTTTAAAATTAGAAAAAAAAAGCTGATAATATTTTTAGTTTTATTAGATAGTTGAATCAAACCAATAAGTAGAAATGTAAAAACGTTAAATATCATACTCTATTTTTTTTCTTCATGAATTAGTGAAACAATTATCTGAAACATTACTATGCAAAATTGATAATATTCTTAGTTTTAAAAATTGATAATATTATCAATTTTACTAAATAAGACTTACTATTTCAGAAAATCTTAAATAGAACTTAAGCTATCATAACATTTATAAATAGAACTTTTAGGTAATTAACTCTTTTTTAATCTCATATTTTAGCTAAAAATAGTCTGTTCCCAAACAAAGCCTTGCTTGTGAGAAGAGCAGGCAGGTTAATACGACGTCGTTTTGTTATGAAGAACTGTTTCATAAACTTCTCGTAGATGTGCCGTAACAGAGGCAATGGTGGAGAGAGAGAGAGAGAGAGAGAGAGAGAGAGAGACAGAGAGAGAGTATAGCGATCCCGGTTTTCCCTTTCTGTATTGGTTGTATTCCGGACCTTGGTTCCGAAATGTTGGTGGTTGTATGTTTTCTTGTTATCCTTTAATTCTATATATTTGAGTTTTAGGAAGTGTTGGGCGTGTTTTAAACAGGTAAGTTGAGCTTTGGTCTCAAGTGTAGTTGCCCAAGTTTTTGGTGTTACGCTCGAGCGGGTAATTCTGTGCTCGAGCGGAGTTTGGTTTTTGGTTGTACGCTCGAGCGGGTATTCTTGCGCTCGAGCGGGGTTTACACACTCCCAGTATTTCGTGCCTCTGCAAAACTTTTGCAGGTGTGTTTTTCACGCTCGAGCGGATTTCTTCACGCTCGAGCGGTCGCGCTCGAGCGGGTATGTTGGCGTTCGAGTGGGTAGTGCTTTGTCTGTGAAAGTTTTGGGAGGGGAAAATCTACGCTCGAGCGGACTGGTTTTCGCGCTCGAGCGAATGTACTTTATTCTCGTGTCTTGGCGCTCGAGCGGGCCTTCTTGCGCTCGAGCGTGTCCAGATTTTTGTGCTTGACGCTCGAGCGTTCTATTCTCCACTCGAGCGGGAGTGTCGTATATCAGATGGCAGCTAGGCATTTTTGAATCACTTTTTACACCCACACTCTCTCTCTTACTTTGTAAAAACTGATTTTGAGAGCTCCTTTCTCTAGGAAATACCTTCTCTCTAGGGATTGATCTAGTTAGAGTGTTCTCCTATCCGTCGGCCTTTGTAAAAAGTGTGTTGATCGTCGATGGCTTCGTTTTGATCTGAAAAGTTTGGGGTTTGGAGCACTTTGGTTTTGGTCTTCTTCTCCATCCGAGCTCTAACTTCGAGGTAGGGATATCCTACTCCATCTTATGAGCTTTGTCTTTAAATTTTGGCATTTTGATATGTTGGGGGTTGTTGGGTAATTTTGAGAAGGTTTTGGGGAATTTGTGTAATTTTCAAAAGATGGGGTTTCAAATATATAAACCTTTATGTATGTAATACATTGGAAAATGGACTTGATGTTGGATTATTGATGGAAAACAGAACCTTAGGGTTGGTGTTGTGAATATGGGAAAAAGCCCTAATTGTTATGATAAATTAATTTGTGTAATTAATTTAGGGAAATGAGAAATTGAATAGGAAATATTCAAATTTGAAAGGTACGGGATCAAAGGGTGTTGTTGGATTAATTTATCGCTCACCTAGATAAAATGTTAATACTTTATCCATTTGGTGCATTTATTTTCTGTTTAGAAATAACTGCTTTGGGCTATCGGTGGAGGATAGTCTTGATTGTTGTAGATAGTGCATGATGATTAGGCAAACTAAAACTAATCCACTGGGGATGCTATCGAATATAGCGGTTGGTATAATACATCAAGTGTTGTCTTGGTTGATTGAACTTGTATATGATAATTGCTTATATACATTGTATTGTGTGGGAGGAGATGGGGGATGTACTCCACGGTTTATTGGAAGATGGGGGATGGACCTCTAAACCAGATTTTGTTTGAGATTGATACAGCACTACAATGTGTATCATTTGCGAAATATAGAAGTGTTTTGTTTGACATTGATATAGCATCAAAATGTGTATCACTTGTCTTGATCGATTAAATTTGTATATGATAATTGTTTATATACATTGTATTGTGTGGGAGGAGATGGGGGTGTACTCCACGGTGTACTCCACGATTTATTGGAAGATGGGGGATGGACCTCTAAACCGGATTTTGTTTGAGATCGATACAACACTAAAATGTGTATCATTTGTGAAGTATGAAAGTGTTTGTTTGATTTGATATAGCACTAAAATGTATATCATTATCATTTGGGAAGTATGAAAGTGGTCTTATGTGTTATTGGTACAGCACGAAAATGTGTATCCATAATGAATTTCGAAAGTATTTTAGTGATGAGTTATAATCTCATTAAATTATTTGGCCAGACTCTGAGCCTTGTTTTCAAACTTAATGTTGAATAAGGAATGGAAGATGAAATATAACATGGACATGATTGTTGTGAAACTGTAATATGATATAAGTTGGAATATAAGTGTGGACCATCTATTTAATGCAATTATTTTAGTCATTGTTTATAGTTGGTTTAGTATGTCTCTACTGGGCTGTGGCTCACCCTTTATGGGACATTATTTTCAGGTACAGATAGCATGCCACCTCCAAGGACATAGTTTGGAAGGCTAGAGGTAGACAGATTGTTTCTGTTGTTTTGATTTCTTTTGATGTATTACATGTATATCAAGTCCATAGGGCATTTACTTTTGTTGTCAACATGTAATACATTTTGTAATGATTACTCTGATGGAATATATTTATGCTTTATTCTCTTATGTCTAAGCATGCTATTGTTGGATGATTTATAGGTTTATTTTGAGGGCGTTACAGAGAGAGGCATGGAAGGACTTACAGATGAAGAAAGAAGGGCTCTTCGTGGTAGCAAATTCGCTCCTCTTCCTCCTTCTGTTTCCTCTCCTTCTCGATCTAAACCCAAACCCAGATCTCTCTCTCTCTCTCTAATCAATTTAGTTTATTAATTAATCATCATTGCAACTAATCAGACTAATCTGAGTCCATTCCATAATCTCTTTCACTCTCTATTCATGGGTTTATGAGGCTATTATTGTATTTTTGATGAATTTCATGAGAATTTTACTGGGTCTTGATTGAACTGAAAATTCAGACTTTACCTCCAACTAGATGGAATAGATTAAGCATATTGTTTGAATATCATGTGAGTTATTGTATGTTTTTGCATTGTATTTGATTAATTCTTATTTTTTCATCCCCTCCTCAAATTTCCAAGTACCCAACTCAACCACTCTCTTATAAATCTTTAGTTTTTTTTTTTTATTAAAAAAATTTAGTTTATTAATCATCATTACAACCTCTTAGACTAATCTGAATTCATTTTGCAATCTCTTTCACTCCCTATTCATGGAATTATGAGACTATTATTGTATTTTCGATGAATTTCATGAGAATTTCACTGAGTCTTGAACTGAAAATTCTGACTTTACCCCAATTAGATGGATTAGATAAAGCATATTGTTTGAATATTGAAAAAACCAAAATCCTTGAGATGTTGATTTGAGTTTACGTTTCACTTTTAAATAACGAATAACAATCTCAATCAAACAATCAAAGACAAATCAACACATCGTTTAACATGGAAAAATCACAATTAGAGTGCCTCCAATTGTGATAAAAAAAAATATCATGGGCCAAAGCTACAAAACAATCTACTAAAAAAACAAAAAGGAACTACAAATGTGTATCCTCAATTACCTAGTGAATCTACGCCCGAATTTAACCAACTCCGATATGTCTCTTCTACCACCGTCTTTACCTCGGAATCGTCTTGCCTAACATTGAATCTACAACGCAGATGTCGAATCCACAACGACGAGCCACTCCGAAATCTACCAAAATTTCAGGCCCAAATTCTCCGAAATCCATTGAAGAACAACTCTCTCTTTTGTGAATTAAAGAAAACACACAAACCCCACAGATCCATTGAGTAGTCTTGAATCATCAAGAAAACACTCATAAAGCACTCTTCAATATAAAATATTTTGTTTTTTCTTCCTCTTTGAAAATTTGGACAACTCAAACCCTAAAAATAACAAACTACGCACTTTATAGAAAACTAGATCACGAAGATCGCTCGAGCACACACTTCACCACTCAAGCGGTGTGAGTAAAGGCGGTGCAAAACATATAGGCTGACCGCTCAAGCGCAACATTTACCGCTCGAGCGGTAAAACTTTCTTCCCAGAAGTTCAGGTGCTCTGTAAAAGTACTAGAGGATCATTTTCTCTACTCGAGCACACAAATGACCGCTCAAGTGGTCAAACAACTTTGACTGCATTTTTGCTTTTTGCTTTTTACTTCAGCGAAGTGACAAATATAAAAGAATCAAGATCACAAGCTACTTTGGATAGGCACAATTCGGGTTGGATTCGCAACTAAACACTCACATCCTCACTGAAACATAAGAGCGAATAAAATTACAATTAAAAAGAGTTTTGTCAAAAGGAATTGCCAATTACAAAAACCTAACAATCTCCCTATTTGATGATTCCGTGACAAAACACACCTAACAAATAAAATCCTAATCACCTCAACCCATAACAGCCAATCAAGATGCTATTAGTGCCATGATCCAAAAAATAGCTATTAGTGCCACAGTCTGTAAAACAACTATTATTGCCACAAGAGTATATGAAAGTAATAGACATATGACAAGATTATCTTGCAGCATGAATAGGTGAAAATTTTAAGAACATGCAGACACACTAAAAAAACTCCCTCTAAAAAAATATCATGTGGGTTATTGTATGTTTTCGCATCGTATTTTATTAATATGGCACAACCCAAATTTTATTTTTTTCATCCCCTCCTCAAATTTCCAAGTACCCTACTCAACTACTCTCTCATTGCAACCTCTCAGACTAATCTGAATTCATTCTATGACCCCTTTCACTAATTCATGCCAAAACTGAGAACTCTCTACCTTGAATTATGAGACTATTATTGTATCTTAGGTGAATTTTCATGAGAAAGAGTGTTGAACTGAAAATTCAGACTTTGCCCCCAATTAGACGGAATAGATCAAGCATATTGTTCGAGTATCATGTCGGTTATTGTGTGTTTTTGCGTAATATTTATTTGATTAATATTGCACAACCCAATTCTTATTTTTTCATCCCCTCCTCAAATTTCCAAGTACCCAACTCAATAACCTAAATAAGAAGAAATTCCTTACTAAATTCTCTATTAATCTATAACTTGTATTATTTTATAAAAAAAAATCATCTGAAATTTAAGCCTTTTGTTTACAATGTGGTGCTTTTTCTGTAGGTTACCTCACCCCGGTAGGCCATTGATAACAAACAAGGCTGCGGTTTTGTCGAAGTTCCTTGAAAGAAAACCTCAGGAGCCTAATGGATTGGCTTCTATAAAGCCCGAACTTGTTGAACTGGCTGTCAAAAATGCAAAGGATACTGTAAATGCAAGTAATTACCGATTACATCTTGTAGTTTTTTTCTCAATGGTGTTAAATTCCTTTATTCTTGAACAAGGCTATGGACCTGGTTAAACCTAGTCAAGTTTGTGGACACCCCTTTTTTCCTTATGTGCAATGCAGGTCAAATTCATGACTTATAAGCCTTATATACATGACCCAACTCATGACCTAATTTTTCTTCAAAGAGTCTTTCCTGTTGGATTATATGGTTTAGACTTGGTATAATAGTGATTTACTAAATCTCATTGATTTTGACTTTTGTTTCTTTTTTATTCTTATCCATATTCAAGTAGCTGGCATTTTCAGAATTCAGATGAATATATACATAACAGTTAAAAGAAGATATCTGTAACCTAATTTCTTGTTGGAGTTGGAATTCTAATAGCTAACTATAGTCACTTAGTAAGCATTAACGGATTTTTTCTGCAAATTTTGGTTTGTTTTATCCTGATAATAAGTTACAAAAGTTTAGTGTTTTTATCTCTATTTGACAAGGTAGTATTGTACTCACATTCATTTGTATTTACAATTGGTACTATACCTAATTGGTTCTAGGTGGACTTATCGGGCCAGTGTTCACTCCCAGACTATCAATCTACTGGGATGTGGCTGTATTTGTTGGTGGGGTGCTTGATCTCTTCCCTTCTTATCATTTGGTGTTTGTATAGAGGTTTGGCAGTGTGGCAACTGGTTCTTTCTATACATTGTGTGTGGAAATAATGAGTATTCAATTTAATCAATTCTGGACAAAATCCTTGATACAGTATATATTACTCGGATGTATTCTCATAATTTCACTTGTTTTATACTTCATCTATTACGTTATGATGATGGTTGCCTTTCCTGCTTGTATGTGAATGATCTACTCACATTAATGATATCTGTGATGTTGCATATATCCCTATAGTATTTCTCATATTGCATTAAGCAATAAAATCCAATGTTCTTTCTATAACAGGTGGGGCTTCACATTCAGGAAGAATAGTTCGACAAGTAGACTCTTTTGGCGACTTTGAGGTGGTTTATTTTTGTGTTCCTGTAATCATTTTTGGAAAAGTTTCAATACACCGGTGTGTTTCTATGACCTATTTTTCTTCCTAATTGGTTGCAAATATGACAGGATTCTTTGGAAGATGGAGGTGAAAAAATAGAGTCAAAGAAACACAAGAAGAAGAAGAAGAAAAAAAAAAAGAAGGATAAGGGAAAAAACAAAAAACAAAAGGTTTAATCAAAATTGTAACCTTTGCTTAGTCTTTAATGTTTTTCTATTGCAACCATCAAAGGACACTGCAGATGCTGTAGTGAAACGACCTAAAAAGAAGCTGAAATTGTGATTCAAATAGAATTCGATTCCAACTGTTTGTATGCAGACATATTGAAGGGTTTACAAACTAGGTTTATCAGAGCATCTGTTTTCGCTTTTGATTAGAACAGGCACTATTCCAATGAATTTTCAAGGAGTTTTTTTTTTTTTAATTAGTTTTTTCGATTTGTTTTTTTTTAGAATTTATTTGATGCAAATGATTCAAAACCTAATGATTAAATTCCTGAGTTGTGCAATTCAATCTATTCTTTTGGTTCTTTGTTAAAGTGGATTTGTACCTAGAAACTTCTTACAATGTTTTCCATATGGTGTTTTGGTTGAGTCCATTACCTCATTTCCATTGAATGATTGTTGTGTTGTGTCAATTTTCCAAGGAATTTCATAACATTCTCTTAAATGTGTCTCAATAGGATATTTAATTATTGATTAATATTTCAAACACCCGTTAGTTGTCTTGTTTAGGTCCTCACACTCTCTACTAAACAACCAAATGTAGTTTGACTTCTTGTGTGTATACTTATAGCCTCATGGACCAGAATGATCCAGGCCCATATGGTAGGGTTGGCCTGAAATTTTTGAGGCCCAAAGTAAACTCAGAAATGGGGCTCAACTTTTAAACTTTTTTTTAAAGAATATATATTGATAAAATATTAAAAATCTTCAATTTATTTTACAAATTACATTCCTCTAGTATGCACGATTGATCCCGATTCAAACTTTTTTTTTTTTTCAAAATAAAAATACATAATAATATTAATATTCCTTATAATATTATTTTCTTTTAATAATAATATTTTCCTTTTATTGATTGGTCTTCATTGCCTTATAAATTATTTTCGTTTAATAATAATAATAATATTCATCTTCATTGCCTTATAAAATTATTTTCCTTTAATAATATTCATTTTCCTTTATTGATTCATCTTCATTGATTCACCTTCGTTCCCCCTATATCTATATATACATATTGTATTGTGTACGTGCACGAAATAATTCTTCTTGTATGATCCTGTTGATCAAGTTTGCGCTCCTCCAAATGTCATTGCTTTACTTTCTGAAAACACAAATGTGAGCTAGCCGGCAGGTATGTGCCAGAAACCCCTCTGATGCCTAAGTCAGCAAATAGACAATAGACAAAAGCTCCGTGTATTTGAAAGTCAAAATTGTGATACCTGTACATAGGTCATGCTATGAGCTTTTATAGATTTCAAGTGGCACAATCCTAGTAGGACTCTGTTTCTCCAATGCAGAGTCCTCCTAGGAATCAGAAAGTTAAAGCTTATCTTTCCACAACCCCCTCACTGCCTAACCAAGTGAGATGGATTTACCGTGGTAATACGACAAAACAACTGGGCTAACACATGCTAACGCGATAGGTTTCACCGAGCTCTCCTTAGCTCGGTTCTACCCTGCTTGACTTAGCTCGGTTCCAGCCTGCTTGTACAATGCAACTTCATGTACCTTGGTTTAGCATGCTCTAACCGGGCTATCTCCATCATTTATGACCGAGCTAATCTAGGCCCAATGGTGAGGCCCATTGTTCTCAGCCCATAGCTCGGCTCACCTTCACTTGATCCTAGCTCGGCCTAGATTTACGCTTTTTACCCTCTCAATTGCCCCTTAATGCCATCTGCAACGCATGATTGAGATTACTTTTCTTTGGCCGAGCTAAAAATATTCAAGCCAATCGAGCTCACCTTCCACCGGCTACCGACGAGTTTGGTCCATAAACGTCTTTTCAACTGCTCTATACGTCTGAACCGTTTTCTATTCTCTTGGACACGTGGCTGACTCCCATTGGCCAAGCACAGCTGTCCCAGCCGTCTTCGTACTTCGCGTATTTTGAACAGTCCCGCCCATTTCGTGCATTTTATACAAAAGAACCCTCATTTGAAAAAGCACTACCACTGTTCATCTTCTTTCCTTTGTTCTCTGAGAACCTGTGCATTCGAAGCTGTATACTCACTTCTTCATCTTCGTTGGCTATTGTTTCTTCACGACTTCGCATTCGTAAGTTTACTAATACCTCTTTATGCTTGTTCTTTTTTAACTATTTCTTCATTTTTGATATTCAATCTTCACATACGTATGTATATATACTAGACATCCACCATAGTACTGAACAAATGCAACAAACCCCAAACCTTAGGCTTGAGCTTAAGAGCACACCGTTTGGATTCAGAAAACATGAGGCTGAATCCAGAACCGTGCTGTAACCGGGCTATATACCTGTTTGGGCAATTTTAGGCTTAAACCCAACCGAACTGAAAGCTTAATAACCAAGACGTATACCCCTTTTCAACCGGGCTAGGGGCCTTAGACTGGTCTTTATTTATGACCGAACTGAGAAAGTGGACATAACCCTGCAAACCAACCTCTAACTGAGCTAGAGGCCTTGTGTTAACCCTTCTGCACTACCAAATTGAACACTGTCATTCAGACGAACTGAGCTTAGCCTTCACAATTTCTTCTGTAAATTGACTTTTTACTTAGTCCGGTCCAGTTGTCTGGGCATAACACTTTTTATTTCCACTTTGCAGACTTGACTAGGTTGGCCAGGCACACCTTTGCACGCTCAACCGAGTTATTCAACGTCATCTCGACACCGAGCTAGGCCACCGCGTTAATTTATAAACAATTTAAGTTAAATGGGTAAATACCGATTTTTAGTAAACTCTCCTAGGGCTATTGCGGAATTCCGTAAAGACTACAACATTCCTGATGATGTCCACCTTTCTTTAGCCGAGCTAGATACAACGCCCTGGGGAAAACCGGGCTTCATCTCCTTCACCGTGATATCTATTGTAGAGGCTGGACTTCGATTTCCTGTTTAGCCACTCCTCTGTGAATTCCTTAGGCAGACAAGACTTTGTCCGACCCAACTAAGCACCAATTCTTACAGAATAATAAACGGCATCGCTGAGCTAAATCGCCGGCTTGGCCTTAACCTCAGTTTAGCCGAGCTATTTCATCAGTACTCATTTGACCAAAATGAAGACGGCTGGGTGTACTATTTAAGAACAAGAAGACGCTGAGAGAAAATAATTAAAAATATACCGGACAAAGATGTGAATGACGACGACTTCTTCTGGGTTTCTGACAATTTTGAAGACCAGGAAGCCCAGATACCGGGCTACGGTATTAACTGGAATAAAGGAACAGCCGGTATGAATACCTCAGCTCAGTTTGTCCGTTTTTTGCTCTTGCTGTTTATAAGTTTTACACTGCGCTAACCGTTGTCTTTCTCCTTATGCAGATTTGAACCAGTTAAAGTCACAATACTAATACCCCAACTTAGACGCACTCCGCACCGCGCTTCGGTACCCTGATTGAGGTTGGGTCGAGCTACTCAATTTTGAACCAACATACAGATATAGTGGTAGGAGGAAGACTAGGGTTACAGACTTCCTCCTAGAACTGTCACCAGAACCAGATCCAACTCTTCCCCAAATCAACCTCATTCCTTTAACCGAAGAACAGGAAATGGCCAACCGTCGAGCTGTACGAGCTCTGATCACCGAAACAACGACACTAGCCAGTGGAGTTCAAACCGAGCCACCACAAGCTAGTTAGACGCAGGAGGCTGTTGTCGCCCTCCCAATTACTTGGGGCCTCATCATCCCGGGCCAGTAAACTCGCCCGCTCCACCTCGACCAAGCTACGTCTTGTTGATGAAGATGACATCGTGCTTCCACGGTCCACACCGCCGAGCCCAGAGCCTGTGTGTTCTGATCGAGCTAGCCCTTCAGAGTGGGCACCAAAAATGATTTACAAGAACCGAGCCATAACAAATACAGACTCAGTGGTTGCAGAAAAAGACCACTCGCTTGCCTTCAACCTCGCCAAGAGCGTATGCCTGCCAGTCGATATGGAGCATCACGATCATCTGACCGAGCTGAAGGCCATCCGCTCGGCAACAAAGTCGATGGTTCTGGTAAGTTCTACCTTTTCTTGTCTTTCCAGTTCATACATCTGTTTGCACAGTTTTAATCATAATTGTTATCTCTCATTTTGCAGGCCTTGCAGAAGAATCACGTTGCTCACAAGCGTGTGTTAGAGCTACGTAAAACAACACGGCTGGCCGTGGCCGAAGCCAATGCTAAGACGACCGAACTAGAGGAAGCCAAACAAAAAACGACCAAGCTACAAACCAAAATCGCTCGACTTACCGGGCTGGTCAACTCGGTGGAAGCGGACAAGCAGAAGGCTTTGGTCGGGCTGAAAGATCGCTACTTGAGCGAGCTTGCCAAGCTTGAGAAGAAGAAAAATGCCGAGATCGCCGAGCTGAAAAAGAGCGCGGACGATGCGGAGGACCATGGCTACAAGGAAGGGGAGGCCACCTACATCCTTCAATGCGAAGCTGCAAAGGATATATTTTTCAAATGCGGATGGAAGACAGCTTTGTCAAAGCTCGGTTATGGCCAAGAAACTGGGGTCTTCCAGAATCCTCTTCCCCACTTCATTTCGAGTTACATGGCGGACTATGCCAATGCCATTCAACAAAAATTCCTTCAAGTAGGAGAGGAAGATGAAGCATCCCCAGAGCCCAGCAACGCCCCAGCAGCTACCAATGATTACGATCTTCAAATTGCCCAGTCAGCTCGGGTGGAGCCACCGGCGCCCAGTATGGTTGGAGATGTGACCGACCTACCTGCTGAGACCGGGCTACCGGTTGGTGAAGTCCGGGTTGACCTGGATGAAGATCTGGATGATCTGTTTACCTGATCTTGTATTTTCTTCTTTTGATACCAATTTTTTGAAAGCATTTGTAATCGGGCTTCCGCCCCTCCAATGTAATGATCACTTGAAATGGAATGAAAATGTGCTTTTTCTTCGACTGTTTGTTCGGTTCACAGTCTGTTCGTATTTGTCTTTTACCTTTAATTGGCATGTCTTTTTGTTCGGTTGCTAAGTTTTTCATGGCTGAGACATATATTTGGGTCCAAGAGCACTGTGATCTATTTATTGGGTATTGGTTATACCTGCCAATCCTCTTCAGCCTAGATCTTGATCTCGGCTGAAGAGAGATAAATATTAGTTATTCCTGCCAACCTCTTCAGCTTAGATCCTGATCTTGACTGAAGAGAGATAAATGTTGGTTTATTCCTGCCAACCTCTTCAGCCTGGATCTTGATCTCGGCTGAAGAGAGATAAATGTTGGTTATTCCTGCCAACCTCTTTAGCCTAGATCCTGATCTCGGCTGAAGAAAGATAAATGTTGGTTATTCCTGCCAACCTCTTTACCCTAGATCTTGATCTCGGCTAAAGAGAGATAAATGTTGGCTATTCCTGCCAACCTTTTCAGCGTAGATCCTGATCTCGGCTGAAAAAAGATAAATGTTGGTTATTCTTACCAACCTCTTCAGCCTAGATCTTGATCTCTGAAGATAGATAAATGTTGGTTATTCCTGCCAATCTCTTCAGCCTAGATCCTGATCTCGGCTGAAGAGAGATAAATTGTTTGGTTATTCCTGCCAACCTCTTCAGCCTAGATCTTGATCTCGGCTGAAGAGAGATAAATTGTTTGGGTATTCCTGCCAAACTTTCTGATTGCCCCTTGCTTGCAATGACTGAGAATAACTTTTACAGTGGAAAGATCTATGCTGAAAAAACTACTTGTTTTATTTGAAAATATAAAAATTACAAATACTTTAAAGAAAGACTAAAAATAAAATAACTTGAGATTGGCAGTGTTCCATGGCCTAGGAATAGCCTTGCTGTCTCCATCTTCCAAGTGATATGCCCATTTTCCTACTAAATCGACCACTTTGTACGGTCCTTCCCAGTTAGGTCCTAGCTTGCCATCTCCGGGTACCAAAGTGTTGCCCATTACTTTGCGTAATATTCAATCCCTAATCTTGAATTGCCTTGGATGCATTGTTTTGTTATATTTTCTGGACAACTCCTGCTAATATGAGGCAATGTGAACTAGAGCTTTTTCCCTTCTTTCTTCTGCAAGGTCGAGTTCCAAGGCTATGGCTTCTTTGTTTAAGTCTGGGTCAAAATTTTCATTTCTAATAGTGGGGAGGCCTACTTCTAGTGGGATTACAGTCTCCATGCCATAGGCCAAGGAAAAAGGTGTGTCTCCAGTTGACCGCCAAGGCGTGGTACGGTAAGCCCATAAAACATGAGGAAGCTCCTCAGCCCACTTTCCCTTTGCTTTTTCCAACCTTTTCTTTAAGCCATCTAAGACGACTTTGTTTGAAGCTTCTGCCTGGCCATTTGCCTGGGGGTATACCGGTGTAGAGTTATAGAATTCTATCTTGTATTCCTTGCAAAAGCCCCTGAAGATTTTACCATCAAACTGGGTGCCATTGTCAGATATTAGGGCCTTGGGTATGCCGAATCAGGTTATGATGTTTTGCCAGACGAACTTCTTTACGTCTTTCTCCTTTATTGATGTGAGTGCTTCGGCCTCCACCCACTTCGTGAAGTAGTCTGTCGCTACGAGAAAGAACTTTCTGTTGCCAGGAGCTGTTGGAAGTGGTCTTACTATGTCCAGGCCCCGCATTGCGAAGGGCCATGGACTAGTTAATGGTAGAAGCTTTCTGGCCGGTTGGTATATCTGGTGTGCGAACTTCTGACATTTTTCACACCTCTTGACATACTTCTTTGAATTTGCTTGCATATATGGTCACCAATATCCTTGCGAAATTGCTCTGTAGGCCAATGATCTTCCCCCTTGGTGGCTTCCGCATACGCCTTCATGTATCTCGAACAAAAATGCCTTGACTTTGCTAGGATGGACACACTTCAAGTAAGGTCCTGTGAAGATTTTTTGTATAACGCCAATGATGGAGAGAGCCAGAATCATTGCGACTTTGCTCTTATTTTGTTGGCATCTCTCTTCTCTTCAGGCAAGATGCCGTCTTTCAAGAACAGTATGATGGGGTCCATCCAAGAAGGGCCTAGTTCGGCGCAGCATACCTCAGCTACATCGGGTTCTTCAATGCTTGGTCTGGGTAGGAAGTCGATCAGTAATGGATGTGGAATAGATGTATCTGTCATTAAGGCAAAACCTACTAGTTCATCTGCTCTGCTATTCTCTTCTTGACCGATTTGCTCTATCCGAACTACTTCGAACTTCATGATCTCCTTTCTGACTAATTCTTGGTACTTAGCCATTCTCTCATCTTTCGCCTCATAGTCGCCTGAAATCTGGTTTACTACCAACTGGGAGTCGCTGTAAACTATTAGCTCGGTGGCCTTCATGTAAAGTGCTGATCTTAGGCCTGCTAGTAGTGCTTCATACTCTGCCTCATTGTTGGATGCTGGGAAGCCAAGATTGACCGCCTGTTCTACTACTAGGCCATCTGGTAAGATGAGGACTATGCCAAGTCCTGCACCATGTCTATTGGATGCTCCATCCACGAAGAGCTTCCACATCTCTCTGACAAATAGTTTCCAGCAAGTAGAGGGGTCGGATGATGTCTTGGGGTCAAATGTGTTGCTAATTTTTTTTCCAAGTCCATGCCTGCTGTTGGGGTTTGCTCCTCACTATCTGCCTGCCCCAAGTTTTTACTTATTGGTGAGTCTTCGCTTCTTTCATGTCTTCAATCCTGTACGGCTTGGAATGTAGCTGGGCATCTTGTTTTGGGGGCTGCATAGTTCCTGCGGCACTTTCCGTCCCCCTTTCGGTTGTTTCGGTCAAGTCAACTGGGCATATGTGATGACTTCCTGGTGTGAACTCAGTCACAAAGTCTGCCAAAGCCTGGGATTTTATTGCTGTTCTGGGTTGAAACTTGATGTCGAACTGTCCCAGCTCTACTCCCATTTCAAGATTTGTCCAGAAAAGTTCACCCTCTCAAACAAGGCCTTTAATGGGAAAGCTGTTAGGATGATTATGGTGTGGGCATGGAAATAATGCGCCAATTTCCTTGAGGCCATCATCAAAGCTAAGGCCAGCTTTTCCAGTGGTAGGTACCTTGTTTTAGCATCCAGTAAGGTTTTGCTAACATAAAAGATAGGCAAGTGTTGGATTCCCTCCGCTCTAACCAACACTGTGTTGACTGCATGCTGTGAAACTGCCAAGTACAAGAAGAGCTCTTCTCCTGGTACTGGGGTTACTAATAATGGGGGAGAGGTCATATACTCCTTTAGGCTCTCTAGGGCACGGTCTCATTCTTCATCCTACTCAAATTTGGCTTTTAAAGCTTGGAAGAGTGGTTGACATCTGTCTGACGATCGACTTATGAACCGATTGAGTGCGGCTGCTAGGCCAGTGAGATGCTGTACCTCTTTGATTGTGTTATATAGCGATCCCGATATTCCCTGTTGTTGTTTAACTGTAATCCAGACTCGGTTCCGTAGATTTGTTGTTGTCTTATCCTCATTTCTATCCCTTACTCTTTGTTTTAGAGTTTTGGGTTGTGTTGGGCAAGTTGGGAATAAGTTGGTTGTGTTTTAAAACTTAGAATTTTGCCCAGGTTTTGTTCTATCCGCTCGAGCGGCATTTGTTGTTGCCTCTCCGCTCGAGCGGCAGTTTGGACGCTCGAGCGTGAATTTCCTCCTCTCAACATTTCGGTCGTCTGCAGAAAATTCTGGGAGGGTGCATCCGACGCTCGAGCGGCTTTTTGGACGCTCGAGCGTGAACTTGTGTCTGACGCTCGAGCGGGGTGTTGTACGCTCGAGCGGACCTGTTTTATATCAGTCCGTGAAATCACTTTTTGAATCACTTTTCACTTTTCTTTTCTCTCTCTTACTTTCCCAAAATCGATTTTTGAGAGCTCCTCACTCTAAAACCTAACTTCTCTCTAGGGTTTGATCTAGTAGGAGTGTTTTCCTCACCTTGGGCCTTTGTAAAAAGTGTGTTGATCGTCGAGGGCTTCGTTTTGATCCAAGAAATTTAGGATTTGGAGCACTTTCGGGTTTTGCTCTTCTTCTCTTTGGGTTCTACATTTGAGGTAGGGATTTCCTTGTTCTTTTTCAATACTTCGTCTATAGATAGACATGTGGTAGTTTTGTATTGCATGAAAATCA
This sequence comes from Camellia granthamiana, assembly GCA_036172215.1. Taxonomy (NCBI): domain Eukaryota; kingdom Viridiplantae; phylum Streptophyta; class Magnoliopsida; order Ericales; family Theaceae; genus Camellia; species Camellia granthamiana. The sequence goes on along the minus strand of CM069904.1, from coordinate 132,993,961 downwards.
TATCCACGTTGGATTTGTTTGAAATCATGAGAAGGAACCTAGGGTTGGTTGTTTGAAAATGGTTATTTTATCATTGATGGTTGTTTTGGGCTAATTGGAGTGTAAATTAGCATGTTATAGTTGAAAGAAGAAAAAGCCCTAAATTATATCTTTGATTTGGTAAATTAAAATGGAGGGTAGTTAACCTATGTTGTAAATCTCTATTGTTAATGTGAGTTGGGTGAAGATGTTAATGCCTAAGGGGTTGACTTCGGCTTTGTAATGGTTTTGAAATGAATGTAGTGGACTAATGTGAGTTATGGCTATATTATCAACGGAGTTAGTTTGTAAAACAAAAGGAATGGAATTGGTTTTGTGGAAACAAAAGGGATGGAGTTGGTTTTGTGAAAACAAAAGGAAATGGAATTTGTTTTGTGAAATGAGAAAAGTATCTTTGATATAAGTATGAAAATTGGATTGTTGCTTCTTGAGTGTTAAATACACACACGTGGGGGTTGTATCTTTAACTACCGTGTTAGTGTTGTTGTTGGGTTTGTGGTCTCATAGTAATTGAGTCTTTAATAGATGTACTAAATACTTGCATCTAGAGGTTTTGTCCTTGGTCATCGGTGGAAGATGACATAGTTGTGTTGAATTGTCAGGTATGCATTATACCATTGTTGATTGAACATTGTATGTGAGGAAGTGCTGAGATACATTATATATGTATACTTGCTCGGGGGGAATTAATTATGTGTTCATATACTTTAACACATTGCTTGTATCTTGATGGTTTATGTATATGTGTTATACATGTTAGTTATGCCCTGTTGTATTTTGGTTGGTGGTGTTATACCTTGCGCTAAAAATCAGAGGTACCGTGACCTTCCAGCTAGCGCCTGGAGAACTGACTGCGCTGAGAATCTAAGGCACCACACCCTTCCAGCTAGCACCTGGTAAACTGGTATGTTGTTGTGAGAGGTGTATCTTTGGCTTACTACGCACATAGCTGGTAGAGCAAAGTTTTGTTATTGTTGTTCCATTGTATCTGAGGATGTCATGGATTTGGTTGGTTACAGTTTCGGAGGGTCAAGTTACCTCATTGGTTGATTATATACATGTTAGTGAGTTGTTATCTCCCTTTTTATAAAGGTATGCATGTATAGTTATGATTGTATTGGGAACGAACCAAAATGTCATTTTGTCTTTTGGATAGTGTGAAGGAGATCGAACATTTCAAAAAAATAAATATGTTTTGAAAAGGCACCTCTGTTGTATGTATGGAAAATGGAAGAGAGTAATGGGCTTAGTGAGATTATTTCCGAAGTAATTGTTAATACTATGAAAGATTGGGGACGGGGATTAATGAAAGGAAAAAGGAAAGATGAATCGCCTATGGCGTTGATTGAAATGGTTGTTTTCGAGAAAAGTTCATACTTATGTATATTATGTATAAACTGCCACGTTACTATTCTAGTATGAGATTGGGCATTCATGATCATAGCTATCTGTAAGTTGTTATTGTTGAGGGCCATGTTGAGATCCCTACTAGACTATATGTTCATCCCACGTTGTTGAATCTTTTTCAGGTGTTGAGCAGGATGTGCCACAAGATTTGGATCTTCTTAATTGTTGGCCACGGTGCCTCTTTTATGTTGGCGGAATGCCATATATGTAAAAGGGTTACACCCTTCTTCTTGACTCTTTAATGCCGTAAGCCCAAGGGTAATTTATTTAGCATGCTCATGTTGTATTTACATTGCATACGAATGAGAGTGTTGTTATTCACTTCTACGAGTTGAATAAATGAGTTTATTTCTGCATGTTATCTCTGAAATGGAATTAAGTTAATGAATTTGGCAATACTTCGAGTATTAAAAAGTGGGGCGTGACATGTTAGGCCTCTCAAGTTCCTTGATTACTATGATTTGAGAAGGGTCAGCTTCTATATCTCGGTTGGTTACCAGGAAGCGTAGGAATTTGCCTGATCCTACACTGAATGCACACTTGGATGGCGTAACTTGTTCTTCTTCAGGATTTGGAACATTTCATCTAGGTCCTTGATGTGGTCCTTTTCATCCTTGCTTTTGACCACCATGTCATCTATGTAAGCTTCCATTGTTTTACCTAACAATGGTTCAAACATTTTGGTGATCATCTGTTGAAAAGTTTCCTCTGCGTTCTTTAGGCCAAAGGGCATGACCTTGTAACAGTATAGTCCTCTAGGCGTCGTAAAAGATGTGACCTCCTGGTCTGGCTCAAACATAGCGATCTGATGGTAACCTCTATACATATCAAGAAAGTTAAGTTGGCTATATCCTGCTGTTAAGTCTATCAGTTGGTCTATCCGTGGTAAGGGAAAACTGTCCTTTGGGCATGCCTTGTTGAATGTTTTGTAATCTACGCAGACACGCCATTTTTCGCTTTTCTTTGGCACTACTACAGTATTGGAGATCCACCTAGGATAGTGCACTTCCCTGATGGCTTCTGCCTCCAGTAAGTTACCTACTTCCTCCGCCACTATCTTTGCGTGGTGAAGTGCCGATCTGTGAGTGCGCTGTATGATTGGTCTGGCGTTTGGGTGGACATTAAGTTGGTGGCAGATGAACTTAGGGTCTATGTATTGTCATATGACGTCCAGGCGAACACTTCAATGTTTGAGATTAAGAATTCCATTATCTCAGTTCTCTCAGTGCTAGACAAAGATGAGCCTAGCAAAAAGAACTTTTCTAGGTCCTTTTCATCTATCCTTACCTCAACCAAGTCCTCCATTGCTTTCTGTTCTGCTGCTTTGCCGACATCTACGAACAGTTCGTTGCTCTCTGGCTCTTCCACCATTTGGACATACCCTTTTGCAGCCCAGCTGCCATTTACTGTGATGAAGCACTGTTTTGACATAATTTGGTCTCCCAAGACCCCTTCAATCACCTCGGCTTCGTTGGGGAACCGCAACGGCTGATGGTAGGTTGACGCTACTGAGCGCATGCCATGCAGCCATGTCCTTTCCAAGATGATGTTGTAGGTGGAAGGGACCTTCAATACCCAGAATTCCAGCTGTTTTGTTACGATTTTTGCTTTGATTGGTAGGATGATCTTGCCGACTGGCCATTCTGGCATTGAGTTGAAACTGACGAGGGGAGATTTGCAGGTGCCAAGTCTTTGTCCTCCAATTTTAGTTGTTTGAAGGTTTCATAGTGCATTATCTCGCATGAGCTTTCTTGGTCAATCAGGATCCGTCTGATATCAAAATTCTTGACGCGCAAAGTCACCACCAGTGCGTCATTGTGGGGGCAATGTAGCCTTGCTAGGTCCCTATCTGAAAAGGATATGACGTTCGAGGCCTTTGTTCTTTCTTTTTTGACAGTAGGTTGTGCACTTAATACCTCGCTCAAGTGCTCAGCCTTTTTGATTATTCCCCTTAGCTCACATACCCGTTCGGGTTTGATGATTCCATGTATCACGTTGATTATGCCTTGAGGTGAACCATCAACCGACATCCCATTTGGTTTGTCAGGGTCTTGTGGGGCTGGCTGCATCCCCTCTTCTATATACTGGTCCAGGTGTCCAGCAGCCACTAACTCTTCTAGATGTTGCCTCAAGGGCGTGTAGTTTTCAGTGCGGTGCCCCTTCTCATCATGGAAGGTACAGCGGGACCTCTCGTCGTAACCCCTTTGTGCCTCTCCCAACTTGGCTGGCCACTGAACGTAGGGTTCATTACGTATCTCGCTGAGAATCCGGTAGATAGGTTTATTGAACACGGTGGTGATGGCCGTGCGGACCCTTAACTTCCTTTTTTCTGGGTCCTTTCTGTTAGCTCGCCTGCCTCGCCCATTCCTGCTTTGTTGTTCTACTGTATTAATTTTAGCGGTAGTCTTCTTATCTGGCATCGCTGCTGTGCCAAATTTTGCTTTAGCACGGGCGTTGTCTTCCTCTACTCGGATATGTTGATGCACCCTCTCCATTAGGGCCTCCATCGTGAGGGGTGACATCATTGTTATTGAGTCCCTTAGTTTGTTGCCGACTGGTAAACCTCTCTTGTATTGTGCGATGGCGAGATTTGTAGGGCAGTCCCCAATTTGGTTGAAAGTCTCCCAATATCGACTGTTATAAGACCTCAACGTCTCCCTTTCGCCAATGTCAATGGAGAGTAGCTGATCAATCTCCACTGGTGTCTTGGTGTTCGTTCTGAATCTAGTTACGAACGCCTCTGCCAATTGTGCCCACGAGGCAATGCTGCCTTCTGGTAGCCTTTCAAACCAGGTTAAACCTAGGTCGCCAAGGCTGGATGGAAACAAGATACACATTAAGGCCTCGTTCCGCCGGTATACTGCCATAACCTGGCGAAAGTGGCTTAGGTGCAAGTAGGGGTCTGTCTTTCCTTCATAGGTGGTGAATTTGGGCTGGTGGAAGCCTGAAGGTAGTGGTGCGTTCTCTATTATCGGAACGAACGACGAGCTCTGTAACCTTGCCAATACTTTATCTGCTGGTTCGTAAGCAAGGCCCGTCATTGGTATCCCTACCTCGACACTCCCATGTGTCCTAGGGGCCAACCGCTGTAGTGTTGAAATTCTGTGAGGGTCACGGGCCCTGGTGTCCTCCTTCCATCGGGCCCTCTCTTCAAGCACTGCTCGTAAGTCCGCCAACCTAGGCAACTCAGTGTGCCTAGATGTTGTCTGGTGCGTGTGTGAGGGGCGATAGGTGCTTCCCTTCGTAAATGACCTTTCAGTCCTCGTTCTCTCAGACCTGGAGCGACGAGTCCTGGAGGTCCTTGATTGAGTGTCGCCTATTCTAAGGCTCCTGCTTTCTGCGTGTGATGGCGTGGTATGTCTGTCACGATCCTCAAAGTGGTGAGGGGGCGTGTTACCTTTGCGCCCCTCTCCAGTCGCCACCCCCCTTCCCTTTTATCTGGCGTTTCATTGTCTCCATGTCTGCCGCCATCTTTCTTATTAACTCGTCTTGCTCCCTCACGTGATTCTCTAGAACTTGAGGATCCAGGCTTCTTCTTTGTCTTTCAGGAATTTGAGAACGATGGGGGCTAGTGCCCCGTCTCTCCCTCGTGTCCCTCCGGGAGTTTCGCCGCTAAGGTTCTAAATCCGCATGGGAGGGATGGAAGGTAAACCTTTGCACCTCCCACCCCCCTTCGGGGTTTGCCCATCAATGGCAGATTACGACAAGTCTTCATTGTGCGCTATAGAATTTAACTAAAGAGAAAACTCAATCAAAAGGTTTGTTCTTTGTGATCTTTCCCACAGACGGCGCCAATTGTACGAGCACGAAATAATTCTTCTCGTATGATCCTGTTGATCAAGTTTGCGCTCCTCCAAACGTCGTCGCTTTACTTCCTGAAAACACAAACGTGAGCTAGCCGGCGGGTGTATGCCAGAAATCCCTCTGATGCCTAAGTCAGCAAATAGACAATAGACAAAAGCTCTGTGTATTCGAAAGTCAAAATTGTGATACCTGTACATAGGTCCTGCTATGAGGTTTTATAAATTTTAAATGGCACAATCCTAGTAGGACTCTGTTTCTCCAATGCAGAGTCCTCCTAGGAATCAGAAAGTTAAAGCTTATCTTTCCACACCCCTCTCACTGCCTAACCAAGTGAGATGGATTTACTGCGGTAATACGACAAAACAACCGAGCTAACACATGCTGATGCGATAGGTTTCACCGAGCTCTCCTTAGCTCGGTTCTACCCTACTTGACTTAGCTCAGTTCCAGCCTGCTTGTATAATGCAACTTCATGTACCTTGGTTTAGCATGCTCCAACCGCGCTATCTCCATCATTTATGACCGAGCTAATCTAGGCCCAATGGTGAGGCCCATTATTCTCAGCCCATAGCTCGGCTCACCTTCACCCAGTCCTAGCTCGGCCCAGATTTACGCTTTTTACCCTCTTATATTGCATAGCTAATCCGTATACTGAAATCATACAAATACAACAAACAAAGAGAGAGAGAGAAATAGAGAAAAAATAATTCAATGGCATTCAAGGCTTTCATCTCCCGTATAACATCATCCTTCAAATTCTGCCACTCCAAAAATCCGTCCAACATCCCAAAAAATCCCATCCAACTCTCCTCAAACCCTCTCTTCATTGACTGCCAGCCGGCCACCTCGCTCTCTTTCAAACCCCACCGCTCCTCTTTCAAGCACCACGTCTCCTCCATCTTCGGCTGTGGGTTCCGCACACACGAAGACGACCTCTCCGAATCACTGGCATGCAAGTGAGACGAGACGCCACGTTGTGACTATAACTCCTCCATCTCCGGCGATTCCGACAACGAGCTCTTCCCTCCTCCTCGTCCTCCGTATCCACCGACACGACACCTATCACCACTTCCTCGGCCGACAGTGGTTTGCGTGGCTACGAGAGAGACGATGAAGAAGAAGAGATCGTGACACTAGAGTCGTTTTCACTAAATTGCAAGAAGAGGACGAAGAAGCTGCTACCGTCGTTTCTAGCGGAGGGGAAAGTAAAGGACAGCTTCGCGGTGGTGATGGAATCGGTGGACCCATATGAGCATTTCAAGGCATCCATGATGGAGATGATATTCGCGAAGCAACTGTTTGAGGCGAGAGACTTCGAGTAGCTGTTGGAGTGTTTCTTCTCGCTCAATTCGTGTCATCATCACAGGGTCATTGTTGAGGCTTTTTCTGATATTTGGAAGACAATTTTTTTGTAGTACTAGTTGTATTTTGTTTAATTGCTCAATGGAGTTTTGTATCTTGATTTTTCATTATTTTTCTCTTTCTTCTGTCCTTCATTTATTTTTTATTCAAACCTGACAAAAAGAAATGTTATCTTTCTTTCACATTATTGAATTAGCAGACATTTACTAATGTGGATGTTGTTGAGTGTGAATCAGCAGACATTTGAATTAGTAGACATTCAAACTTGACCAATTTTTTTAAAAAATTATTATTTTTTCTGAATCGTACGTGTATTTGCTTCATTAAAATCACGTCTTTAATTTTGTACTCCGTGAGGCATTATTCATTGGAAAGTTGTGGTTTTTGGTGGTAGAATTTGAAGATTCGACTTTGAAGTACTGGGTTTATTTTAATTTTTTATTTATGGGAATTGAATGTGCTTCAATGGTGTACTGGGTTGTAAATAATTATTTGATTTTTATTTATCATTTTAGGATTAATTGGAAATTTGTTTGTTGCTTGGAGGGTTACCAATTATTTTGGGAGTGAATGTTCTATTCGGGCATGGATTATGCAAAGGAAACCGGTAAAACCGCTGCAGGCACGACGCTAATCCCGATGCGGTTTGTGTGGCCTTATGGGGGAGGAAGTGTTTTTCTCTGTGACTCTTTTATAGGGTGAGACTCAAATGCTCATGATAATATTTTTTTAAAAATTTTAAAATTAATTCTTTCTTTTTAAAAGTTCGAAATTAAGAAAAAATTATTATTATTTTTTTAATGGCTAGATGACACACTTTTGAATTTTAAAATAGGTTAATATAATTTCCATTTAAATTTCATAAATCTTTAAATAGTCATATTTTTATTGTTGAAAAAGTATTACTTAGTAGAATTTTTTAAAATTTTTAAATAATAACTAAAAATTAATCAAGAAATTTAATATATGAGTTTAAAAATAAATAAATTCGTTTAGTGATTTCTTATTTGTGTGGTTGATTTAAACAAATTTTATTTTTTATTTTTATTTTTTTAAAAAATTACAAATATTATACTCTTTAAGTATATTTATGTTAAGTGTATTTAAAAATTAAAAAAATACTTAAAATATTAAAACAATTCAATGAAAATAAAAAAATACAGAAAACAAAAAAATAAATTTTTTTGAAAAGTGAATTTTATAAATCAAAATCATACAAATGTGTAGTTTTAAAAATAATAATAGGAATAATGAAAGAGATTAATGAAAATAAGAATAAAAAAAAATATTATTATGTCTATAGTATAGATATAGATTCTATTAACTCATATATAAATTTGAATATTTAAAAAATTGACATCTTTAACTCCAAAATATATATAATTTTACATTCGTAAACTACTCTCTTTTTTTTTCTTTTTCTTTTTTATTATTTAAGTGAAGAAACGTCTACCTTATTGTAAAAAACCCAATAAACAGCCACCTATCCTTGGGATTTAAGAATTCTTGACACCCTTTTAATCGTTGATTTCTATTGATACATTGATTCATGGTTCATGATCATTAACTTCTATTGATATATTGATTCATGATTGACGATGAATTTCTAGAGTCGATTCTTCCTAGTTATAGCAATCTCGGTTTTCCCTGTCATGTATTGTGTTCCGTACTCGAGTCTAGTGGTTGTATGTTGTTGTCTTATTCTTATTTCCATCCTTAAATTCTTTGTATTTGAGTTGCGGGATGTGTTGGTTGGATTTGGGACAGGTTAGTTGTGAGTTGAAATAAATGGTAGCTGCCCAAATTTTGTTTTCTTCGCTCGAGCGAGGCTTTTGTCACTCGAGCAAGCATTGGGTTTTAGTTCCTTTGCTCAAGCTAGGGTTCCTTCGCTCGAGCGAGATTTGTGTGGTGTGTCTCTTCGCTCGAGCAAGAATTCTTGCGCTCGAGCATGCGTCTGCGTCTTGGAAAAACCTAAAGGTTGGTATTCTTCGCTTAAGCGAGGATTTTGTCGCTCGAGCGAGTGAGCTCTATGTTTTGTGTTCCTTCGCTCGAGCGAGCACTCTTGCGCTCGAGCGTGCGTCTGGGTTGCTGACCTGAAGCTTTGAATTGTGCACTCGAGCGAGGCTTCTTACGCTCAAGCGAGGCTTCTTACGCTCGAGCGAGGTGTTTGTTATGTCTGGTCGCTCGAGTTACCACTTCTTCGCTCGAGCGAGCCTCGAATATATCAGTTCGCAGCAGCGGATTATACATTACTTTTTCAACATCTTTTTCATCCAAACCCTAGATCCGGCTGTCTCTCTCTCTAAACTCTTTCTCTCTCTATAAATACACCATGTTCTAGGAGTTTTCTACCCTAATCCCTTTATAAGAAAGTTAGAGCTTGGCTTGGGCTTCCCATTGATTTGAAAATTTGTGGATTTGGAGTATCTTGGGTTTCACTGTTCTTCTCCTTTGGGCTCTTAACTTTGAGGTAGGGATAATCTACTCCTTATGAGTTTTGACATAAATGTTGGGCATTTGTATAAATGTAGGGATTTTGGGAAGTCAAGGTTTGATTTGAGATTATAAAAAAGGGGTTTCTCGGTTTTGGACTCTATTGTGAGTGTGAGGTTTTGAAATGGGGTTGTGGCTGTACAATTGATGAAATTGAGCCTTAAAAGTATTATTTGAGAAAGAAGGAAAAATGCCCTAATTGGGGTTAAATGAATTATTTGTCAAAATAATGAAATTAATTATGGGAATGCATAATTGAATTGGAAATCATGAAATTGGGAGAAAAATGTGATTATTGGTATAGTTGGATTGAAAATCAGTTACCTATGGAAAGTGTATTAATTTATCTGTTTGATAAATTTAATTATTTGTTTAGAAATAACTGTTTGGGCTATCGATGGAGGATAGTCATGATTGTTGTAGAATTGCATGGTGATTAGGTAAATTAAAACTAATCGATTGAAATATGTTATTGAATATGACGAATGGGTTATAACATTGAATATGTGATTGAATTGGTCATTGTATATGACAACTTGTTTAAATACATTGTATATGTATATTGTTTGGGAGGAGATAGAGGACGTACTCCATTGTTTGGGAAGAGATAGGGGATGTACTCCATTGTTTAGGAGGAGATAGTGGATGGACTCCATTGATAATTAAGTTGGCCAGAGTGTCCAGGGTAAAAGTCCCGAAACCTTATGTACATCTGAATGATGTTGATAATTGAAGTGTTGAATACATGAAGTGTTGAATATATGAAGTGCTGATAATATGAGTTGTAGTCTCATTTTGAATTGTTGATGATTGAAGTATTAATAATATGAGTTGTAGTCTCATTTTGAATTATTTGAGTAAATAATGACCCACGCTTATGAATTAACTTGGATAAATGAACAGAAGCGGATTTGAAATACGGATGTACTTGTTGATGGCCTTGTAAAAAGTGTAATTGGCTTATAAGTGTTAACCATTTATCAGATGCTAATGTTTTAGTTATATCTCATATTTGGTTTAGCATATCTCTACTGGGCTTTGGCTCACCCTATATGGGACATCATTTTCAGGTACAGGAGACATGCTGCCTCAAGGACCTAGCTTGGGTGATTTAGAGGCAACAGGCTTCTTTTGTTGATATTTCTTTTGTATTACATGTTTTTATTTCCAAGCCGAGGGCTTTAATTTTAAAAGGCTTTTGACCCTCTTTTGTTGTAACCAAGTGTTGACTTGGAAAGTTGTAAGCCCGTAGGGTATTTACTTTTGTTGTCAACATGTAACATCTTTTGTGAAAAACACTCTGATGAAGGAATATATTTTATTTTCTCATGTCCATGGATATTATGAATGATTGATTTATGCATTTATTGTGAGGGTGTTACACTTGTGATCAAGTGGTTCTGGATTCTCATGTCAATCTACTTGTCATTTCATCTTGTTCAAATCTTATATTCATAATAACAGACTTGAACAAGATCTTATGTTCATAATGACAAACTTGAACAAGATCTTATATTCATAATGACAGACTTGAACAAGATAAAATGACAAGTGGATTGGCATGAGTAATCAGGAACCTCTTAATCATTAGGAAGAATCGGCTCTAGAAACTCATCGCCAATCATGAATCAATGTTTCCAAACTATCTTATGGTGCTGCCAATTTCGTTAATACCTTTTTTCTTACTAAATCCTTCCCCAACTGGAATTATTGTGGTGTCTTTACTTGTTATAGCGATATTCATCATTTGAGTTTCCTTTTTAGGCGAATTTGTTCCGAAGAATGCTTGGTGATTTCTTCTTTGTATGGTTGATGACAATGATAATGAAAATAAGTCTTGCTTTTGTTGAATGCTCTGCTAATTCTTCATTGGTACCCCTGAATATAGTAAAAATAATTGTTTAATAGTTAAAAAAGAATTAAAAAAATACGTAACTAAAACATAACATAATTCTTCAATAAATAAATTATATTACACATTAACTTCTATTAGAGGATTTACTTCATTATATTTTAAATAACTTAAGTTCTTTGAATAATGATCACAATTATTTTTAATTTTTTCATTATGTAATTTTGACCTATAACGATAAGAAAAATTTCAATTTTTATGCATTCTCTTAATGTTTTATTTTCAATTAGGGAATTATCTATCTACTCAAATTAAGTTAATAAAATGTTTCGAACTATATATTCTCTAATTTTTTTATTTTAAAGTTGCCATTTTTTTCATTTTTTTTTTGGCAAAGAATATGTCAAAATATTTTGAAAAATAAGTAAAGAGAAAGAAAGAGCGGGACAAAATACAAGGTCCTGATAATGCAGACTTGCCAATTTAGTTGTTTTTATCATTGTCACACCTACGATGAAAGAGATTGATAATTTATTCTATAAAAATACACTTAAATTAAATAAACATGCAATAAATTTTAAAAATTAACATAATGGTTAAATGCATAATAAAAATAAAATTTCAGAAGACTAAATATTAGAAATTGACTCGACTCCAATGCGCACAAAAGAGAAGATTTATAAAATATATTATTTCACATAATTGGTGATTCACAATTTTAAATTTTTAAAATTGAATTAGTATTCTTTCCTTTTAAAAGTCCGAATTTTTGAAAAAAATTAATCAGTGTGTTTGGTTTGAGTTTTTTGGTATTTAGGGGTTGTTTGGAGTGTCCTAAATAAGTGCACTTTTTGTCTTTTTGAACTAAAAAGTTGAGAAAAAAATGATGGATGTTTGGGTTAACTTTTTGTCTTTTTACGAAAAAATATGTAATAAAAAATTGTATAAATAAAGTGTATAGTGGAAGAAAGTTGAGTGGTTGTACGGCTGCCCTCCTGCCCCAGCATGTCTTACACAGAAAATAATTGCCTCCTTCGGGGCAAAGTGTTTGGACAGTGATGGTCGGTCCGTGGGGGCTGTCACGCCCTCAAAATAATAACATTAAACCCATCAATTTAGACATGCATTGACATGAGAGACAAACATCATTCTATTCCACAGAGTAATTCTTTACAAGAAGCATTACATATTAACAATAGAAGCAAATGCCTTATGGGCTTACAGCTTTCCAAGTTAACACTTGGTTACAAAGAAGAGAGTACTAACTCAAATACACATTAAGCCATTGGCTTGAAATTTACATGTAGTACAACAAAAGGTAATAAAACCACAAACGTCTGCCTGCTTCTAGCCTCCCAGGCGATGTCCTTGGAGGTGGCATGCTACCTGTACCTGAAAATGATGTTCCCATATAGGGTGAGCCACAGCCCAGTAGAAATACACTAAACCAACTATGAACAATGTCTAAAAGATTAGCAACTGATAGATTGTCAACACTGATACATTCATTTACATCTTACTACAATTCCATGACAATCAAGTCTATGCTACACTTCACTTTCCATTTCCTATTCAACCTTGAGTTTGAAAACAAGACTCAGTACTCTGGCCAAAACATTTGATGAGATTTTAGTTCACCACTAGAACACTTTCGAAATCCAAGGTGGATACACATTTTGGTGTTGTATCAATAACACATAAACCACTTCTATACTTTACTTATGATACACATGTTGGTGCTGTATCAACTTAACATAGAAACATTTCTATACTTCACAAAATGATGATGATATACATGTTAGTGCTATATCAAATCAAACAAACAACACTTCAATTGATAAGCATATGAGCAGTATCAACACTTCAATAGATAAGCATAAGAGCTGTATCATAACTACAATGGGAGAGCATATGAGCTGTATCCCCGGGTCCATCCCCCATCTTCCCATAACCATTAACCGGTTTAGAGGTACATCCCCCATCTTCCCCTGAACCGTGGAGTACATCCCCCATCTCCTCCCATACACAAGCAATGCATATAAGTACAGAATCATATACGCAATCAATCAATACACAAAGTCAATGTATTCCAACAACCGTCCACACATAATGCATATAAACACATTGGTCGTATGCACAATCAATCAATACATAAAGTTAATGTATTCTACCGACCGTCATACTCTATGACACATCCAATTGATTAGTTTTAGTTTGCCTAATCATCATGCATTGCCTACAACAATCAATACTACCCTCCACCGATAGTCTAAAGCAATTATCTCTAAACAGGAAATAAATGCACAAATGGATAATATATCAACATTTCAACTAGGTGAACAATGAATGATTCAACTACACCCTTTAGTCCCATACATTCCCAACTTCAACATTCTCAACTCAATTCCTTAATTTCTTTAATTAATTATATACATTAATTAATTAAACCAATTAGGGCAAATTACCATAATTCACAAAACAATCCTAAGGTTCCATTTCTATCAATGTTCCAACATTAATCTCATTTCTCTATGCCTAACTTGCATATAGATTTATTATAAATAAAACCCCTAACTTTTGTAAAATTACACAAAAGACCCAAACTTTCTCAAAATTACCCAACAACCCCCAACATATCAAAATGCTAAAATTCAAAGACAAAACTCATAAGATGGAGTAGGTTATCCCTACCTCAAAGTTTGAGCTCCAACGAAGATGAAGACCAAGACCCAACGTGCTCCAAACCTCAACTTTTTCAGATTAAAACAAAGATCTCGACACCCTCTATCTTTTTAACAAAGGGCTTAGGATAGATTTACACTAGAGAGAGATGAAATCCTAGAGAGAAGATAAGTTTAGAGAGAGAGAGAGTCGGCTGCTAGGGTTTCAAAAAGAAAGAGATGAAAAAGTGATGTTTAAAATCGCTACTGCCTGCTGATATAAAACAGGCTCGCTCGAGCGAAGACTTGGTCGCTCGAGCGACCAGACACAGAAAAACCCGCTCGAGCCAAGAAAGTCTCGCTCGAGCCAAGAACTCAGAATCTCGCTCGAGCGACAGAATGCTCGCTCGAGCCAACAACTCGAACCTACAGGTCTGCAACTAGACGCATGCTCGAGCGACGGAACGCTCGCTCGAGCGAAGAAAAACCAGACCGCTCGAGCGAAGGAAAGCTCGCTCGAGCCAAGAAACGCAACCTTCAGGTCCAGAACCAGACGCAATCGCTTGCTCGAGCGAAGCCACTCTGGCTCGACCCACCAGACACAAAACACAGATCTCACTCGAGCGACCAAACCTTGGATCGAGCGAAGGATCAAAACAAAGAGCTCGCTTGAACGACTAACTTCTCGCTCGAGCGAAGATCCAGAATTCTGGGCAGCAACACTTGGCTCCCAGACAACCAACCTGTAACAAACCTGCCCAACGCATCCTATAATTCAAATACAAAGTATAAAAGGAGGTAAACTAGAAATGAACAACTGCTAACATCTACGGAACCAAGTCCGAATCACTGTACAACCAGGGTTAAAACTCGGGATCGCTATAACAAACCATGGGTCCCATTTTAATAATCTGAACCGTTCAATATGTACAACTCGTCGAGTATTATATGCCTGTAAAAAATCACATTGATCGGATATCGATAGCTATATGATCATATTAGTTTTTTTTCAACAATTAATTATCACACCATCTGTTTTTTTATACAAAACTGATTTGATCATATAGTTAACAATATTTGATCAATGTGATTTTTACAGGCATATATTACTCGATGAGTTTTACATATTGAACGGTTCGGATTATCAAAACGGAGCCCTTAGTAGGCCCCCAATGGACCAACATTACCATCAAACTTTGTGGCTTTACATATGCAATTTTTTTTGTGGCCCAAAAAGTGTATAATGCCTTTCCTGCTTCACAAGTACGGTTGACAGCATCCATCACACTTTCGTATTATAAAAATATATAAAATATTTTTTTAATATTTTTTATTTGTGAATAGTAATGACTTTTTTGCTTTTTGTGTAACTTTTTGGCTTTTGGAATTATTTTGGACTTGCCAAACTTGGCCTTAGTGAATTTTTAAAAGTTTTTTTCACAATTTTTTTATTTTTTAGGTATATTTATGTTAGGTATGTCTAAAAATTAAAAAAATTGCTTAAAATATTAAAAAAATTCAGTAAAAACAAAAAAAAACACGGAAAACAATAGGGGTGAGCATGGTTCGGATTGGACTGGGTTGGGGTAAAACCAGGACCAATCCGTTATCTACGGTTCCTGAAAAATTGGAACCAATCCAATCCGTTTAAATCGTAGAACCAATCCGAACCAATCCATTTAAACACGGATTAGATCGGTTTAGGACCACGGATTTACATAATTAAATAACAAAAAAATATATATAACACTTTAATTTCATAAAAATATAAATATAACACCATATTAGTTTCACAATAGCAACATGTCTTTTCATAATAGCGACATATTGTTCTAAAATTTAAACAATCATAAGAAAACTGGTTTCACCATAAATATTTAGACCATTACAAATTAACGCTAAAAATTAGCAAACAAAAGTAATAAAAGAAGATACTATGCGAGTTTAGGTTTGATTTAAGTTTTATATGAAATAAGAGAAGATACTATGGAGGAGGGTGTATAATAAAAATATAGACTATTTGTATACGGTCCGGATCGGTTCCAATTCGGAATCGTGGTGTTCAATCCGGAACCAATTCGTGAACTAGGGATTTTTAATTTTTCAATCCGGAATCGAATCACGGATTCAAAAAACCAATCCAAACCTACTGGATTGGACTGGATTGGATTGGATTACGGATTTCACGGATTCCTTACTCAGCCCTAGAAAACAAGAAAGTAAAATTTTCTGAAAAGTATTTTTGGAAAACTCTAACTAAGCAAAATTATTTTTTTTAATGATTAGATGCCACACTTCTAAATTTTAAAATAGGTTAATAAACTTTCCATTTAAATTTCATTTATCTAATATAAATCATTAGATAGTAATATTTTTATTGTTGAAAAAGTATTACCCAATAAAATTGATTTAAATTTTTTAATAACTACTAAAAATTAATCAAAAATTTAGTATGTAAATTTCGAAATAAATAAATTTGTTCCAAACAATTCTTAGTGATTTCTTGTTTGTTTGGTGATTAATAATTTTTTAAAATTTTTTTTTATAAATACCTTTTTAAAAAAAATTTACAAATATTTTATTTTTTAAGTGTATCTAAAAATTAAAAAAAAGTTTAAAATATTAAAAAAATTCAATGAAAACAAAATAATACGAAAGATAAAAAAGTAAAATTTTTTTAAAAAATGAATTTTGAAATGAAAGCCAAGCAGATGTTTAATTTTAAAAATAATAATAAGAATAATAAAACAAATTAATGAAAATAAATACAAAAAAATATAATATTATTACGGCTATGGACATTTTTAGCATGTAGTGTCAAACAAAAATGTGTTATCAACATGAAAATCATGAAATTTTTAACAATCCACTCAACAAACTTTTGGTATTGATATGAATTTTTATGAATCTTTTATCCATAAATATTTTAAAAATATCCTATCCATATGATATTATATATATACATGCCCTAAGTAATTAAAAACTAAAGTAAAATATATAAAAAAGAAAAAAAAGAAGAAAATCGAATCAGAGAAAAATAGACGTGCCACTTAAAAAAGAGTTCAATCAAATGTTAAGATTGAGAATTTGAAATTTTTTAAGAAATCACTGCATTTGGTTATATATATAATATAGATATAGATTCTATTAACTCGTATATAAATTTGAATATTTAAAAAATTAACATTTTAACTCTAAAATATATATAATCTTACATTCGTAAACTATTTTTTTATTTTTTTTTAATTTAGAAAATAAGAAGCTACATAAAATGGTCAATAAAAAAAAAATACAAAATATAAAAAAGTTCTAACTAATCACTTTTCAAAAGCTAAAGAAACCAATTGAAATCTGAGTTTTGCTAACTCTCCTAATGCTTTATCCCTCTCCTCAAGTGCTAGTTTTAATTCATTTTCTAGTGTTTATTTGACACTAGAAGGACCAAGAGGAGAACTTGAGCTAGAACAACGCGGAATGTTGAACGAACCACTATTGCCATTCAAAAATTCAAAAAATGCTCTCTCTACCTCCTCTCTAGTCTTGAAAGAATTATATTTTGCATTTGAAAATCCAAATACTTGAACATTTGCAAGATCCCATTTGTCATAAACCTCAGGTACTCGACCATTAAAACCTACATAGAATTTTCCCTACAAAAATATAAATACCATTTATCTAAATGATAGAGAACACAATAAACAATAAGACATAATACAACAAAAGTCAAAATACCCAATTATTTCTTATATGTACCATTTTTTTGGCTGATGGTGCGTAAAACGAGGAAAAAAGAGAGCAACCAATCAAGAGAAAACACCTATTACACTACAAGAAAAGTGGGTATATGAGACGGAACTATTTGCGACGGCACACTTGCCGTCTCAAAAAGTCACTTTTTGCGACGGCAGAAAATGCCGTCTAAAAAAAACAGAGTATTTGCGACGGCACCATTTGCCGTCTCAAAAAATGAGAGTATTTGCGACGGTATTTTTTGCCGTCGCAAATACTCTCATTTTTTGAGACGGCAAATAGTGCCGTCGCAAATGCTCTGCTTTTTTGAGACGGCAAATGGTGCTGTCGCAAATACTCTGCTTTTTTGAGACGACATTTTCTGCCGTCGCAAAAAGTGGCTTTCGTGTTTTTTTTTTTAGTGAATATTTTTAAAATTTTAAATTTTTTTTTTAGATGTACCTTACTTAGATGTATCTAAAAAATAAAAAATTTATGAAAAAATATTTTTAAAAATTAATAAATACATAAAAATACCAAAAAAAATGTATTGAATTATTGTATTTTTTTTTTGTATTTTTGGTATTTAGTGAATTTTTAAAAGATTTTTTTTACAATTTTTTTTTTAATTTTTAGGTGTATTTATGTTAGGTGTGTCTAAAAATTAAAAAAAATACTTAAAATATCAAAAAAATTCAGTAAAAACAATATAACACGGAAAATAAGAAAGTATAATTTTTTCAAAAGAGTTTTTGGAAAACTCTAACCTAGCATAGTGATTGTGGTTTTGAGATAGCTTCATATATATACAGTCACAAAATGGTTTGAATAAATTAAACAGTATTTTTCTGTCGCAAAAAAAATTAAAAAAAAACAATGTCGTCTTACTCTTTTGATATAACATTTCTCTTTTCATTCATTTTTTCATCTCTCTGTCTCTCTGTCTCTATCTCTCTCTCTTCTCTTTATCTCTTTCACTCATCACTCTTTTTTCTATGTCTGTCTGTTTCTCTCTCTCATTTTCTCTCTGTGTCTCTTGCCTGTCTCTCTTCTCTCTATCTCTCTCATCTGTTTTCTCTCTCTGTTTCTCTCGCTCATCTCTCTTATCTCTATCTCTCTCATTTCTTTTCTCTCTCTCTCTTTCTCTTATCTTTCTATCTCTCTCTATCTCTCTCGCTCATTTCTCTTCTCTTTCTGTCTCTCTTTTTTTCTGTGTCTCTCTCTCGCTCATCTCTTTTCGCTCTATTTCTCTCTCTTTTTGTCTATCTCTCGCTCATCTCTTGTTTCTCTCTCTTTTTCTATCTCTCCATCTCTCTCTCTCTTTCTCTCTCTATCTCTTTTTCTGTCTATCTCTCTCTCCTTGTCTCTCTCTCACTCATCACTCTTCTCTCTCTCTGTCTACTTGTCTATTTATCTATTTCTTCCTCACTATGTTCGCCTTGCTCACTCTCTTACTCCCATCTTCTCTATTTATCGAGCTCCTTCTCGATTTATCGATCCACTATAAGAAAATACACTTTTAGCGACCACTTTGTCATTTTCTCGCTCATCACTCTGTCTCTTTCTCTGTCTCTCTATCTATTTTCTCTATTCGTCTCTCACTCATCTCTTTTTCTCACCACCCATCTTCTCTACCACATTTACCACTATTGCAAATGCCATTCAACTACCACCATTCTTATCTTTCTCTCTTTCACTCATCACTCTTCTTTCTCTGTTTGTTTGTCTATCTGTCTGTGTGTCTTTCGTTCATCTTTCTTCTCTCTATCCTTCTCATTTGTCTTCTCTCTCTGTCTCTCTCGCTCATCTCTCTTCTCTCTATCTCTCTCATTTCTGTTCTCTCTCTGTCTCTTCCGCTCATCTCTCTTTTTTTTCTCTCTGTCTCTGTCTCTCTCGTTCATCTCTCTTCTCTCTATCTCTCTATTTTTCTATTCTCTCTCTCGTTCATCTTTTTTCGCTCTCTTTCTCTCTCTTTTTCTATCTCTCTCTCTCTATCTCTTTCTCTCTTTGTCTGTTTGTTTCTCTCTCTCTTTCTGTCTCTCTCTCTCACTCATCACTCTTAATAGAAAATATTTTTCATTAAAATATTATCCTTACTTCTACCAAATAAAAAATAATAATAATAATTTTTCATTCATTAAATATTCATTTATGATGAAAATAAAAATTATTATTTATTTTTTTTATTATTTAAATATTTATTTATGATAAAAATTATTATTATTATTATTATTTTTCCCAATCCCGCCCGCTCGGTTCCCCCATTTTTTTCCATTGCCGCGCCCCCCAAAATCCCTAATCTCTTAGAACCAAAATCCCTAATTTCTACCAAATATCTCTCTCTCTCTCTCACTCTCTCGTTTCGTTGTTCTTCATATCTGCACCGATCACTCTCTGACTCTCTCGTTGTTCATCTCATCGCACCGATCACTCTCTGTGTTTGTGTTTTTCTCCCAGATCTGGTGTGTAACCCAGATCCGGTGTGTAATTTTTGCTAATTTAAATTTTTTTTTTTGGGCTAGGATTGTGATTCTAATCGGACTGTTTTTTATTTATTTATTTATTCTAATCGGACTGGTTTTTGAAGATTGAGAGTTTTGATTACGAAGATGAGGAGGGCTAGAGATGATATGTACATGGCTTCTCAACTCAAACGCCCCATCGTCTCCTCTCGCGCCGAACCGTGAGTCCTTTCTCTATCTCTCTCTTAGTTTGTTTTTTTTTAACTCTCATTTTTCTAATATTGTGATATTGTAAGCTGTGATTATGAGTGCTTCTTTATTTAATAAAAAAATTATAAGCAAGTAAAATTTCTGAAAATTTGGTGAATCATGTTTGAAATTGTTGAGTGCGAGTTTGTTAGTTATTTACTGATTAGGTATTTTGTTTGGCTTCGAATTTTAAACTTCAGTATTTTTGTTTTTCATTCTTTTACTCAGTATGTTGTTCCTTCAAGGAGAACAAAGATCTAATTTTTGTTGAATTTTTCTTTATAAAATCTGTCTGAAGTTTGATTATATATCTCGGGTTGAAGCTAAAATAGGAATTAAGACCCATCTTTGTTGAAAGAATATATTTTGACCTAAGTTTAATGATAAAATTAGTATATTGATTTTTTTTATTTTTTTATTTGGTGTGGGTAATGAAGCTCTGGGCAATCCCAGATGATGGGTGGAACATACCCAGATCTAAGAGCTTTGAATTGGGCAGTATCTATGGCGTTGGTTCATCATATTTAATACCTCTGAGACCTTTGAATTGGGCAGTATCTAAGAGCTTTGAATTTTTTAATACCTCTGTCAGTCTCATTTTTCTTCATCATATTTAATTATTTTTACTGTTGATTTACATGTTAGAAATTCAAAGCAAAAAAAAAAAAAAAAAACAGCTTTGAATAATCAGAGCATATAATCACGTACTTATTATTATATTGTTACAATATAATAATATACACACATCTCATACTGGTTATATGTGAAAAAACATGCTCTGATTAGTATACTAATCACATATAATCACATATAATCAGCTTTGAAAAACAGCTTTCAATATAATAATAAGTATGTAATTATATGCTCAGAAAGCATGTTTTTTTTAAGTAGAATCAAAGCTGAAAGCATATAAATTCTATTGAAAGCTTTGATTATATGCTGATTATATGCTCTGATTATATATGATTGATTTAAAGAATGCTTTGATTATATAGTAATACATTAAAATAAAATATATACCAATTAATACATGCAACCCCACTCTTTTCTCTTTCCTTAACCATAAATTACACGCAACAAGTGGTCTCTACCAGGGCTGTTTTCCTTTTCTTTCTCTTGCCTTTTAAGCAAACAAACAGACTACTACTTGGACCATCATCACTCAGTCACTCAACTCCACATCACTTTTTATTTTTATTATATATAGTTCTCATAATCAACAATGGTATGCTTATTAATTGAAACAAATAACAACAAGCCTCTCTCTGTGAAAACCAGAAGCCATGGCCAAGATTACTAATGTAGTCAACACAGTGAGAGTCCTAACTTACATTGTCCTGAGCTTGAGCTTTGTGTTGATAGAATCAGCACCTGAAGGTGCACTGGTCACACAGGTTCCTGGTTTCAATGACACTTTTCCTTCCAAACACTATTCTGGGTATCTCCCTTTCCTATTCATGATTGTCCTTGATTGTGATGGGTCTTTATTGGTATTTCTATTTGTTCTTAATTGGTGTTCAATTTTTATAGGTATGTGACTATAGATGAAGCTCATGGGAAGAAACTGTTTTATTACTTTGTCCTCTCCGAAGCAAAACCCTCTAGTGATCCAGTCGTCCTCTGGCTCAATGGTGGCCCTGGCTGCTCTAGCTTCGATGGATTCGTCTATGAGCACGGTGTTGATTCCATCAAATTCATTTTTTACTGCACTTATTTCATATGATTTTTTTTTCTTTTATTTGTTTTTTTGGGAAAACTTGATTGTGAAGCTATAATCAAAGCCATTAATCACATGCTTATAGAATTTAATGTATATAATCAGGCTAATTCAGTATCATCAACATTGATATATGTGATTATATATATATATATAATTTAGTCATATTGATAATTTATTTTATTTTAAACATTATATATATTTTTAAATGTATATAAATAAAAAGAGTTATATATCGTATTAAATAAAATGAATCTTGCGATTCACTATTTTAGCAAAATGATTCATTATTCGAATCATGATTTGACAACAATGGTTACATTTGTATTTAATATACAACCTTGTCATACTTGACAAAATGACGAGAGATTCTAGATATCTACGTTTGTGTATAGATATTCTTTTACTTGTATATTCACATGTTTTCTTTTCTTTTCTTTTCTTTTTTTTTGCAAAATAATCGCACTATATGAAAACATGTTTTTAGTTATTTATGATTTTTTTTTTTTTGTGCAAAATGATCTCTGATCTTGTTTTCTTATGTATTTACTTTAGCCCATTAATTTCTCTCTCTCTCTCTCTCTCTCTCCCCATCTGTGTGACATTCATTTCATGTGTAATTTGTGGCATTTCACAATTCCATGTTGCTTGCATACGTTTCTTATATAAGCATAGTTGATGTTGAAATCAAAATAAACATGTTTACATGGGATGTGTCCTAACAGATTCATTTTGGGCGAAATTAAAGATGGCTGCAGAAAAAAAGGTAAGAATGCATGTGGTGGTCATACTTTATGAACATAATAAATATACTCATAGCACAGTAATTAATTTTAATGTGTGATCACTGTGTGCATGGAAATTATAAATAGCAATATTTTTTTTTTGCTTTGAAGTTAACTCTCCTTGACAACCACATTTCATTATACTTTTAGTGTGGAACATAAGCATTCTATATGAAATTTGCATTCTTATCTCAAGAGAACTAGCATATAATTTTTCGATGATACTATTATTGCTTCAATTTTCTGGTTAGAGTTTCCATTTCATATTTTTCATCTCTTTGGAGATATGTTTACTCAAAAAATCGTAATAGCATATTTAATATTCATAATGAATATCAAATAAGACAATCAACCAACATAGCTAAATTATAATGATTGTTTTCGATGTATGGGTTGATTATTCGTAATGAGAGTGAATAGATACTGCCCATATAGATATAGCATCTATACGAAACACCCTTTTAGTTGGGTCTTTTTTTTATTTAATTTATCTACATGCTAGGTTATTCTATTTGATATCATGTTAGGTAGTCAGAAAACATTTTCACAAATTGATCTTGTTTAAGGAGGGGAATTTGAGATGGAGGACTGTTGAGACAACTATAAAAGTAGAAATGAAACCATTTTGAGTGGGTGAGTTTTTAACATAATGAAAGAATACTTGATTTGGGATGATTTGCTCATCTGCATTCAAGACCAATAAATTTGATGGTGGGGATGTGGTAGAACTAAGGTGTAACATGAATAAGAAGACAACCGAAAAGGGCATGGGTTGAGAAGTGATAATACATTTTGGTCTTTGATTTAGCGGAACATGTCGTCTTGGAAAAAGTACAAGCATTAAATGGCACAATGACATATCGTCTTGCAAATTGTGCTACACTTTGTTTCACATTAATCCCAAACCTAAGTTCAGATCATGCTTGGGCCTGCTCATGGCCTAGCCCTAAGTTAGTTGCCATTTTAGCTTCTGCTATTATTAATATGAGGTTTGTAAAAGTTTTATCTTATTAAGCTAACAAGGGATAGAGATCTGACAGAAGGGATTTTTGGGGATTCATTCATGTGGCAAGCTCATATTTCCCAAAGTTTACTTATAGTGGATGTGAGGTTATTTGATATTGGGCTGGCATTAGCCAGGTGTCCAAATACAATAATAAAACCCGAGGTTGGGCATGCTCTTAATTGAGGTCTTGTCAGAAAATAGCAAAAGAAAATATTAACACAAAATGGGCATAACAACTAACTTTTGGTGCACATGTTACAGGTGGGTGCAGCAAAGGCAGAACAATTTTGCAAGGCTTGTCGAAGCATTCACAAGAAACTTGTATGCATATTCTAGTATCTAAGAATCATAAAATTTGTCCTCCATTAAACGCTATTATTTTACTTTCCTGATTGGACTTTTTTTTATTTGTTATTATTTATCTATATAAAATAATGACTTATGTAGGTGTATGAAGAAATGAGTTTAGATGCTGCCAGGAGTTTTTTGAGCTCACCTAAAAGTTATGGAGAATAGTTTCTTGGCTCCTGAATTTTCTTGTTATTCTGTTTCTGGTGGATGTTTTACTTGGAGAGAGAGAGAAGAGAGAGAGAGAGAGAGAGAGAGATTGTAGTTCAAATTGAAGCAGTTCATGTTGCAAATTTGATTTTGATTTATGTTATTTAAATTTATGAACAACATTATGTATGTATTGTGCGACATTATGTAGTGGCATAATTTTTATTGTTATGAATTTTTATTTATGTATTGTTATTAATGGAACAACATTATGAATTTTCATCATTTGTCAACTTTTGTTTATGTATGTATTTATATTATTATGTAATTATCGGTTTTTTTTTAGTTATTTTTCATTTAATACAGGTTATTTTCATAATTTTAATAATTTTAATACAGGGTTTTTTTTTTTTTTTTAATTTTTTTTTGAGACGGCAGAACACCCCGTCTCAAAAAGAAAATTGAGCCAGGCTTTTTGTGACGGCACCTATACTGTCGTAAAAGGTAGGGAATTGAATTGAAAAATAAGGCCTTTAGCGACGGTATCATTGTCGTCGACAATATTCATTAGCGACGGCTCAAGTTGCTGTCTCAAATACACTTTTAGTGACGGTATTTTTGCCGTCGCAAAAAACCCTTTACCGACGGCAGTACTGTGCCGTCGCAAAAAACTCAGATTTCATCCATTATTGGCGACAGAAATTTGCCGTCGCAAAAAAAGCATTTTCCCGTCACAAAAACAAAGGCGACGGCACTTGCCGTCGCTAAAACTCTTTTGCAACCCCTTTTGTTGCGACCCCCACTTGCCGTCGCAAAAAGCCATTTTACTGTCGCAAAAACCTTTTGAGACGGCGTTTGGGGTATTTGCGACGGTGTTTTGCCGTCGCAAAAAACAATTTTTTTTGTAGTGTTACAACGAAGGAAATTATTATCTGCAAAATCAGTAATCAGTAATGACCAACACATAGTAACAATCAGTGGCGAAACCAAAAAATTAGGTTAGAGGGACATTCATTAATTATATTTTTTTATTTAAAAAAATTCATGAGCAACATTAAGATAATAATCATTTTGTGAGATAAATTTAAACATAAAAAATTACATATTCATTATTAATAAGAATAAATCAAAATTTTATAATAATGTGGAATAACTCAGCGTGAGATGATGATGTAAGTTTGCAATTTTAGCACAAAAAATTATGGATCAAAATTCCTAATTTAAAAAATAAAAACACATCATTTATAGCACAAATTATTATAGAATCTATTTAATTTTTATTTGACAGAAAAATATTAAAGAGAAGACATTGCTTGTAAATGACGTGTTTTGAATGAAAATTATTAAACAGTCTTAGAGTACCATATGACGTTACCTATGTGATACTCAAAGTATAGAAAATCACAAATCACACTAAGTGGTATGTCAACTACTTGAAATAATGAGTTAATTATATCCAATCTATCATATTTTTCATTACACTATTAATTTAAACTACTACATAAATAATACCACATAGTGCTCTCAAAGTATCAAATAACTACTTGTTGTGAACAATATAATAAATCATTGGCCAAAGAACATGTTAAGAAAAAGAAAAAGAAAAAAAAAAGAATACATTTTATATATGATAATAACCACAAAAAAAAAAAAAAAAAAAATTCAAAACTGATTGTGGGGGGGGGGGGGGGGGGGGGGGGGGGGGGGAGACGTGACCCCCCCCTCAACCTATGCTTATATCTTTTTACTCAATCTAGTTTTACAGATTTACTGCAATATCAAATTTACACTAACAAAACAAATTCAAATTTTGTGAGTAAAAATAATTGCCCAAAAGATTGCTTCAAACCCTTATTTTTTTTAATTGTCTAATTTTGGTATCTAGTAAATTTTTTTAAGCGTAGATTCAGATAACAAAATCAAGACCAAAATAAACTTTCAAACAATTTTTTTGAAATTAACAAATTATGAAGTCGTGACCAAAAATAATTGCCCACAAAATTGCTACAAACCCTTACTTTTTTTAATTGTCTAATTTTGGTCTCATAGTAAATTTTTTTAAGCTTGATTCAGATAACAAAATCAAGACTAAAACTAAACTTTCAAACAATTTTTTTGACATTTAAAAAAAATAAATAGTTTGACAAAAATAAATTCTTAAATATCCTTTTTTTTAGTTTTTTTTTTAAACCAAATTACTTTCAAAATTTAAAATAAAAAAATTCTGAAAATAATTTTCAAATCAAAACCAAACAAGTGGCAGATTCATTATTTGTATTTAGTCATCTGTTTTGTATTGAGGCCCTAGAAATTTTCTTGGCCTAAATTGTTGTTTAATTTATTTAGTAGGCTCTAAGTTCATTCAGTAGTTGGGTTTCTTTTTGGGCTGAGGCTCTAGAAATCATGTCGGCCCAAATTATTTTTAGATACAAACCCAAAGGCCTTATTTTTTAGCCCTAAAAATTATGTTGGCCTAAATTATTTTTTTATATGTTTATAAACTTATTTATATTACCTCCAATTCTTGTCAACTTTTTTGTCTGAATCAAAATTTATTTATCTATATATTTTCTACATAAAAAAATTAGTTCTTTGAAGCAATAAATCAAACAGATGACATGCAAGCATTTACTACTATCAAGCATGTACTCAACAACCAACAATATCATATTTTAATAGAGATGATAATAATAATTCTAATGAAAAGAAACAATGATTAGCCCTAGGTTATAGTTTTACACACTTAAAACAAAATTAGTTTATAACAATTGATATATCATAATAAATAAATAATAAAATAATTGAGAGAGAAAAAATCAGTTGACTATCCACAACTACAATGTGGATCACATCCTCAAATACCGCATAGAAATATTTCACTCCCACACAACAGATACCACTACACATAATAAGAAACTGAGGAAAGGAAGAAAAGAGAGTAAGAGCGAGGGTACCTGGGCTAAAAGAGCAGCCAGCGCAAGCGAGAAAGAGAGTAAAAGCGCGAGCAAGAGAGATTTCTTTGGAAGATGGACTGATTTCAGTGGGAAGAGGCGCGAGCGAGAGAGAGAGAGATATGGACGCATCGAGCGAGAGAGATATGGATGAGCGAGAGATTTGGACTGATTACAGTGGGAAGATGAGAAGAACTGGAAATCAAAATTCTCTTACCGGTAATACATAATAAAACTTCTTTTACCGGTAAGATAATCTACATTAAATAACCCCCAACCCCTCGTAAAAAGAAACTACCATTCCACATCCACTTATCCTACCGAAACTCATGGCCAACGCCACGGAAGGTTATTGGTTTGTATGTAACACCCTCAAAATAAAACATAAATCAACCATTCAATAAATCCTTAAAACATAACAAAAATATTACATATTGCATTCATCAGAGTATTCTTTACAAAAGATATTACATGTTAGCTACAAAATGGATGCCCTACGGGCTTACAGTTTTCCAAGTCGCCACTTGGTTACAACAAAAGAGTCCTAGCTCTATACCTAGAAAACCCTAGCTTGAATATACATTTAACATCAAAATGAATAACAAAAGAGAGTCTTCAACTCCAAAACCTCCCAAGCTAAGATCTTGGAGGCGGGCATATCACCTGTACCTGAAAAATGGTGTCCCAAGTAGGGTGAGCCAATGCCCAGTAGAGATATGCTAAACATTATATGAGAATCAACTAAACATTAGCATCCGATAAAGGTTTAAACACTTGAAAACCAAGTTACACTCTTTCCATAACCAATATACATTGAAATCCATATATTTCAATCCACTTCCATTTGTTTATCCAAATCAATTCATTAACATGGTCATTTTTATTCAATCAATTCAAAATGAGACTACAACTCATATTATCAACACTTCAATAATCAACATCATTCAAATGTATAAAAGATTTCGGGACTTTCACCCTGGACACTCCGGCCAACTTAATTGTCAATGAAGTCCATCCCCTATCTCCTCCCAAACAATGGAGTACATCCCCTTTCTCCTCCCAAATAAAGATACATATACAATGTATTTAAACATGTTGTCATATACAATAACCAATAAAATCACATATTCAATGTGTTAGTCCAACCGTCATATTCAATGACATAATCCAATTGATTAATTTCAATTTACCTAATCATCATGCAATTTTTACAACAATCATGGCTATCCTTTACCGATAGCCCAAAAACAGTTATCTCTAAACAGATAAATAAATCTATCAAATAGATAATTTTTTAACTTTTCCATAGGTGAGTGATTTATCAATCCAACTACACGATTTAATCACAATTTCCCCCAATTTCATAATTTCCAAACCAATTTCATATTTCCATAATGATCTCACTATTTAAACAAATAATTTATATAATGCAAATTAGGGCATTCTCTCCCTTTTCTCAAACATTGCACCCAAGGCCAAATTTTTCCCCATTGTACACAAACAACCCCATTTTTAAGATCTCACATACATATAGAACCCAAAATAGGAAACCCCTCTTTTACTTATTTCAAACTCAAAACCCTAACTTCACCCAAACCAACCATTTATACAAAAATGACCAATATTTATGTTAAAACTCATAGTAATGAGTAGATTATCCCTACCTCAAGAAGAGAAGATGAGCCAAGCAAGAGATGAACTCTAAAGATGACAAAATCAACTCCTACTCGGATAAAAATGGAGATCTTGAAGAGCTCAATCTTTTTATCAAGGAAGGAGGGTGAGGAGATCACTAGATCTAGGTCAAAATGTAGAGAGAGAGAGAGAGAGAGAGAGAGTATATTAGAGAGAGAAGCTCTTAACTTAGGGTTTTGGAAAGTTTTAGAGAGAGAAATGATAGAAAAAGTGATTTAAAAAGTCACTTTCGCGATCTGATACATGCACAGTCCGCTCGAGCGGAGAGTTTGACGCTCGAGCGTCAAACACATAAATTCGACCCCGCTCGAACGTTGTAGACGTCCCCCGAACGCATCCCAGGGGCGAGGAGTGCGAGTCCCCCCGTTCTGGTTCGATGTTGGGTCACTACAGTTCGAAGGACTCAAATGTCACGGTTCTAAATCTCAAACCAAAGAGTCCAAATCCGGCAAATCATTTTGAAAATAGATTTTTTTGAAAGAAGTGCCAAACATGGACTGCTTTGCCAGATACAGAGTCGCCACCTAAATATTTTTTAATGGGGAAATTTAGGAAACCCTGACTCGGTACCAAAGGCCACGTGTCCGTCATCACCAAAGTTGCCTCGGCTCGGGAACTTGGGTACGATTGGGAAGGTCACTTCGTGAGCACCCCCGCTCGCCCGGTCAAAGACCGGCCTCTACTAACCATGATAACTTATTTTGAAAACATTGTATGTTCTTATTCCGGTTATTAGCCTAGGTCACTATGTGATGCGCACAGCATACAAGTATAGACTGAGTCGCCTGAATTGGAACAAAACATTTCATGTTTGTTTGTTTGAAAATGGTTTGCTACCCGCAGGTAGGCTTAAAATGCAGATTTTGCCACCCTCGGGTGGGCTTAGAAAACATGATTTTGCCACAATCTAGTGGGCTTAAAACAAACATTTGATGAATTATCCCAATTCAGGTAACACAACCTCCACCCACAGGCATTCAGGCAGTTATATCATATAAGCAAATAGCCTCATGGCAAGCATGCTATTCATGGCAACACTCACACGCATGCAAGGATGCTAAAGCATAAAACTTACCGAGTACTCCAAGCCAAAACAAAAGCTCATTAGAAATCATGCATGATCCTAAGTATACAGAAATGCCTAATGCAACACATGCAAAAATGCAAACTATAGCAGGCTCGGCTATTCTAAACATGGCATATGGAATGCTACAACTAACACGTATTCAATTTGGAATTGAAATACAAATGCAGTTAGTATGATGCGCCGAGCCCGGTGCATGCAAGACAGATGATGAATGCAAACATGCTATCATACTGTATGCTAATTGAAATATGTCCTATATCTAACCATCATAAGCAGATAAATAAAAGGGAAGAAAGACGTGGGGTTGGAAGACATACATCACACACACCCACACTTATTACAGTTATGCCCTCGCGCAGAGGGTCCAAATAAATATACAGTCCCGAATGAAAGAATAATACAGTCCAAAATATTATAGTCCCAAATAATATACAAATTCCTAATTAATTAACAAATTAAATAAGAAAAATATAAAACTGGCATGCAAGCCAGGGGGTGCCTTGATTCTGATGAATGATGCACGTTGGAGCTGCCTTGCGCGGAAATCCACTGGGATGCCCCAATTAACCTCTGTTTCGCAATGTTTCTCGAAATGCGCGTCAGGTCTTGGAAGACTGCTGATTCTTCATTTTGCTGCAACAGAGAGCAGGAAAGGGGCATAGCAATGTATTTCACAGATATATGCATGCCTCGATCTTCGTGCCACCAATCACGCATATCGATGCATGATGGCCGAGGAATCGGATTGCACAACTCAATATAGGATGAATGTATATGAATGCTACAATAAAACCTAACTCCATCACGGATAATCCGGAGTGTCGGTGACTGGGGAATTGAGACACATTCCGTTACTCGGAGTACGGAACGCATCTCGTTTCCCGTGCCCGGGCTAACTCCTATCCCAAACACGATGCAAAATGCATGATATGTATGAAATGCAACTAAGATACAATCCTAACATACACAATGCTATGAAAATGAAATGCCTCGAAGTACGTGCACACGTGCACACAAAACTGAGGAGATGATCCTAAGGCATGAAATGGCATGCGCAATGCAAGTTGGACTTAATACCAACATGAGAGAGCCTCAGCCACACTCACATAAGAAGCCGTGAGATGAAAAAGAGATGCCTCGAAATGCGTGCACACGAGTACGCAAAACGAGGAAATGGCATACGCAATGCCGCATGGGCTTACACCAACACGAGGTGAACCTCAGTCACACTCACATAGGAGGCCGAGAGATAAAAAATGAGATGCCTCGAAACGCGTGCACACGGGCACGCAAACCGAGGCAATGGCATACACGATGCAATGAGACTAAAATGGCATACAGAATGCAAAGTGGACTTACACTGACATGAGTGGACCTCGGCCACACTCACTAAGAGGCCGTCGGATAAAAGTGAAGTGCCTCGAAATGCTTGCACACGGGCACGCAAACCGAGGCAATGGCATACGGAATGCAATGATGCTAAAATGACATAAAGAATGCAAAATGGACTTACACTAACATGAGTGAGCCTCAGCCACACTCACATAAGAGGCCGATGGATGAAAATGAAGTGCCTCGAAATGCGTGCACACGGGCACGCAAACCGAGGCAATGGCCCTAAGGCATGAAATGGCATGGAAATGATATGCAAACATGCAAATGAATTTCAGCACTCACAAATGATGCAAAACAGTCCCGAAAGGTGGGGAAATGACACCAAATGCACGAATGGTCCCGAAATGCGATATTAAGCACCCGAAATGGCCTACAGCTATACTAAACATGCATGATTGGTACATGACATGCAAAAAAGTAGCAAGGCAGCCCCAAAATAGCATTTTTTACAGTACAAAACATGGCGAAATAGTAAGCATAGATAGGACAACAATGGCATGCAAAAATGGGGGCCAAGAGAGGGGTATTGAAACAAGTGATGTATGCGATGCTCAAACTGAAAAATTTCCTTCTACAACACTGATGAGAGACCAAAAACATGCACATTTAAAGTTTATGACAACCCTCAAATCAGTATGAAAACTTGCTAAAAATGTCATGCAAGAATGAAGCCAACAAAGGCTAGAACATGAGGTATGCCTTACATTCATCAAACAGCCTTGGACCCTTAACAAAACATGACAAGAAGGCCAAAATATGGATATTTTCAGTACTGCTCATGGCCGAAAACAGAAGCTAGATAGGCCTAAAAAAGCATGCAAAAATGGGGGCCAAAGAGGGGTATAATGACAAGTATAACATGGAGGCCCCCAACAAGGTTGATCCCTTCTACAATGTTGTAGAGGGACACAAAATAAGCCTACTCACAGTTCATGACATGCTCCGAAACAGACTACATGTAGGCCAAACAAATCATGCAAATTTACGGTAAATAGGAGAGATTATGAAGCAAGTGCAAGATAAAGGACCCAAACAGGGTTGAGCCCTTCTTCAATGTTGAAGAGGGGCTCAAAATAGGCCCTCTTACAGTTTACATTATGCTCGGAAACAGATCACACATAGGCCAAATATTCAATGCAAAATAATGGCATATAAGAGGATATTGAAACAAGTGCAAGATGGAGGCTCAAACAGGGTTGAGCCCTTGAACAAACATGAATAATAGCTCAAAATAGACCTAGTTTCAGTTAAGGTTGGAGCTCAAAACAATAAGCAAATAGGCTTAAGAAATGAGGCAAAAATGGGCTACAAAAGAGGGAAAGTGAGACTTACCCTTGTAGACAAGTCTTGGCTGCCTTTTGCTTGAAGAATGGGAGCCTCTTAGCTGCTGGAAAGCTCTCCTAGCTGCTGGAATGGAGTTGTGATGGTAGAGCTTGAAGATGATGAAGAAATGGCACCAAAACTTGAAGGAAATGAAGTTGTATGTATGTATATGCTCCAACCAATGCTTGTAATCTCTTCTCTTGAGTTGGGAGGACACCAATGTAGACAAGAGAGGGAGAGAGGAATCCTTGGCCAAATGGAGGGAAATGAGCTCTTATTCCCTCCAAAAGGTTCCCCGGATCAGATATTTTTTGGGGGAAAATCAAAGCACAGCTGGAATGCACACATCCCAAGGAAGCAGGCCGGCTAGGCACTTTTGCTGCAGGTGGCCGGCCGGCCACCCCCCATGGCCGGCCGGCTAGGGGCAAATGGTCATTTGAGAATTTCTGGCCGGCCACCAAAGATTGGTGTCCTCCCATATGTGTACAACAAGACCCTATGGTTGGAAATTGGCAACTCTGAAACAGGAGAAACAACAAGCCACTTTTCAAAGAGGTTCAAAAATGGACCAAAGAATTACTGGCCGGCCATGTGTTTTTAGGGTCCTCCCATGTGTGTACAACACAAATATGTGGTTTTGGCTCGAAGAAAATGACCCTAGGGTGTTCAACATTAGCCCGGAAGTGAGAAAAACGGGCGCCGGGGGCGCCGGAGGAGCATAACTGGTTGCTGAGACAATTGCTGGCCTCCCACCCTCCAGTGATCTTCCTGGTGATAAAACAGAGGTACCTGCCAAAAATGAACAAAAACCGATGCAAAACGAATGCTCGGGGGGCCAAAACACGCAGTTCGGGGTCCCGAAAATCGGCCGTTAAGCATCGAAAGTGGTGTTTGGCCACGAAGTGGGTATCTAAGACCCCAGTGTCCCTTGAAAGGAGTAAATAAGATGTATGCCAAAAACCGGCGGAATCGGAGATGGTTAGACGGTCCCGAACCGAGGCACACGGCCTGACGGCTCCGAAAACCGGAACCGGGCTCCGAAATGGGCAAAATGGCCTACGGGCACGAAATGTAGCCCACGGCCACTGAGAGATAGTCTACGGGACCTCTCCCTCCCCTCAGGAAAGAAAACAGAGAAAATCGAGTCTGGTTCGCAAACCGAGGCAAGGCACAGAAGAGGGTTCGGAAGTCCGGAGGCAGGGCGCACGGCGCGACTCTGAGACTTCTGAACGAGCACAATATGCAACATCACCGAGCGCTCAATCGGTGACGTCTGAGTCTTAAGGTCGGTCAAAAATGGGGTGTCTACAGTTGCCCCTCTTTGACAGAACTCGGAAGTCACAAGTGACGGGAGTGAATGTCAAAGCCCAGAGACGACCCATTTTGACAAGGCCGAAGACTTAGACAATCATACAAGATAAACAGAGATATGTGTGCCCGCAGGCATGCCCGCAGGCAGGGGGGCAAAATGCAAAGCGACATGCACAGAGCCAAATGATCATGCAAATGCAGCAAGCTGTAATGAGGCAAGTATTCGCAAATAGATGCAACAGTTTTAAGCAAGAATGCAAAGCAGCAACTACATTTCATGCAGTTAGGAATGCGGAGAATCATTCAATTCTCGTCGCGTCTCACACGGACTGAGAGTAGAACACGCAGTCCTAACTCAAATT
>CM069904.1:132724047-132959574 GCA_036172215.1 Camellia granthamiana | reverse complement strand
AAATGTAATGCACACAAACAAACACATAAAGCCCAATCTCTATCACTTGGTCAAGAGACAAGGCATGCATGCAAGATGCAATGCAACCTAGGCATGGAACTAAGCATACAATACGAACATGAGGGCAAGCATGCAAACATGAACATGGACAACACACAAACATGTAACAACATGATGAAATGGAGCGAGCATGCAACCATATACAAGACATGTGAGCAACAACATGTGAAGATGGTTTTACACTAACTTGGACAGCTCTCTACTAGGTCCAAAACAGTGGCCAACATGCTCAAGAATGGAAACCAAAACACATACAAATAGGCATGCATGCAAGGTCCAACACTTAGGCACATAGAGACAACTTTTAAGCACACTTAAAAGAGGAACAACATGGGCATATGGCATGCAATGTAAGCTCTGAAAATCATGTTAATGATGGTGCCAAACCAAGCAAACAAGACAAGCATAGCATACAACAAATGGTCTAAAGCCTAAGGCTCACCAAAGAAGCATTGAACTACACTTAGTGCAACCACACATGGCATGAATTAAGTGACTGAAAACAGAGATGTGACATGCTAAAATGAGCCTCAAAACCCACCTAGATGGCATCTAAATGGCTTAAGTATGGAAGCATGCACAAGGGCCCAAACAAGGAGCATAAGACAACAACCTCTTAACGCATTAAAGGGGTATCAAATGCAAGCATATAGGCATGCCACAAGGACTGAAATAACATGACAAGTGGTTCCAAACCACTGAAATGATGCAAGGATGGCATGCTAGAGGGGTCAATGCTCAAGGCATACAAGAGAGTTTGCATGGTAGCTATACAAAGCAAAGCATGGATGACTCAAATGACCAAAAACAGTCCCTTAGCATACTAAAACAAGCATAAAAGCTTCACAAAGCTAGGCCAAAACACATGAGCATGGTAGTCTAAATGCTAGGCACATGTTAAGGCAAATCATGGCATTACAAGACATGTATGCAAGCTAAGCATGGTGTGTCTAAACCAATAAAAAAAAGTGCTATATCATGGCAATAATAAGCACAAATACAACTTAATACATGGCCAACATGAACCTAAAAATGGTGCTCACACATGAGGCAAAAATGGCACATATTGAAGACAACAAGGAGAGGGGATGGCCCTCTCCTTCTTAGGACCTCAAACCACCATCCTCACCACTGAAATCCCTCAAGATTTCAGTGGTGAGGAGGCCCAAACAAAGTGGTCCCGGAGCTCACCAAAAATAGCACAAAATGGGGGCCAAACAAGGCCTAAGAGGGGGTAAACGACCCCAAACACAAAAGTGGTCTTAAACAAACTTCAAGAGGAGCTCAAAATAAGACTTTTTTCAGTTTATGACAAAGCCCAAAATAGCATGCAAGATAGGCTAAAAGTGTGTGCAAAAACGGGGAATAAAGAGGGTAAGAAGTTACCTTTGAAGACCAGCAAGAACCAGCAGCCTTTAGACCTCAAAATGCAACCCTCAACCTCTGAAAATCACCTCCAAGGTGCTTGGATGGATGATGGAGGTGTTGTGCTAGGAGGTGTAGTTCAAATGGCCAAGAACTAGACCCTTTTGCACCCTCTAACCCCACACAAATGTAGAGAGAGAGGGAGATATAGAGAGGGAGTGATATATATATGATATATATCAGATTTTTCAACCCTTGAAATGGAAGGAGAGGCTCCTTATATAGGCCAAGGCAAGGTGCCAAGCTTCTAAGAGAAGCTAACATAAAAAGGGTCAAGGGGGTCAAGCTTCTAAGGGAAGCTAAGCAAAGGAGTCAAGCTTCTCTTAGAAGCATGAGCAAAAGGTGCAAGCTTCTCTTGGAAGCTAGAAAGGTGCAAGCTTCTTGGAGAAGCTAAAAAGGTTCAAGCTTCTCCAAGAAGCTAAAAAGGTTCAAGCTTCTCCAAGAAGCTAAAAAAAGGTTCACAAGGTTCAAGCTTCCTCAAGAAGCTAAAACAAGGGTGCAAAAGGTTCAAGCTTCCTCAAGAAGCTAAAGCAAGGGTTCGAAAGGTTCAAGCTTCCTCAAGAAGCTAAAACAAGGGTGCAAAAGGGCCAAGCCTCCCCAAGAAAAGGTCTCGGCCAGAAAAAGTGGCAAATCGGCCAACAAAGATGGTCAACTGACCACAAATAGTGCCGACTGGCCATCACCAATGGCCGGTGGCAAGAAAACAGGGCTGGTGGCCCTCAAGCCATGGCCGGTGAGGTGTGGGGATGTCCAATCAAGCCATTCCCTGCCCTCATAAGCAAAAACAGAAGTCGAGAGGTCTTGAGGCAAGGCACGTGGCCGAAACCTCCGAGAACTCAAGACGAACACGAACATGGATGATCACCAAGTGTTCAAATGGTGACGTCCAAGTCTTGAGGACGGTAAAAAATGGGGGTGTCTACAGTTTTTTCGATTTGTTTTTTTTTTAGAATTTATTTGATGCAAATGATTCAAAACCCTAATGATTAAATTCCTGAGTTGTGCAATTCAATCTATTCTTTTGGTTCTTTGTTAAAATGGATTTGTACCTAGAAACTTCTTACAATGTTTTTCCATATGGTGTTTTGGTTGAGTCCATTACCTCATTTCCATTGAATGATTGTTGTGTTGTGGTCAATTTTCCAAAGAATTTCATAACATTCTCTTAAATGTGTCTCAATAGGATATTTAATTATTGATTAATATTTCAAACACCCGTTAGTTGTCTTGTTTAGGTCCTCACACTCTCTACTAAACAACCAAATGTAGTTTGACTTCTTGTGTGTATACTTATAGCCTCATGGACCAGAATGATCCAGGCCCATATGGTAGGGTTGGCCTGAAATTTTTGAGGCCCAAAGCAAACTCAGAAATGGGGGCTCAACTTTTAAACTTTTTTAAAGAATATATATTGATAAAATATTAAAAATCTTCAATTTATTTTACAAATTACATTCCACTATTCCCAGTATGCACAATTGATCCCGATTCAAACTTTTTTTTTTTTCAAAATAAAAATACATAATAATATTAATATTCCTTATAATATTATTTTTCTTTTAATAATAATATTTTCCTTTTATTGATTGGTCTTTATTGCCTTATAAATTATTTTCGTTTAATAATAATAATAATATTCATCTTCATTGCCTTATAAAATTATTTTCCTTTAATAATATTCATTTTCCTTTATTGATTCATCTTCATTGATTCACCTTGGTTCCCCCTATATCTATATATACATATTGTATTGTGTACGAGCACGAAATAATTCTTCTCGTATGATCCTGTTGATCAAGTTTGTGCTTCTCCAAACGTCATCGCTTTACTTCCTAAAAACATAAACGTGAGCTAGCCGGCAGGTATGTGCCAAAAACCCCTCCGATGCCTAAGTCAGCAAATAGACAATAGACAAAAGCCTCCGTGTATTCGAAAGTCAAAATTGTGGATACCTTGTACATAGGTCCTGCTATGAGCTTTTATAGATTTCAAGTGGCACAATCCTAGTAGGACTCTGTTTCTCCAATGCAGAGTCCTCATAGGAATCAGAAAGTTAAAGCTTATCTTTCCACAACCCCCTCACTGCCTAACCAAGTGAGATGGATTTACCGCGGTAATACGACAAAATAACTGGGCTAACACATGCTAACGCAATAGGTTTCACCGAGTTCTCCTTAGCTCGGTTCTACCCTACTTGACTTAGCTCGGTTCCAGCCTGCTTGTACAATGCAACCTCATGTACCCTTGGTTCAGCATGCTCCAACTGGGCTATCTCCATCATTTATGACCGAGCTAATCTAGGCCCAATGGTGAGGCCCATTGTTCTCAGCCCATAGCTTGGCTCACCTTCACCCGATCCTAGCTCGGCCCCAGATTTACGCTTTTTACCCTCTCAATTGCCCCTTAATGTCATCTGCAACGCATGATTGAGATTACTTTTCTTTGGCCGAGCTAAAAATATTCAAGCCAATCGAGCTCACCTTTCACCGGCTACCGACAA
The DNA here is from genome assembly GCA_036172215.1 of Camellia granthamiana. Lineage (NCBI taxonomy): Eukaryota > Viridiplantae > Streptophyta > Magnoliopsida > Ericales > Theaceae > Camellia > Camellia granthamiana. The sequence goes on along the minus strand of CM069904.1, from coordinate 132,955,589 downwards.
GTTCAGTCCATAAACGTCTTTTCAACTGCTCTGTACGTCTGAACCATTTTCTACTCTCTTATTTTCTACTCTCTTGGACACGTGGCCGACTCCCATTGGCCAAGCACAGCTGTCCCAGCCGTCTTCGTACTTCGCGTATTTTGAACAGTCCCACCCATTTCGTGCATTTTATACAAAAGAACCCTCATTTGAAAAAGCACTACCACTGTTCATCTTCTTTCCGTTGTCCTCTGAGAACCTGTGCATTCGAAGCTCCATACTCACTTCTTCATCTTCGTTGGCTATTGTTTCTTTACGACTTCGCATTCGTAAGTTTATTAATATCTCTTTATGCTTGTTCTTTTTTAACTATTTCTTCATTTTTGATATTCAATCTTCACATACGTATGTATACATACTAGACATCCACCATAGTACTGAACAAATGCAACAAACCCCAAACCTTAGGCTTGAGCTTAAGAGCACACCGTCTGGATTCAGAAAACATGAGGCTGAATCCAGAATCGTGCTGTAACCGGGCTATATACCTGTTTGGGCAATTTTAGGCTTAAACCCAACTGAACTGAAAGCTTAGTAACCAAGACGTATACCCATTTTCAACCGGGCTAGGGGCCTTAGACTGGTCTTTATTTATGATCGAACTGAGAAAGTGGACATAACCCTGCAAACCAACCTCTAACTGAGCTAGAGGCCTTGTGTTAACCCTTCTGCACTACCAAATTGAACACTGTCATTCAGACGAACCGAGCTTAGCCTTCACAATTTCTTCTGTAAATTGACTTTTTACTTAGTCCAGTCCAGTTGTCTGGGCATAACACTTCTTATTTCCACTTTGCAGACTTGACTAGGTTGGCCAGGCACACCTTTGCACGCTCAACTGAGCTATTCAACGTCATCTCGACACCGAGCTAGGCCACCGCGTTAATTTATAAACAATTTAAGTTAAATGGGTAAATATCGATTTTTAATAAACTCTCCTGGGGCTATTGCGGAATTCCGTAAAGACTACAACATTCCTGATGATGTCCACCTTTCTTTAGCCGAGCTACATACAATGCCCTGGGGAAAACCGGGCTTTGTCTCCTTCACCGTGATATCTATTGTAGAGGCTGGACTTTGATTTCCTGTTCAGCCACTCCTCTGTGAATTCCTTAGGCAGACAAGACTCTGTCCGACCCAACTAAGCACCAATTCTTACAGAATAATAAACGGCATTGCTGAGCTAAATCGCCGGCTTGGCCTTAACCTCGGTTTAACCGACCTATTTCATCAGTACTCACTTGACCAAAATGAAGACGGCTGGGTGTACTATTTAAGAATAAGAAGACGATGAGAGAAAATAATTAAAAATATACCGGACAAAGACGTGAATGACGACGACTTCTTCTGGGTTTTTGACAATTTTGAAGACCAGGAAGCCCAGATACCGGGCTATGGTATTAACTGGAATAAAGGAATGGCCGGTATGAATACCTCGGCTCAGTTTGTCCGTTTTTTGCCCTTGCTGTTTATAAATTTTACACCGCGCTAACCGTTGTCTTTCTCCTTATGCAGATTTGAACCAGCTAAAGTCACAATACCAATACCCCAACTTAGACGCACTCCGTGCCGCGCTTCGGTACCGCGATCGAGGTTGGGCCGAGCTACTCAATTTTGAACCAACATACAGATATAGTGGTAGGAGGAAGACTAGGGTTACAGACTTCCTCCTAGAACCGTCACCAGAACCAGATCCAACTCTTCCCCAAATCAACCTCATTCCTTTAACCGAAGAACAGGAAATGGCCAAGCGCCGAGTTGTACGAGCTCTGATCACCGAAACAACGACACCAGCCAATGGAGTTCAAACCGAGCCACCACAAGCTGGTCAGACGCAGGAGGCTGTTGTCGCCCTCCCAATTACTCGGGGCCTCATCATCCCACGCCAGTAAACGCGCCCGCTCCACCTCGACCGAGCCACATCTTGTTGATGAAGATGACATCGTGCTCCCACGGTCCACACCGCCGAGCCCAGAGCCCGTGCATTCTGACCGAGCTAGCCCTTCAGAGTGGGCACCAAATGACTTACAAGAACCGAGCCATAACAAATACAGACTCAGTGGTTGCAGAAAAAGACCACTCGCTTGCCTTCAACCTCGCCAAGAGCGTATGCCTGCCAATCGATATAGAGTATCATGATCATCTGACCGAGCTGAAGGCCATCCGCTCGGCAACAAAGTCGATGGTTCTGGTAAGTTCTACATTTTCTTGTCTTTCCAGTTCATACATCTGTTTGCACGGTTTTAATCATAATTGATATCTCTCATTTTGCAGGCCTTGCAGAAGAATTACGTTGCTCACAAGTGCGTGTTGGAGCTGCGTAAAACAACACGGCTGGCCGTGGCCGAAGCCAATGCTAAGACGACCGAACTAGAGGAAGCCAAACAAAAAACGACCGAGCTACAGACCAAAATCGCCCAACTTACCAGGCTGGTCAACTCGGCGGAAACGGACAAGCAAAAGGCTTTGGTCGGGCTGAAAGATCGCTACTTGCGCGAGCTTGCCAAGCTTGAGAAGAAGAAAGATGCTGAGATCGCCGAGCTGAAAAAGAGCGCGGACTATGCGGAGGACCGCGGCTACAAGGAAGGGGAGGCCACCTACATCCTTCAATGCGAAGCTGCAAAGGATATATTTTTCAAATGCGGATGGAAGACAACTTTGTCAAAGCTCAGTTATGGCCAAGAAATCGAGGTCTTCCAGAATCCTCTTCCCCACTTCATTCCGAGTTACATGGCGGACTATGCCAATGCCATTCAACAAAAATTCCTTCAAGTAGGGGAGGAAGATAAGGCATCCCCAGAGCCCAGCAACGCCCCAGCAGCTACCAATGATTACGATCTTCAAACTGTCCAGTCAGCTCGGGTAGAGCCACCGGCGCCCAGTACGGTTGGAGATGTGACCGACCTACCTGCTGAGATCGGGCTACCGGTTGGTGAAGTTCAGGTTGACCTGGATGCAGATCTTGATGATCTATTTACCTAATCTTGTATTTTCTTCTTTTGATACCAGTTTTTTGAAAGCATTTGTAATCGGGCTTCCGCCCCTCCAATGTAATGATCACTTGAAATGGAATGAAAATGTGCTTTTTCTTCGATTGTTTGTTCGGTTCACAGTCTGTTCATATTTGTCTTTTACCTTTAATTGGCATGTCTTTTTGCTCGGTTGCTAAGTTTTTCATGGCCGAGACATATATTTCGGTCCAAGAGCACTATGATCTGTTTATTGTGTATTGGTTATACCTGTCAATCCTCTTCAGCTTAGATCTTGATCTCAGCTGAAGAGAGATAAATGTTGGTTATTCCTGCCAACCTCTTCAGCCTAGATCCTGATCTCAACTAAAGAGAGATAAATGTTGGTTTATTCTTGCCAACCTCTTCAGCTTAGATCCTGATCTCGGCTGAAGAAAGATAAATGTTGGTTATTCCTGCCAACCTCTTCAGCCTAGATCTTGATCTCGGCTAAAGAGAGATAAATGTTGGCTATTCCTGCCAACCTCTTCAGCCTAGATCCTGATCTCAGCTGAAAAAAGATAAATGTTGGTTATTCCTGCCAATCTCTTCAGCCTAGATCCTGATCTCGGCTGAAGAGAGATAAATGTTGGCTATTCCTGCCAACCTCTTCAGCCTAGATCCTGATATCGGCTGAAGATAGATAAATGTTGGTTATTCCTGCCAACCTCTTCAGCCTAGATCTTGATCTCGGCTGAAGAGAGATAAATTGTTTAGTTATTCCTGCCAACCTCTTCAGCCTAGATCCTGATCTCGGCTGAAGAGAGATAAATTGTTTAGGTATTCCTGCCAAACCTTTTGATTGCCCCTTGCTTGCAATGACTGAGAATAACTTTTACAGTGGAAAGATCTATGCTGAAAAAACTACTTGTTTTATTTGAAAATATGAAAATTACAAATACTTTAAAGAAAAACTAAAAATAAAATAACTTGAGATTGACAGTGTTCCATGGCCTGGGAATAGCCTTGCTGTCTTTATTTTCCAAGCGATATGCCCATTTTCCTGCTAAACCGACCACTTTATACGGTCCTTCCTAGTTAGGTCCTAGCTTGCCATCTCCAGGTACCAAAGTGTTGCCCATTACTTTGCGTAATATCCAATCCCCAATCTTGAATTGCCTTGGATGCACTGTTTTGTTATATTTTCTGGACAACTCCTACTAGTATGAGGCAATGTGAACTAGAGCTTTTCCCTTCTTTCTTCTGCAAGGTCGAGTTCCAAGGCTATGGCTTCTTTGTTTTAAGTCTAGGTCAAAATTTTCACTTCTAATAGTGGGGATGCCTACTTCCAGTGGGATTATAGCCTCCATGCCATAAGCCAAGAAAAAAGGTGTGTCTCCAGTTGACCGCCAAGGCGTGGTACGGTAAGCCCATAAAACCTGAGGAAGCTCCTCAGCCCACTTTCCCTTTGCTTTTTCCAACCTTTTCTTTAAGCCATCTAAGACGACTTTGTTTGAAGCTTTTGCCTGGCCATTTGCCTGGGGGTATGCCAGTGTAGAGTTATAGAATTCTATCTTGTATTCCTCGCAAAAGCCCCTGAAGATTTTGCCATCAAACTGGGTGCCGTGGTTAGATATTAGGGCCTTGGGTATGTCGAATCAGGTTATGATGTTTTGCCAGACGAACTTCTTTACGTCTTTCTCCTTTATTGATGTGAGTGCTTCGGCCTCCACCCACTTTGTGAAGTAGTCTGTCGCTGCGAGAAAGAACTTTCTGTTGTCAGGAGCTGTTGGAAGTGGTCCTACTATGTCCAGGCCCCACATTGCAAAGGGCCATGGACTAGTTAATGGTAGAAGCTCGCTGGCCGGTTGGTGTATCTGGTGTGCGAACTTCTGACATTTTTCACACCTCTTGACATATTTCTCAGAATCTGCTTGCATATATGGCCACCAATATCCTTACAAAATTGCTCTTTAGGCCAATGATCTTCCCCCTTGGTGGCTTCAGCATACGCCTTCATGTATCTCGAACAAAAATGGCTCGACTTTGCTAGGATGGACACACTTCAAGTAAGGTCCTGTGAAGATTTTTTGTATAACGCCAATGATGGAGAGAGCCAGAATCGTTGTGACTTTGCTCTTATTTTGTTGGCCTCTTTCTTCTCTTCAGGCAAGATACCGTCTTTCAAGAACATTATGATGGGGTCCATCCAAGAAGGGCCTAGTTCGGCGCAGCATACCTCAGCTATATCGGGTTCTTCAATGCTTGGTCTGGGTAGGAAGTCGATCAGTAATGGATGTGGAATAGATGTATCTGTCATTAAGGCAAAACCTACTAGTTCATCTGCTCTGCTATTCTCTTCTCGGCCGATTTGCTCTATCCGAACTACTTCGAACTTCATGATCTCCTTTCTGACTAATTCTTGGTACTTAGCCATCCTCTCATCTTTCGCCTCGTAGTCGCCTAAAATCTGGTTTACTACCAGCTGGGAGTCGCTGTAAACCATTAGCTCGGTGGCCTACATGTAAAGTGCTGATCTTAGGCCTACTAGTAGTGCTTCATACTCTGCCTCATTGTTGGATGCTGGGAAGCTAAGATTCACCGCCTATTCTACTACTAGGCCATCTGGTGAGATGAGGACTATGCCAAGTCCTGCACCATGTCTATTGGATGCTCCATCCACGAAGAGCTTCTACATCTCTCCGACAAATAGTTTCCAACAAGTAGAGGGGTCGGATGATGTCTTGGGGTCAAATGTGTTGCTGATGTTTTTTTCCAAGTCCATGCCTGCTGTTGGGGTTTGCTCCTCACTATCTGCCTGCCCCAAGTTTTTACTTATTGGTGAGTCTTCGCTTCTTTCATGTCCTCAATCCTGTATGGCTTGGAATGTAGCTGGGCATCTTGTTTTGGGGGCAGTGTAGTTCCTGCGGCACTTTCCATCCCCCTTTCGGTTGTTTTGGTCAAGTCAACTGGGCATATGTGATGACTTCCTGGTGTGAACTCAGTCACAAAGTCTGCCAAAGCCTGGGATTTTATTGCTGTTCTAGGTTGAAACTTGATGTCGAACTGTCCCAACTCTACTGCCCATTTCAAGATTTGTCCAGAAAAGTTCGCCCTCTCAAACAAGGCCTTTAATGGGAAAGCTGTTAGGATGATTATGGTGTGGGCATGGAAATAATGCGCCAATTTCCTTGAGGCTATCATCAAAGCTAAGGCCAGCTTTTCCAGTGGTAGGTACGTTGTTTCAGCATCCAGTAAGGTTTTGCTAACATAAAAGATAGACAAGTGTTGGATTCCCTCCGCTCTGACCAACATTGTGCTGACTGCATGCTGTGAAACTGTCAAGTACAAGAAGAGCTCTTCTCCTGGTACTAGGGTTACTAATAATGAGGGAGAGGTCATATACTCCTTTAGGCTCTCTAGGGCACAGTCGCATTCTTCATCCCACTCAAATTTAGCTTTCAAAGCTTGGAAGAATGGTCAACATCTGTCTGACGATCGACTTATGAACCGGTTGACTGCAGCTGCTAGGCCAGTGAGATGCTGTACCTCTTTGACTGTGTTAGGCCTCTCAAGTTCCTGGATTACTATGATCTGAGAAGGGTCAGCTTCTATATCTCGGTTTATTACCAGGAAGCCTAGGAATTTGCCTGATCCTACACCGAATGCACACTTGGATGGCGTAACTTGTTCTTCTTCAGGATTTGGAACATTTCATCTAGGTCCTTGATGTGGTCCTTCGCATCCTTGCTTTTGACCACCATGTCATCTATGTTAGCTTCCATCATTTTACCTAACAATGGTTCAAACATTTTGGTGATCATCTGTTGAAAAGTTTCCTCTGCATTCTTTAGGCCAAAGGGCATGACCTTGTAACAGTACAGTCCTCTAGGCGTCGTAAAAGATGTGACCTCCTGGTCTGGCTCAAACATAGCGATCTGATGGTAACCTCTATACGTATCAAGAAAGCTAAGTCGGCTATGTCTTGCCGTTAAGTCCATCAGTTGGTCTATCTGTGGTAAGGGAAAACTGTCCTTTGGGCATGCCTTGTTGATTGTTTTGTAATCTACGCAGACACGCCATTTTTCATTTTTCTTTGGCACTACTACAGTATTGGAGATCCACCTAGGATAGTGCACTTCCCTGATGGCTCTTGCCTCTAGCAAGTTACCCACTTCCTTCGCTACTATCTCTGCGTAGTGAAGTGCCGATCTGCGAGTGCGCTGTATGATTGGTCTGGCGTTTGGGTGGACATTAAGTTGGTGGTAGATGAACTTAGGGTCTATGACATGTCATATGACGTCCAGGCGAACACTTCAATGTTTGAGATTAAGAATTCCATTATCTCAGTTCTCTCAGTGCTGGACAAAGATGAGCCTAGCAAAAAGAACTTTTCTGGGTCCTTTTCATCTATCCTTACCTCAACCAAGTCCTCCACTACTTTCTGCTCTGCTGCTTTGTCGACATCTGTGAACAGTTCGTTGCTCTCTGGCTCTTCTACCATTTAGACATACCCTTTTGCAGCCCGGTTGCCATTTACTTTGACGAAGCACTGTTTTGACATAATTTGGTCTCCCAAGACCTCTTCAATCACCCCGGCTTCGTTGGGGAACCGCAACGCCTGATGGTAGGTTGACGCTATTGAGCGCATGGCATGCAGCCATGTCCTTCCCAAGATGATGTTATAGGTGGAAGGGACCTTCAATACCTAGAATTCCACCTGTTTTGTTACGGTTTCTGCTTTGACTGGTAGGATGATCTTGCCGACTGGCCATTCTGGCATTGAGTTAAAACTGACGAGGGGGGATTTGTAGGTGCCAAGTCTTTGTCCTCCAATTTTAGTTGTTTGAAGGTTTCATAGTACATTATCTCGCATGAGCTTCCTTGGTCAATTAGGATCTGTCTGATATCAAAATTCTTGACGCGCAAAGTCACCACCAGTGCGTCATTGTGGAGGCAATGTAGCCTTGCTAGGTCCCTATCTGAAAAGGATATGACGTTCGAGGCCTCTGTTCTTCCGTTTTTGATAGTAGGTTGTGCACTTAATACCTCTCTCAAGTACTCAGCCTTTTTGATTGTTCCCCTTAGCTCACATACCCGTTCGGGTTCGATAATTCCATGTATCACGTTGATTACGCCTTGAGGTGGACCGTCAACCGACACCCTATTTGGTTTGTTAGGGTCCTGTGGGGCTGGCTGCATCCCCCCTTCTATATACTGGTCCAGGTGTCCAGCAGCCACCAACTCTTCTAGATGTTGCCTCAAGGGCGTGCAGTTTTCAGTGCGGTGCCCCTTCTCATCATGGAAGGTACAGCGGGACCTCTCGTCGTAACCCCTTTGTGCCTCTCCCAAATTGGCTGGCCACCGAACGTAGGGTTCATTATGTATCTTGCTGAGAATCCGGTAGATAGGTTTATTGAACACGGTGGTGATGGCCATGCGGACCCTTAACTTCCTTTTTTCTGGGTCCTCTCTGTTAGCTCACCTGCCTCGCCCATTCCTGCTTGGTTGTTCTACCGTATTAATTTTAGCGGTAGTCTTCTTATCTGGCATCCCTGCTGTGCCAAATTTTGCTTTAGCACGGGCACTGTCTTTCTCTACTCGGATATGTTGATGCACCCTCTCCATTAGGGCCTCCATCGTGAGGGGTGGCATCATTGTTATTGAGTCCCTTAGTTTGTTGCCGACTGGTAAACCCCTCTTGTATTGTGCGATGGCGAGATTTGTAGGGCAGTCCCCAATTTGGTTGAAAGTCTCCCAATATCGACTGTTATAAGACCTCAACGTCTCCCTTTTGCTAATGTCAATGGAGAGTAGCTGATCAATCTCCACTGGTGTCTTGGTGTTTGTTCTGAATCTAGTTACGAACGCCTCTGCCAATTGTGCCCATGAGGCAATGTTGCCTTCTGGTAGTCTTTCGAACCAGGTTAAACCTAGGTCGCCAAGGCTGGATGGAAACAGGATACACATTAAGGCCTCGTTCCACCGGTATACTGCCATAACCTGGCGAAAGTGGCTTAGGTGCATGTAGGGGTCTGTCTTTCCTTTATAGGTGGTGAATTTGGGCTGGTGGAAGCCTGAAGGTAGTGGTGCGTTCTCTATTACCGGAACAAACGACGAGCTCTGTAACCTTGCCAATACTTTATCTGCTGGTTCATAAGCAAGGCCCGGCATTGGTATCCCTACCTCGACACTCCCATGTGTCCTAGGGGCCAACCGCTGTAGTGCTGAAATTCTGTGAGGGTTGCGGGCCCTGGTGTCCTCTTTCCGTCGGGTCCTCTCTTCAAGCATTGCTCGTAAGTCCGCCGACCTAGGCAACTCAGTGTGCCTAGATGTCGTCTGGTGCGTGTGTGAGGGGCGGTAGGTGCTTCCCTTCGTATATGACCTTTCAGTCCTCGTTCTCTCAGACCTGGAGCGACGAGTCCTGGAGGTCCCTGATTGAGTGTCGCATGTTCTAAGGCTCCTGCTTTCTGCGTGTGATGGCGTGGTATGTTTGTCACGATCCTCAGAGTGGTGAGGGGGCGTGTTACCTTTGCGCCCCTCTCCAGTCGCCACCACCTTCCCTTTTATCTGGCCTTTCATTGTCTCCATGTCTGCCGCCATCTTCCTTATTAACTCGTCTTGCTCCCTCACGCGATTCTCCAGAACTTGAGGATCCAGCCTTCTTCTTCATCTTTCAGGAATTTGAGAACGACGGGGGCTAGTGCCCCATCTCTCTCTCGTGTCCCTCCGGGAGTTTCGCCGCTGAGGTTCTAAATCCGCCATGGGAGGGATGGAAGGTATACCTTTGCACCTCCCACCCCCCTTAGGGGTTTGCCCATCAATGACAGATTACGGCAAGTCTTCATTGTGCACTATAGAATTTAACTAAAGAGAAAACTCAATCAAAAGGTTTGTTCTTTGTGATCTTTCCCACAGACGGCGCCAATTGTACGAGCATGAAATAATTCTTCTCGTATGATCCTGTTGATCAAGTTTGTGCTCCTCCAAACGTCGTCGCTTTACTTCCTGAAAATACAAACGTGAGCTAGCCGGCGGGTGTATGCCAGAAACCTTTCTGATGCCTAAGTCAGCAAATAGACAATAGACAAAAGCTCCGTGTATTCGAAAGTCAAAATTGTGATACCTGTACATAGGTCCTGCTATGAGCTTTTATAGATTTCAAGTGGCACAATCTTGTTAGGACTCTGTTTCTCCAATGCAGAGTCCTCATAGGAATCAGAAAGTTAAAGCTTATCTTTCCACACCCTCCTCACTGCCTAACCAATTGAGATGGATTTACCGCGGTAATACGACAAAATAACCGAGCTAACACATGCTGATGCGATAGGTTTCACCGAGCTCTCCTTAGCTTGGTTCTACCCTACTTGACTTAGCTCGGTTCCAGCCTGCTTGTACAATGCAACTTCATGTACCTTGGTTCAGCATGCTCCAACCGCGCTATCTCCATCATTTATGACCGAGCTAATCTAGGCCCAATGGTGAGGCCTATTGTTCTCAGCCCATAGCTCAGCTCACCTTCACCTGGTCCTAGCTCGGCCCAGATTTACGCTTTTTACCCTCTTATATTGCATAGCTAATCCGTACACTGAAATCATACAGATACAACAAACAAAGAGAGAGCGAAAGAGAGAAAAAATAATTCAATGGCATTCAAGGCATTCATCTCCCGTATCACATCATCCTTCAAATTCTGCCACTCCAAAAATCCGTCCAACATCCCAAAAAATCCCATCCAACTCTCCCCAAACCCTCTCTTCATTGACTGCCAGTCGGCCACCTCGCTCCCTTTCAAACCCCACCACTTTTCTTTCAAGCACCACGTCTCCTCCATCTTCGACTGTGGGTTCCGTACACACGAAGATGACCTCTCCGAATCACCGGCATGCAAGTGGGACGAGACGCCACGTCGCGACTACAACTCCTCCATCTCCGGCGATTCCGACAACGAGCTCTTCCCTCCTCCTCCTCATCCGCCAACACAACACCCTATCACCACTTCCTCGGCCGATAGTGGTTTGTGTGGCTACGAGAGTGTAGACACCCCATTTTGACTGGCCCTAAGACTTGTGCGCTTTCTTTTGATTACTCGATGATGACAATTAAAATGTGTTTCTCGCAGAATTCTCATTAAAAGAAATGGAATTTGAAGCTTTAATCCCAACCTTTACCATTATGGCCAAATTATTTTAAAATATTAAATATTTCATTAATTTAGTATTTTTGTAATTTTTCATAATTTTATGTGTTTGTTCATATTTTTTGTGTATTTTATATAAAAGAAAATAATAAAACAAATTATCTTATGTGTTTAAAATTATTATATTATATATTTAGTATTTTTTTTATAAAATTAATATTATATTATATTATATTATATATATTATAAAATAAAAATAATAAAAAATAACTGTCGGCGGTGCCGACAGTTCAGCACTGAACATATATATATATATTATATTATAATTATTATTATATTATATTATTATATTATATTATTATTATTATTATTATATTCATATATTTGCCTATATAAGGCAGGGCAGAGCATTCAAAGAGGAGGAGGATGCTGGAAAGGCAAAAAAGAGAGGGAATTCTGAAGAGAGCATTCTGTGAGAAGAATTCTGAGGGAGAGAAAGACTCTGAAGAGTGATATTTTTATTTCATCAATACACCATTCAAAAATCAACCACTAAAGTTATCATTCCAAATTTTGGATTGAGAATTGAGAACACATTCCACAGACTTGACGATGAAGAAGAAGAGATCGTGACACTAGAGTCGTTTTCACTAAATCGCAAGAAGAGGACGAAGAAACTGCTACCGTCGTTTCTAGAGGAGGGGAAAGTAAAGGACAGCTTCGCGGTGGTGATGGAATCGGTGGACCCATATGAGGATTTCAAGGCATCCATGATGGAGATGATATTAGCGAAGTAATTGTTTGAGGCGAGAGACTTCGAGCAGCTGTTGGAGTGTTTCTTCTCGCTCAATTCGCGTCATCATCACGGGGTCATTGTTGAGGCTTTTTCTGATATTTGGAAGACAATTTTTTTGTAGTACTAGTTGTATTTTGTTTAGTTGCTCAATGGAGTTTTGTATCTTGATTTTTCATTGTTTTTCTCTTTCTTCTGTCCTTCATTTATTTTCTATTCAAACCTGACAAAAAGAAATGTTATCTTTCTTTCACATTATTGAATTAGCAGACATTTACTGATGTGGATGTTGTTGAGTGTGAATCAGCAGACATTTGAATTAGCAGACATTCAAACCTGACCAATTTTTTTTAAAAATTATTAATTTTTCTGAATCGTACGTGTATTTGCTTCATTAAAATCGCGTCTTTAATTGTGTACTCCATGAGGCATTATTCATTGGAAAGTTGTGGTTTTTGGTGGTAGAATTCGAAGATTCGACTTTGAAGTACTGGGTTTATTTTAATTTTTTATTTATGGGAATTGAATGTGCTTCAATGGTGTACTGGGTTGTAAATAATTATTTGATTTTTATTTATCATTTTAGGATTAATAGGAAATTCGTTTGTTGCTTCGAGGATTACCAATTATTTTGCGAGTGAATGTTCTATTCGGGCATGGATTATGCAAAGGAAACCGGTAAAACCGCTGCAGGCACAACGCTAATCCCAACGCGGTTTGTGTAGCCTTATGGGGGAGGAAGTGTTTTTCTCTGTGACTCTTTTATAGGGTGAGACTCAAATGCTCATGATAATATTTTTTAAAAAATTTTAAAATTAATTTAGTATTCTTTCTTTTTAAAAGTCCGAAATTAAGAAAAAATTATTATTATTTTTTTAATGGCTAGATGACGCACTTTTGAATTTTAAAATAGGTTAATATAATTTCCATTTAAATTTCATAAATCTTTAAATAGTCATATTTTTATTGTTGAAAAAGTATTACTTAATAGAATTTTTTAAAATTTTTAAATAATAACTAAAAATTAATCAAGAAATTTAATATATGAGTTTAAAAATAAATAATTTCGTTTAGTGATTTCTTATTTGTGTGGTTGATTTAAACAAATTTTATTTTTTATTTTTATTTTTTAAAAAAATTACAAATATTATACTCTTTAAGTATATTTATGTTAAGTGTATTTAAAAATTAAAAAAATACTTAAAATATTAAAACAATTCAATGAAAATAAAAAAAATACAGAAAACAAAAAAATAAATTTTTTTGAAAAGTGAATTTTATAAATCAAAATCATACAAATGTGTAGTTTTAAAAATAATAATAGGAATAATGAAAGAGATTAATGAAAATAAGAATAAAAAAAAATATTATTATGTCTATAGTATAGATATAGATTCTATTAACTCATATATAAATTTGAATATTTAAAAAATTGACATCTTTAACTCCAAAATATATATAATTTTACATTCGTAAACTACTCTCCTTTTTTTTTCTTTTTTTATTTTATTATTTAAGTGAAGAAACGTCTACCTTATTGTAAAAAACCCAATAAATAGCCACCTATCCTTGGGATTTAAGAATTCTTGACACCCTTTTAATCGTTGATTTCTATTGATACATTGATTCATGGTTCGTGATCGTTAACTTCTATTGATATATTGATTCATGATTGATGATGAATTTCTAGAGCCGATTCTTCCTAGTTATAGCGATCTCGGTTTTCTCTGTCATGTATTGTGTTCCGTACTCGAGTCTAGTGGTTGTATGTTGTTGTCTTAGTCTTGTTTCCATCCTTAAATTCTTTGTATTTGAGTTGCGGGATGTGTTGGTTGGATTTGGGACAGGTTGGTTGTGAGTTGAAATAAATGGTAGCTGTCCAGATTTTGTTTTCTTCGCTCGAGCGAGGCTTTTGTCACTCGAGCAAGCATTGGGTTTTAGTTCCTTTACTCGAGCTAGGGTTCCTTCGCTCGAGCGAGATTTGTGTGGTGTGTTTCTTCGCTCGAGTGAGAATTCTTGCGCTCGAGCATGCGTCTGTATCTTGGAAAAACCTGAAGGTTGGTATTCTTCACTCGAGCGAGCACTCTTGCGCTCGAGCGTGCGTCTGGGTTGCAGACTTGAAGCTTTGAATTGTGCACTCGAGAGAGGCTTCTTGCGCTCGAGCGAGGTGTTTGTTGTGTCTGGTCACTCGAGTTACCACTTCTTCGCTCGAGCAAGCCTCGAATATATCAATTCGCAGCAGTGGGTTATACATCACTTTTTCAACATCTTTTTCATCCAAACCCTAGATCCGGCTATCTCTCTCTCTAAACTCTTTCTCTCTCTATAAATACACCATGTTCTAGGAGTTTTCTACCCTAATCCCTTTGTAAGAAAGTTAGAGCTTGGCTTGGGCTTCCCATTGATCTGAAAATTTGTGGATTTGGAGCATCTTGGGTTTCACTCTTCTTCTCCTTTGGGCTCTTAACTTTGAGGTAGGGATAATCTACTCCTTCTTATGAGTTTTGACATAAATGTTGGGCATTTGTATAAATGTAGGGATTTTGGAAAGTTAGGGTTTGATTTGGGATTATAAAAGAGGGGTTTCTTGGTTTTGGACTCTATTGTGAGTGTGAGGTTTTGAAATGGGGTTGTGGGTGTACAATTGATGAAATTGAGCCTTAAAAGTATTATTTGAGAAAGAAGGAAAAATGCCCTAATTGGGGTTAAATGAATTATTTGTCAAAATAATGAAATTAATTATGGGAATGCATAATTGAATTGGAAATGATGAAATTGGGAGAAAAATGTGATTATTGGTATAGTTGGATTGAAAATCGGTTACCTATGGAAAGTGTATTAATTTATCTATTTGATAAATTTAATTATTTGTTTAGAAATAACTGTTTGGGCTATCGATGGAGGATAGTCATGATTGTTGTAGAATTGCATGATGATTAGGTAAATTAAAACTAATCGATTGAAATATGTCATTGAATATGACGAATGGGTTATAACATTGAATATGTGATTGAATTGGTCAATGTATATGACAACTTGTTTAAATACATTGTATATGTATATTGTTTGGGAGGAGATAGGGGATGTACTCCATTGTTTGGGAGGAGATAGGGGATGGACTCCATTGATAATTAAGTTGGCTGGAGTGTCCAGGGTAAAAGTCCCGAAACCTTATGTACATCTGAATGATGTTGATAATTGAAGTGTTGAATACATGAACTGTTGAATATATGAAGTGCTGATAATATGAGTTGCAGTCTCATTTCGAATTGTTGATGATTGAAGTATTAATAATATGAGTTGTAGTCTCATTTTGAATTATTTGAGTGAAAAATGACCCACGCTTATGAATTAACTTGGATAAATGAACAGAAGCGGATTTGAAATATGGATGTACTTGTTAATGGCCTTGTAAAGAGTGTAGTTGGCTTATAAGTGTTAACCATTTCTCAGATGCTAATGTTTTAGTTATATCTCATATTTGGTTTAGTATATCTCTACTGGGCTTTGGCTCACCCTATATGGGACATCATTTTCAGGAGGAGACATGCCGCCTCCAAGGACCTAGCTTGGGTGATTTAGAGGCAACAAGCTTCTTTTGTTGATATTTCTTTTGTATTACATGTTTTTATTTCCAAGCCGAGGGCTTTAATTGTAAAGGGCTTTTGACCCTCTTTTGTTGTAACCAAGTGTTGACTTGGAAAGTTATAAGCCCATAGGGCATTTACTTTTGTTGTCAACATGTAACATCTTTTGTGAAAAACACTCTGATGAAGGAATATATTTTATTTTCTCATGTCCATGGATATTATGAATGATTGATTTATGCATTTATTTTGAGGGTGTTACACTAGTGATCAAGAGGTTCTGGATTCTCATGTCAATCTACTTGTCATTTCATCTTGTTCAAATCTTATATTCATAATAACAGACTTGAACAAGATCTTATGTTCATAATGACAAACTTGAACAAGATCTTACATTCATAATGACAGACTTGAACAAGATAAAATGACAAGTGGATTGGCATGAGTAATCAGGAACCTCTTAATCATTAGGAAGAATCAGCTCTAGAAACTCATCGCCAATCATGAATCAATGTTTCCAAACTATCTTATGGTGCTGCCAATTTCGTTAATACCTTTTTTCTTACTAAATCCTTTATTGTGGTGTCTTTACTTGTTATAGCGATATTCATCATTTGAGTTTCCTTTTTAGGCAAATTCGTTCCGAACAATGCTTGGTGATTTCTTCTTTGTATGGTTGATGACAATGATAATGAAAATAAGTCTTGCTTTTGTTGAATGCTCTGCTAATTCTTCATTGGTACCCCTAGATATAGTAAAAATAATTGTTTAATAGTTAAAAAAGAATTAAAAAAATACGTAACTAAAATGCTCATGGGGGAGGAAGTGGTTTTCTCTGTGGCTCTTTTATAGGGTGAGACTCAAATGCTCATGTGTGATTTTAATGTTTTATTTGTTAGCTGCACTGTCTTGTTCATTACTTTGTTGTAATTCTTGGTTCAATTGATTGTTATTTGTTTGATTTTAATTGATGGGAAGTTAACTTTTTTCTTGTAAAGGTGGTTTGGCCATTATCCGATGACTCTTGTTGAAGGGTGCCTCACTGTATTTTAGACTATTTGTAGCTTACCGCCAGGTTACCATCAGGTTGGTTTAGAACTTCAGGAAGTTTTGATGATTCCACTCGAGTTGAGTTTACTTTAATAATACCTTGATCACTATTGTCAAATAATTTCCTATTAAATCGTATTTATTTTTATTTTTTCATGCAAATTTGTCAATTTTGTGTCATGAATGGTGGATGAGTTCATATATGGTAAATGGGTTCCATGAACAAACAAAACATTTACGCTTTTTATGGGCATAGTGATCAATTGCAGCGTCCATTCTCGTCAAACCCGGCTGCATTTGACGAGAATGGACGCTGCAATTGATCAGGTGGTACCCTATGGGTTAACCAAAGACTAGGTTCGGAGTACGGTCAAGCAACTCCTAAGACAGAGTAAATTCCTAAGCAATCTCCTGTATTGTTCCTACTTAGTAAATGATTCAAAATGACAAAATAGTATTTTGAGAGGAATAACTAGAATGGATTGCATCAGAGTTCCCATCAAAAGGATTCTCAGTCAATGTATTATCAATAGCATCTAAGACAGAGTAAGTTCTTCTTGTGTAAATTGCCAAAACGACCATCTCCGTAGGATTTTTAGTATCAATTGATTCGTTGACCAAGTGGATGACATTTGTGCCTTTGCATTCAGTCTCAATTGAGTTCATGCCATGAATTGATGAATTTACCACTATATTGCTCAGCACTTAACTAAGCATTTTCTTTCAAGACTGATGAATATGAACAGGTAGAAAAGGAAATATTACTGAATTGAAATTTTCTAACTTTTGAATCGGTGGTGCTACATGCACCAATTAGTGTACTAACTAGTGTACCGATACTAATTATGACATTATTATTGACCACACTCATTATATAAATTACAAATACTAAAAACTTCTTAAATTATGTCACATCATCAATTGGTATACTAGTTAGTACACTAACTGGTGCATATAGCATTATTCTTTTTGAATAATTGATGGCACCTAATCCAAAGGTTTTGAAGGCTTTCGATGCAATGAAGGTATTGGACATTCCTACAGAAATTGTGAAATTGATACTCAAGAATCTTTTGAAGTTGTAAGATAATAATTGGGAACTCATTGAGGAGGAACTCATTGAAGAGGATAGCTACCGTGCTCTTGCTGATGCTATATTTGAGTGCGTAGATAATACGATTTATTATTTTATTAATTGTTGAACTTTTTATTATTCAAGTGATAATATAATTTTTTTTGTTTATATGGTTATATAGTTTAGGGTGCTTGAGCTTGGTTCATTTAAGAATAGCAGTAATTACGGTTTTAGGTAACTTTTCACTTTTTTTTAATTAACCTTCGACCAACGCCGATGCTGTTTTCCACCGTGATTTTTAGTATTGCTTGTAAGTAATACATTCGCTATTCTTTTGACTATGTAGTGAGTTCCCATGCAAATCTAAAGTACCAGCAATGGAGTACATAGTCATTGTGAGGTGAGTATACCAAAGAATTGTCCAACATGCAGCTACATACCAAACCATTCTTTGTACGCACTTGATGACAAGAATTGTTAGGAGTAATGTTCATGCGATTGTGCTTGGGATTTCCATGCAAGCTCCTGTATTGTTCCCAAGTGGAAATCTCAGACACAATCACATGAATACTACTCCCAACAGTTCTTGTCGTCAAGTGCTTACAAAGAATGGTTTGGTATGTAGCTACATGTTGAAAAATTCTTTGGTGTGCACACCTCACTATGTGTACTCCGTTGCTGGTACTTTAGATTTGCATGGGAACTCACTACTTAGTCAAAAGAATAATGAATATAACATTTTTTTTTGGACAGAATATGCTAAAATATTTCGAAAAATAAGTAGAGAGAGAGAGAGAGAGCAGGACAAAAGACAGGATCCTGATAATGATGACTTGCCAATTTAACTGCTTTTGTCACTGTCACACCTACGATCGAAGAGATTGATTATTTATTTTATACAAATACACTTAAATTAAATAAACATGCAATAAATTTTAAAAACTAACATAATTGTTAAATGAATAATAAAAGTAAAGATACAGAAGACTAAAGATTAGAAATTGACTAGACTCCAATGCATGCAAGAGAAAAGATTTATAGAAAATGTATTACTTCTCATAATTTGTAATATACAATTTTAAATTTTTAAAATTAATTCAGTATTCTTTCTTTTTAAAAGTCCGAAATTAAGAAAAAATTAATTAATTTTTTTTTAATGGCTAGATGACACACTTTTGAATTTTAAAATAGGTTAATATACTTTCCATTTAAATTTCATAAATCTTTAAATAGTCATATTTTTATTGTTGAAAAAGTATTACTTAATAGAATTTTTTTTTAAAATTTTAAATAATAACTAAAGATTAATCAAGAAATTTAATATATGAGTTTAAAAATAAATAAATTCGTTTAATGATTTCTTATATGTGTGGTTGATTTAAGCAATTTTTTTTTTACTTTTTTATATTTTTTTATATTTTTTAAAAAAATTACAAATATTATACTCTTTAAGTATATTTATGTTAAGTGTATTTAAAAATTAAAAAAATACTTAAAATATTAAAAAAAATTCAATGAAAATAAAAAAAAAATACGGAAAACAAAAAAATAAAATTTTTTGAAAAGTGAATTTTATAAATCAAAATCAAAATCAAACAAATGTGTAATTTTAAAAATAATAATACGAATAATGAAAGAGATTAATGAAAATAAGAAGAAAAAAAATATTATTATGTCCACGGTATAGATATAGATTCTATTAACTCATATATAAATTTGAATATTTAAAAAATTGACATTTTTTACTCCAAAATATATATAATTTTACATTCGTAAACTAATCTTTTTTTTTTTTTTTTTTTTTTAAAAATTAAGAAACGTCTACCTTATTGTAAAAAACCCAATAAACAGCCACCTATCCTTGGGATTTAAGAATTCTTGACACCCTTTTAATCGTAGATTGCTATTGATACATTGATTCATGGTTCGTGATCGTTAACTTCTATTGATATATTGATTCATGATTGACGATGAATTTCTAGAACCGATGTAATGCCCTCAAAATAATACATGAAACCCATCACTTTAGACATGCATTGATATAAGAGAAATCAACCATTTCTATTCATTAAATCATTTCTTACAACAGTATTACATGTTAACAACAAAAGCAAATGCCCTATGGGCCTACAGCTTTCCAAGTCAACACTTGGTTGCACAAAAGAAGAGTACTAACTCTATACAAAAGAAGCCCTTGGCTTGATATACATGTAATACAACAAATTAATCAAAAAAAGTCTTCAACTCCCATATCCATCCAAGCTATGTCCTTGGAGGTGGCATGCTGCCTGTACCTGAAAATAATGTCCCATATAGGGTGCGCCAACGCCCAGTAGAGATATGCTAAACACAATATGAGCAATAACTAAGACATTAGCAATTGATAAATGTTTAATTCCATAGATCAATCCATAACTCATTTCCGTTACAAGACCACTATGTTCCTGTTTCATTTCATTTTTCATTTCTTATTGATTTCACAATTTACATCAACGGCTCAGAACCTGGCCAACCACTCATATGAGACAGTGACTCATATTTAACGTTTCCCATTTTCACAATAGATAAACATACTAGTTGTATCAACATCTCAACAGAAAAGCATACAAGCTGTATCCACCTATCAACAGATAAGCATATTAGCTATATCAGCACTTCCATAGATAAGCATATGAGCTATATCAATACAATAATTGACAAGCATATGAGCTGTATCAGTGGAGTCCATCTCCTATCTTCTCCCAAACAACATCCGGTTTAGAGGTCCATCCCCTATCTTCCCCTAAACCGTGGAGTACATCCTCTACCTCCTCCTACACACGCAATGTATATACACATAGGTCATATACATAGTCAAACAATACATAACGTTAATGTATTCTATCACCCGTCATACTCTATGACATAACCAATTGATTAGTTTTAGTTTGCCTAATCATCATGCATTGTCTATAACAATCAAAACTACCCTTCACCGGTAGCCCAAGCAATTATTTCTAAATAGATAATAAAAACTCCAACAGATATAATATCAATGTTTTCAAAAGTGAGCGATTAACAAATCCAACTCCACCATTTCACAATATAATGAGTCAATTTCATTATTCCCAACTCAATTCCATAAATCCACAACTTTTCCAAATTAATTGCACCAATTAATTTATACAACAAATTAGGGCTTTTTCCCAACTTTCAATATTAACCCAAAGGTTCAAATATCAACAACCAACCTCAATGTCATTATTTTGAAACCCAAAATATACATTTTAGACTCACAACAATAAAACCCCTTTTCAACATTTTGAAACCCTAAGTCCCAAAATCACCCAACTTCAACACTTTATCAAAACAACCAAAAATCTATGTCAAAGACCATAAGAGTGAGTAGGAATCCCTACCTCAAATTTCGGAGTCCAAGGAAGAAGATGAAGAAAATCAAAATGCTCCAAAACTCAAAATGTTCGGATCAAAACGTAGTGATCAAGAGGGCGTGATATTATGAATGATTTTATTTTGTGAAAAACACTTTGATGAAGGAATATATTTTATTTTCTCATGTCCATGGATATTATGAATGATTGATGTATGCATTTATTTTGAGGGCGTTACACTAGTGATCAAGAGGTTCTGGATTCTCATGTCAATCTACTTGTTCAAATCTTATATTCATAATAACAGACTTGAACAAGATCTTATGTTCATAATGACAAACTTGAACAAGATCTTATATTCATAATGACAGACTTGAACAAGATAAAATGACAAGTGGATTGGCATGAGTAATCAGGAACCTCTTAATCATTAGGAAGAATCAGCTCTAGAAACTCATCGCCAATCATGAATCAATGTTTCCAAACTATCTTATGGTGCTGCCAATTTCGTTAATACCTTTTTTCTTACTAAATCCTTTCCCAACTGGAATTATTGTGGTGTCTTTACTTGTTATAGCGATATTCATCATTTGAGTTTCCTTTTTAGGCGAATTCGTTCCAAACAATGCTTGGTGATTTCTTCTTTGTATGGTTGATGACAATGATAATGAAAATAAGTCTTGCTTTTGTTGAATGCTCTGCTAATTCTTCATTGGTACCCCTGAATATAGTAAAAATAAACGTTGAATAGTTAAAAAAAAATTAAAAAAATACGTAACTAAAACATAACATAATTCTTCAATAAATAAATTATATTACATATTAACTTCTATTAGAGGATTTACTTCATTATATTTTAAATAACTTAAGTTCTTTGAATAATGATCACAATTATTTTTAATTTTTTCATTATGTAATTTTGACCTATAACGATAAGAAAAATTTCAATTTTTGTGCATTCTCTTAATGCTTTATTTTCAATTAGGAAATTATCTATCTACTCAAATTAAGTTAATAAAATGTTTCGAACTATATATTCTCTAATTTTTTTATTTTAAAGTTGCCATTTTTTTCATTTTTTTTTTTGGCAAAGAATATGTCAAAATATTTTGAAAAATAAGTAAAGAGAAAGAAAGAGCGGGACAAAAGACAAGGTCCTGATAATGCAAACTTGCCAATTTAGTTGTTTTTATCATTGTCACACCTGCGATCAAAGAGATTGATAATTTATTCTATAAAAATACACTTAAATTAAATAAACATGCAATAAATTTTAAAAGTCAACATAATTGTTAAATATTTAATAAAAATAAAATTTCAGAAGACTAAATATTAGAAATTGACTCGACTCCAATGCGCACAAAAGAGAAGATTTATAAAATATATTATTTCACATAATTGGTGATTCACAATTTTAAATTTTTAAAATTGAATTAGTATTCTTTCCTTTTAAAAGTTCGAAATTTTGAAAAAATTAATCAGTGTGTTTGGTTTGAATTTTTTGGTATTTATGAATTTTTAAAAGTTTTTTTCACAAATTTTTTACTTTTTAGATATTTTTATGTTAGGTATGTCTAAAAATTAAAAAAAAAATTGCTTAAAATATTAAAAAAATTCAGTAAAAACAAAAAAAACACGGAAAACAATAGGGGTGAGCATGGTTCGGATTGGACCGGGTTAGGGTAAAAACCAGGACCAATATGTTATCTAGGGTTCCTGAAAAATTGGAATCAATCCAATCCATTTAAATCGTAGAACCAATCCGAACCAATCAATTTAAACACGGATTGGATCGGTTTAGGACCACAGATTTACATAATTAAATAACAAAAAAATATATATATAACACTTTAATTTCATAAAAATATAAATATAACACCTTATTAGTTTCATAATAGCAACATGTCTTTTCATAATAGCGACATATTATTCTAGAATTTAAACAATCATAAGAAAACTGATTCCACCATAAATATTTCGACCATTACAAATTAACGCTAAAAACTAGCAAACAAAAGTAATAAAAGAAGATACTATACGAGTTTAGGTTTGATTTAAGTTTTATATGAAATAAGAGAAGATACTATGGAGGAGGGTGTATAATAAAAATATAGACTATTTGTATACGGTCCGGATCGGTTCCAATCCGGAACCGTGGTGTTCAATCCAGAACCAATCCGTGAACTACGGATTTTTAATTTTTCAATCTGGAACCGAGCCACGGATTCAAAAAATCAATCCAAATCTACTGGATTGGACTGGACTGGATCGAATTACGGATTTCACGGATTCCTTGCTCAGCCCTAGAAAACAAGAAAGTAAAATTTTCTGAAAAGTGTTTTTGGAAAACTCTAACTAAGCAAAATTATTTTTTTTAATGATTAGATGCCACACTTCTAAATTTTAAAATAGATTAATAAACTTCCATTTAAATTTCATATATCTAATATAAATCATTAGATAGTAATATTTTTATTGTTGAAAAAGTATTACCCAATAAAATTGATTTAAATTTTTTAATAACTACTAAAAATTAATCAAAAATTTAGTATGTAAATTTCGAAATAAATAAATTTGTTCCAAACAATTCTTAGTGATTTCTTGTTTGTTTGGTAATTAATAATTTTTTTTAATTTTTTTTTTTACAAATACTTTTTTAAAAAAAATTTACAAATATTTTATTTTTTAAGTGTATCTAAAAATAAAAAAAATGTTTAAAATATTAAAAAAATTCAATGAAAACAAAATAATACGAAAGACAAAAAAGTAAAATTTTTTAAAAAAATGAATTTTGAAATGAAAGCCAAGCAGATGTTTAATTTTAAAAATAATAATAAGAATAATAAAACAAATTAATGAAAATAAATACAAAAAAAATAATATTATTACGGCTATGGACATTTTTAGCATGTAGTGTCAAACAAAAATGTGTTATCAACATGAAAATCATGAAATTTTTAACAATCCACTCAAGAAACTTTTGGTATTGATATGAATTTTTATGAATCTTTTATCCATAAATATTTTAAAAATATCCTATCCATATGATATTATATATATATATATGTCCTAAGTAATTAAAAAATAAAGTAAAATATATAAAAAAGAAAAAAAATAAGAAAATCGAATCAGAGAAAAATAGACGTGCCACTGAAAAAAGAGTTCAATCAAATGTTAAGATTGAGAATTTGAATTTTTTTAAGAAATCACTGTATTTGGTTATATATATAATATAGATATAGATATAGATTCTATTAACTCGTATATAAATCTAAATATTTAAAAAATTAACATTTTAACTCTAAAATATATATAATCTTACATTCGTAAACTACTTTTTTATTTTTTATTTTTTAATTTAGAAAATAAGAAGCTACATAAAATGGTCAATAAAAAAAAATACAAAATATTAGAAAGTTCTAACTAATCACTTTTCAAAAGCTAAAGAAACCAATTGAAATCTGAGTTTTGCTAACTCTCCTAATGCTTGATCCCTCTCCTCAAGTGCTTGATCCCTCTCCTCAAGTGCTAGTTTTAATTCATTTTCTAGTGTTTATTTGACACTAGAAGGACCAAGAGGAGAACTTGAGCTAGAACAACGCGGAATGTTGAACGAACCACTATTGTCATTCAAAAATTCAAAAAACGCTCTCTCTGCCTCCTCTTTAGTCTTGAAAGAATTATATTTTGCATTTGAAAATCCAAATACTTGAACATTTGCAAGATCCCATTTGTCATAAACCTCAGGTACTCGACCATTAAAACCTACATAGAATTTTCCCTACAAAAATATAAATACCATTTATCTAAATGATAGAGAACACAATAAACAATAATACATAATACAACAAAAGTCAAAATACCCAATTATTTCTTATATGTACCATTTTTGCGTAAAAGGAGAAAAAAAGAGAGCAACCAATCAAGAGAAAACACCTACTACAACGAAGGAAATTATTATCTGCAAATCAGTAATAAGTAATGACCAACACATAGTAACAATCAGTGGCGAAACCAAAAAATTAGGTTAGAGGGGACATTTATTAATTATAATTTTTTATTTAAAAAAAATTCATGAGCAACATTAAGATAATAATCATTTTGTGAGATAAATTTAAACATAAAAAATTACATATTCATCATTAATAAGAATAAATCAAAATTTTATAATAATGTGGAATAACTCAGTGTGAGATGATGATGTAAGTTTGCAATTTTAGCACAAAAAATTATGGATCAAAATTCCTAATTTTAAAAAATAAAAACACATCATTTATAGCACAAATTATTATAGAATCTATTTAATTTTTATTTGACAGAAAAATATTAAAGAGAAGACATTGCTTATAAATGATGTGTTTTTAATGAAAATTATTAAACAGTCTTAGAGTATCATATGACGTTACCTATGTGATACTCAAAGTATAAAAAATCATAAATCACACTAAGTGGTATGTCAACTACTTGCAAATAATGAGTTAATTATATCCAATCTATAATATTTTTCGCTACACTATTGATTTAAACTACTGCATAAATAATACCACATAGTGTTCCCAAAGTATCAAATAACTACTTATTGTGAACAATATAATAAATCATTGGCCAAAGAACATGTTAAGAAAAAGAAAAAAAAAAAAAAAAAAAGAGAATACATTTTATATATGACAATAACCACAAAAAAAAAAAATTTGCAAAACTGGGGGGAGACGGGGCACGTGACCCCCCTCAACCTATGCTTATATCTTTTACTCAATCTAGTTTTACAGATTTACTGCAATATCAAATTTGACTAACAAAACAAATTCAAATTTTGCGAGTAAAAATAATTGCCCAAAAGATTGCTTCAAACCCTTATTTTTTTTAATTGTCTAATTTTGGTATCTAGTAAATTTTTTTAAGCGTAGATTCAGATAACAAAATCAAGACCAAAAATAAACTTTCAAACAATTTTTTTGAAATTTAAGAAATTATGAAGTCATGACCAAAAATAATTGCCCACAAAATTGCTACAAACCCTTACTTTTTTTAATTGTCTAATTTTGGTCTCATAGTAAAATTTTTTAAGCTTAGATTCAGAAAACAAAATCAAGACCAAAACTAAACTTTCAAACAATTTTTTTGACATTTAAAAAAAATAAATAGTTTGACAAAAATAAATTCTTAAATATCATTTTTTTAGTTTTTTTTTTTAAACCAAATTAACTTTCAAAATTTAAAATAAAAAAATTCTGAAAATAAATTTTCAAATCAAAACCAAACAAGTGGCAGATTCATTATTTGTATTTAGTCATCTGTTTTGTATTGAGGCCCTAGAAATTTTCTTGGCCTAAATTGTTGTTTAATTTATTTAGTAGGCTCTAAGTTCATTCAGTAGTTGGGTTTCTTTTTGGGCTGAGGCTCTAGAAATTATGTCGGCCCAAATTATTTTTAGATACAAACCCAAAGGCCTTATTTTTTAGCCCTAAAAATTATGTTGGCGCAAATTATTTTTTTATATGTTTATAAACTTATTTATATTACCTCCAATTCTTGTCAACTTTTTTGTCTGAATCAAAATTTATTTATCTATTAATTTTCTACATAAAAAAATTAGTTCTTTGAAGCAATAAATCAAACAGATGACATGCAAGCATTTACTACTATCAAGCATGTACTCAAACAACCAACAAAATCATATTTTAATAGAGATGATAATAATAATTCTAATGAAAAGAAACAATAATTAGCCCTAGGTTATAGTTTTACACACTTAAAACAAAATTAGTTTATTACAATTGATATATCATAATAAATAAATAAATAAAATAATTGAGAGAAAAAAAATCAGTTGACTATCCACAACTACAATGTGGATCACATCCTCAAACACCGCATAGAAATGTTTCACTCTCACACAACATATACCACTACACATAATAAGAAACTGAGGAAAGGAAGAAAAGAGACTAAGAGCGAGGGTACCTAGGCTAAAAGAGCAGCAGCGCAAGTGAGAAAGAGAGTAAAAGCGCGAGCAAGAGAGATTTCTTTGGAAGATGGATTGATTTCAGTGGGAAGAGGCGCGAGCGAGAGAGATATGGACGTGGCGAGCGAGAGAGATATGGACAAGCGAGAGATTTGGATTGATTACAGTGGGAAGATGAGAAGAACTGGAAATCAAAATTCTGTTACCGGTAATACATAATAAAACTTCTTTTACCGGTAAGATAATCTACATTAAATAACCCCCAACCCCTCGTAAAAAGAAACTACCATTCCACATCCACTTATCCTACCGAAACTCATGGCCAACGCCACGGAAGGTTATTGGTTTGTATGTAACACCCTCAAAATAAAACATAAATCAACCATTCAATAAATCCTTAAAACATAATAAAAATATTACATATTGCATTTATTAGAGTATTACATGTTAGCTACAAAATGGATACCCTACAGGCTTACAGTTTTCCAAGTCGCCACTTCGTTACAACAAAAGAGTCTTAGCTCTATACCTTGAAAACCCTAGGCTTGAATATACATTTATCATCAAAACGAATAACAAAAGAGAGTCTTCAACTCCAAAACCTCCCAAGCTAAGATCTTGGAGGCGACATATCACCTGTACCTGAAAAATGGTGTCCCAAGTAGGGTGAGCCAATGCCCAGTAGAGATATGCTAAACATTATATGAGAATCAACTAAAACATTAGCATCCGATAAAGGTTTAACACTTGAAAACCAAGTTACACTCTTTCCATAACCAATATACATTGACATCCATATATTTCAATCCACTTCCATTTGTTTATCCAAATCAATTCATTAACATGGTTCATTTTTATCCAATCAATTCAAAATGAGACTACAACTCATATCATCAACGACTTCAATCATCAACATCATTCAAATGTATAAAAGATTTCGGGACTTTCACCCTGGACACTCCCGCCAACTTAATTGTCAATGAAGTCCATCCCCTATCTGCTCCCAAACAATGGAGTACATCCTCTTTCTCCTCCCAAACAAAGATACATATACAATGTATTTAAACATGTTGTCATATACAATAACCAATAAAATCACATATTCAATGTGTTAGTCCAACCGTCATATTCAATGACATAATCCAATTGATTAATTTCAATTTACCTAATCATCATGCAGTTTTTACAACAATCATGGCTATCCTTTACCGATAGCCCAAAAACAATTATCTCTAAACAGATAAATAAATCTATCAAACAGATAATTTTTTAACTTTTCCATAGGTGAGTGATTTATCAATCCAACTACACGATTTAATCACAATTTCCCCCAATTTAATAATTTCCAAACCAATTTCATATTTCCACAATGATCTCACTATTTAAACAAATAATTTATATAATGCAAATTAGGGCATTCTCTCCATTTTCTCAAACATTGCACCCAAGGCCAAATTTTCCCCCATTGTACACAAACAACCCCATTTTTAAGATCTCACATACATATAGAACCTAAAATAGGAAACCCCTCTTTTACTTATTTCAAACTCAAAACCCTAACTTCACCCAAACCAACCATTTATACAAAAATGACCAATATTTATGTTAAAACTCATAGTAATTAGTAGATTATCCCTACCTCAAGAAGAGAAGATGAGCCAAGCAAGAGATGAACTCCAAAGATAACAAAATCAACTCCTACTCGGATAAAAATGGAGATCTTGAAGAGCTCAATCTTTTTATCAAAGGATGGAGGGTGAGGAGATCACTAGATCTAGGTCAAAATGTAGAGAGAGAGAGAGAGAGAGAGTATATTAGAGAGAGAAGCTCTCAACTTAGGGTTTTGGAAAGTTTTAGAGAGAGAAATGACAGAAAAAGTGATTTAAAAAGTCACTTTCGCGATCTGATATACGCACAGTCCGCTCGAGCGGAGAGTTTGACGCTCGAGCGTCAAACACATAAATTCGACCCGCTCGAGCGTAATAAGGGCCGCTCAAGCGCCAAGACACAATAGTAAGGCATTACTCGCTCGAGCATAATAAGACCCGCTCGAGCGTAGAATACACTCGCACAGTATTTTACAGACTTCAGACAGTCGCTCGAGCGCCATAGGGGCCTCTCGAGCTCAAACCCGCTCAAACGTAAGAAACACTGCTCGCGCGTGAAAAACACTTATGCAGTATTTTTGCAGACGCACAAAGTACTGAATGATTGCAAACCCCGCTCGAGCGCAAGAAGACCCGCTCGAGCGGAAGACCAAAATTCTGGGCAACAAGGTTCTTGGCCAACAACCAACCACCCTGTTCTGAACACGCCCAAGACATTTCAAAACTCAAATTCAAAGGGTAAGAAGGGGAAAAGACATAAACAACAACATTAAACCACAAGACCCAAGTCCGAAGCACCATAAAGGTCGAGTTAGAAATTGGGATCACTATAACCTCCTCCCTTAAAGAATTTCGTCCCCGAAATTACAAATTAAGTTCAAAATCAACGTTTGGTCATTCCCAACTATGTTATTCTTACAAATCCAATATCATGATCCATCCTCCGGCCATTCATTCCCACCGACTCGATATACAAGCCCCATATTAAAATGAAATTCACAATTTTCAAAACATTAACAATGTTTAATCAAAATTCAAATTTTCAAGAAGTGTACATGGCATATACAATGCTCCCAAGGTAATACAACACACGTGATATTCCATATTCCCAAACATATGCAATGTTTACAATAAACTCATGTTTCCAAGATGTTCATAACATATACAATGTTCTCATAATTTAAAAATATACAATGTTCATACTTTTCTTTAACAACAATTACAATCTCAATACAAAGTTATACATTAGCAAACAAATCCGGATACTTCTCTCGGACTTCCATTTCACGTTCCCAAGTCGCTTCCTCAACTCCGTGATGTTTCCACAATACCTTGACCAAGGGAATCGTCTTGCCTCACAAGACTTGGTCCCGTCTATCCAAGACCCTCACCGGTCTCTCCCTATATGAAGCATCCTCATCTACTTCTAAGTCGGTCCAATCTAACACATGTGATGGATCTAGCTCATATTTTTGAAGCATACTAACATGAAACACATCATGTACTCCGGACAGTTGCGGCGGCAACGCCAAACGGTAGGTAACCTCCCCAATCTACTCAAGGATCTCAAAAGGGCCAATAAACCGAAGGGACAACTTCTCACTCTTCCCAAACCTCATCAAAACCCGTCAAGGTGATATGTTCAAAAAAACGTGATCACCCACCTCGAATGACAAAGGTCTCCTCCTACGGTCGGCATAACTCTTTTGGCAACTCTGGGCTGTAACAAACCTCTTATGGATAAGTGCCACTTTCTCCGTCGTTTCTCGCACTAACTCCGGGCCCAACAAAGGTGCATCACCCACCTCAGCGCAACACACTGGAGATCTACACGGTCGGCTATATAAGGCCTCAAATGATGCCATACCAATACTCGATTGGAAGCTGTTATTGTAGGCAAACTCCACTAAGGGTATGTGTCTCTCTCACGACCCCTTAAAATCAAGGACACAGCCTCGAAGCATATCCTCAAGGATTTGAATAGTGCGCTCGGACTACCCGTCAGTCTGAGGATGGTACGCCGTGCTAAAAGTCAATCTAGTACCAAGGCACTCTACAAACTCTACCACAACCTAGTAGTAAAACGCGGATCTCTATCTGAGATAATCGACACTGAGATCCCATGCAACCTCACTATGTCCCGTATGTACAAATCAGCAAGGTAATCTACCAAATCTCTTACACGCATAGGAATAAAGTGCGCCGACTTAGTCAACCGGTCAACTACCACCCAAATGGCATCACTATCCTGTTGAGTCCTCGGAAGACCCACAACAAAATCCATCGTGACGTGCTCCCATTTCCACTCGGCTATAGGCAAGGGTTACAACAAATCAACTGGCCTTTGATGTTCGACCTTCACTTGCTGACAAGTAAGGCACTTTGATACAAACACTGCCACATCTTTCTTCATACCCCTCTACCAAAACTGGCGACTAAGATCATGATACATCTTTGTGCCTCCCGGATGCACCGCAAGGCGTGAATGGTGAAACTCACTAAGTACTTCCTCTAGGCGCGACTCTGGCACAAACAAGCGGTCTCGGTATCTTACACTCAGGTCCGGATACACAGTCAAACCCTTCTCTACCTTCCCACTGGAGATCTTCTCCCGGAGGGATTCTACCTCAAAGTCACCCTTCTATGCTTCTAACACTCGATTCATAAGTGTAGGTTGTGCAACTACAGAAAACAAGACTGTAGATTCAGCAGACTCGCCCAAATGCAAGTCAAACTCACCAAGAGCACCTAACATCTCCCATTTTCGGATAGCAATACAAGCTACATCACTAATGGACTTTCTACTTACGGTATCGGCCACAACATTGGCCTTTCCCGAATGATAATGTAACTCGAAGTCATAATCTTTTATGAACTCCATTCACCTTCTCTACCTCAAATTCAAGTCTTTCTGTGTAAACAGATACTTCAGACTCTTATGATTCGAGAACACCTCGAATCTCTCACCATAAAGATAGTGCCTCCAAATCTTCAAGGAAAATATCATAGCAGCTAACTCTAGGTCGTGAGTAGGGTAGTTCCTCTCGTGTGTTTTCAACTAACGTGAGCCATAGGCTACTACTTTTCCCTCTTATATCAGTACACAACCCAAACCTTTTTGTGAGGCATCACAATAAACCGAATAGCCCGAACCCCTCTTCGGAATAATCGAGACTGGAGCGGTGATAAGTCTAACCTTAAGCTCTTGGAACGAATTTTCACAAGTCTCACTCCACACAAATTTGACCCCTTTCCGTGTCAATCTAGTCAAAGACGAAGTTAGCCTGGAGAAATCCTTCACAAACCGACGATAATACCCGGCCAACCCCAAGAAACTACGAATCTCGAAGGTATTCTTAGGTTGTGCCCAATCTTGCACTACCTCTATCTTGGATAAATCTACGGTCATCCCTTCCCCGGATATCACATGGCCTAAGAACTTAACCTCTCTTAGCCAGAACTCACACTTCCCAAACATAGCATACAGCTTATGGGCTCTAAGTAACTCAAGCACCACTCGCAAGTGTTCCTTGTGCTCCTCCTCAAAAGGTGAATAAATCAGAATGTTGTCCACAAAGACGATCACGAAACGATCTAAGAACTGTCGAAAAATCCGGTTCATCAAGTCCATGAACACAGCTGGTGCATTGGTTAGCCCAAAAGGCATCACCAAAAACTCATAATGGCCATACCACGTACGGAATGCCGTCTTCAGGATATCCTCCTCCCTGACCCTCAACTAATGGTAACCCGGTCTCAAGTCTATCTTAGAGAAGCAACGAGATCCCTTCAACTAATCAAACAAATCATCTATACGAGGCATAGAGTACTTGTTCTTAATCGTAACCCGGTTCAATTTTTCGATAATCAATACAAAGTCTCAAAGCCTTATCTTTCTTTTTAGCAAAGAGGGCCGGTGCTCCCCAAAGCGAGGTACTAGGGCGAATAAAGCCGTTATCTAGTAATTCCTGGAGTTGAATCTTCAACTCGCTCAGCTCAACTGGCGCAAAACGATACGGTGCCATGGAAATCGGTGTCGTGCCAAGCACTAAGTCAATAGAGAACTCGATCTCTTGATGGGGCGGTAAACTAATAAGATCTTTGGGAAAGACGTCTGAGTACTCACAAACCACTCTTGGCAATTCTGTCTGAGTCTCATCACACTCACTACTCATAAAGCTAGCGAGAAGATAACTAAGCTCACTCCGCCCTCGCGGATCATATGCCGGCGGTAAAACTCTACCAACTCGATCTCCCAAGAAATGAAAACAATCACCGCTCAAGGTACATACAGTAACCCTCTGACGGTAGCAATCTATAACAACCCGATATGACGATAGCCAGTCCATATCCAAAATTACATCAAACCCAGACATATCCATCAATATAAAAGAAAACAGAAGCTGACGATCAGCGGCCTCTATATCACAGCCCCGACACCCTTATTTCAAAACCATCTCACCCCCAACAGGTGATACCACGCAAATAGGAGATGCTAACTATGCCAACTCCAACCCCAAAACAGATACAAATGCAGAAGACATAAACGAATGGGATGCACCAGTATCAATTAACACATTGGCAACCGAGTTGCACAACAAAAAGATACCTCTCATAACAGATGGAGTCAGTACAAGATCTGGCACTGTAACAGCATACACTCGCCCTGAAGGTCTCTGATCTACCTGCTTACCTCTCAGAGCATAAGATTACTGCACAGACTGAGCCGAAGAGGCTTCCTGATTGGCCCTTGAGGCCTGAACTGACTGCGCTGGCTGGTAACTCTGTGTCTACCTCGAACCAGATGCACCAGATTTGCCACTCAATTGTGGGCAAAACCTCTTCAAGTGCCCCGCCCGCCCACACTAATAATAAGGGAGCGGCTGGCCTCTACCCTGACTCTGGCCCTGAGAATGAGCCGAAGATGATGCTGCACGCTGCCCTCCTCCCCTCTGTGGGCAAACTGGAGACTTGTGGCCCATTTGACCACATTTGAAACAGGTGATGTCCCCCTGACCGCCCCTCCTAGAACCCAAACTCAGTACTGGAAAGGTAGATCTCGAATGCACTCCCTGGGACTACTGAGGGTTAGAACCCCTTTGCCTCTTACCGTCCCCCTAGCCATCCTGACTCCTCCTGGAGTCCCTCATCCTCTCCTCCTCCGCATGCATAATGGTCTCAAGATGGGCTGCAGCCGCCACGAGGCGCCCGAATTCCCTAATCATGGACCCGGCCACTCTGAACATGAATCCGGTCCTTAATTTCTTCTGGAACTCCAAACAACGACATTCCTCAGTCACCACTAACTCAGGTGCAAACCCAGATAAGCTAGTAAAGGTGGCGTCGAACTCCGCCACTGGTGTATTCAACTGCTCGAGCTGAGAAAACTGATCTCTTAACTTTTTTCTCACTGTAGCCAGTAAGTACTTTTCCTGGAAAGCTTCAACAAAGGCCTCCCAAGTTCCTCCAATGCGCCCACGCGCATACTTTCACCACTGACCCGCGTCTCCCTTCAGCTGGAAGGACGCCAAGGTCACTCGTAAGCCTCCGTCTTCGATGCCAAGCATCTCAAACGTCTTCGTCATCTGTTCAAGCCACTCATCCGCCTTCAGTGGCTCCTTAGGATCACCTAAAAATTCATCTGGATTCGACCGGAAGAACTCCCTCTTCAGAAAAGACGGCCTTGCCTCGGCTACTTGGGCCTGGACTTGATTCTCAGCCCTAAGAATGTCCATAGATTCCCTCAATGCTCCTGCTATTTCGCGGGCTAAGGCGCCCATGGCCTGCTGACCTACTGGCTCGGCTACGTTGGCCTGACCAACTCTCTCCTCCTATGCCGGAATCTCATCTGGTATAGGCATCTCCTGCCTCCTAGGCCTACCACGCCTACCACCACGACCTCGTCCTGACATCCTAATAAAGGTAACAAAGGGATTAGCACATTCACAAATGTGGCGAAGCTATTTCACTCACATTATAACACAATGGACAACAGTAATTCACTCCATATAAGCATATAACCACATAAACACTTACGAATTTCATTTCCGAATAATGACCGTCCCGTGGCGTTGCTAGAGTTCCAATTAGAAACGGCAGTGATCAAGTGCCTTTCCAACAGGACTCCCAAAAATCCATGGACCCGATCAACATCTTAGAAACTAAATCCCATACCCATTTAGTCACATAAACATGTTACCATATAAACACATAACATTACGCTTAAGTCTCTAACAAGCGAGACAAACCCATTGTGGTACTAACCACTTCCTACGTACCCAAAGTATTAAAACCTGGTACGCTCTGATACTAAGTTGTAACGCCCTCAAAATAAAACATAAATCAACCATTCAATAAATCCTTAAAACATAATAAAAATATTACATATTGCATTCATCAGAGTATTCTTTACAAAATATATTACATGTTAGATACAAAATCTGTGATATCCTTGTTCCGTAATATGTTAATTGGTCCTTAATATGAGTGTGATTATGTGTTTAATATGACTTTGTGTGCCATTATGTGAAAATATGTGGTTTTGAATTTCTATCTGTTCACCGTAGGAATATCTGTTTGATTATCTGCTTTGGAAATTAAATTGAAGGCCTTATCGACCACAGAACCCGAAATTGATTGCGCCATTGTGATTAGCGTAATTTTTAGAGCCTACGGTGAAATTTAATTGAAAACTGATTTGGATCAAATTAATTAGATTAAAATGTTGGCATAGTGCTCAAATTTATTTCAATATTGGTTATATTGGTTAGTGGACTTATACATAAGGCCATATACACTCAAGCTCTCTTTTTAATCAACTTGGTTGATTATAAACTCTAAGAAGAGAAGAGAGTGTCGGTTAGAGAGAGAGAGTGTAGGAGATTGAAGGTTTGGTCAAGAAACTTGGAGATTTTGGAAGATTACTCAAGAATTTGCTATAGATTGGAAGAATTGAGCCTCTAGGTAAGTGAATCCATGAGTTTAATGTGTAATTTTGTGTATTCAAAGTTGATTAATGATCAAGAGTAAGGATTGAAGTGGAATTGAGTTGATTATGTTGAATTGAAGGTCAATGTATGCATGCATGTATATAATTTCTATGAAATTGCATAATCTAGCATGTAATGTGTGAATTGTGAAGAATTGAGCATTGAAGTATACATGCAAGCATGGTTTTGTTGATTTTCATGTTTATGGGCATCATTGGTGCTATAAATGGAAATGAGGTCAAAAATTGACATGCATGTTTGATTATGGAAGATATGAAGCTTGTGTAAAGTTTGAATGTATGAGCCTTGAGTTGATAAAGAAATGTGGATTAATTTGGAAGAATTGGACCATGATTTTGAGCAATTGACCTCACCTTGCTTATATGCTCATATTATATAATGTGTTTGCATGTTTTGGAACCAAATTTTTGGGTTTTGAACCTTGGAAGGTCGGATTTGAGCTCAAGAACACATTCTGGAAAACCCAGAATTCATGGTGTCCGCTCGAGCGGGGAATCCACCGCTCGAGCGTAAAATGCGAGCTCCCAGCATATTTTTGCAAACATGGCGTCCGCTCGAGCTGGGAAACTCACGCTCGAGCGGGGAGCCATGTAGTGAGGCCTTCCGCTCGAGCACCAAAATTAACGCTCAAGCGTAATTTTCGCATAACCAGTACTTTTGCAAGCCTCAAGGGTCCGCTCGAGCGGGGAAGTCCATGCTCGAGCGGGGACCCTATTTTCTGAAATTTTGAAAATGCATTATGTGTTTCGTTTTCCGTTCCCTTTCACTTCTAAGCACTCTTAGGCATACATTGAGTATTGTAATTGAATTAAAGAGATAAGAATGAAGCCTAAAGAGGAATATGTGAATTAAAGAACAGATTGAATTAATTGTGACCCATATGTGTTATGTGATATGTAGGGTCAAGCTCCAGGGCAAATCCACAAGCCGATCGCTGTGAGTAATATCTTAATAAGATATTTGAAATATGTTGTTGTCCAATTGTTTACTCCTATGTAAATTATGTAAGTTCATTAATTTGAATGGTGGACAACGATTGACATGAATGATTGGGCCAAAGGCCGATTGACATGAATGATTGGGCCAAAGGCCAATTGACAAGAATGATTGGGCCGAAGGCCGATAGACATAAATGATTGGGCCGAAGGCCGATTAATACAAGTGATTGGGCCAGAGGCCGTCTGCTGTAACTGTTTCACAGATTGCTTATGTATCTCCTTTATTTGATATTATTCACTGGGCTTTCGCTCACGCTCATTCATGTACATGTAGGTGAGCCAAGGGACGTCCAGAACCAGCCTCGGTGAAATTGTGAGAAACAGTCAAAGTTTTGAGGAGTCAGCCCAAACGTCTCATGCACAAGACTATCTTCGCCTTCGTCCTTTGTTCATAGTTTTGTTATGTTGGCGAAAGCATTGGACCACTTTTGTATATAAGTCTTGGGTTTGACTGACTTAAACTTGTATGATCCTATATGTACAGTGTTTTGTGTTAGTACACATTTTGATGTGAGTTATTAACATATAAATGTTTGGAATGTTATGGTGTGCATATAAGCACAGCTCTATGGACAAAGTTTTAAATTGCTTCCGTTTGGCCCCTTTACTCTGATGAGTTTTGTTTTATTTGGTTTGAGGCCGTAGGTAATCTCGTGATTACTGGCCGGTTATGGCCTTAACCCATAGGGGCCGGTTCGGGTCGTGACAAAATCGATGCCCTATGGGCTTACAGTTTTCCAAGTCACTTGGTTACAACAAAAGAGTCCTAGCTCTATACCTAGAAAGCCGTAGGCTTGAATATACATTTAACATCAAAACGGATAACAAAAGGGAGTCTTCAACTCCAAAACCTCCCAAGCTAAGATTTTAGGGACGGCATATCATCTGTACCTAAAAAATGGAGTCCCAAGTAGGGTGAGCCAATGCCCAGTAGAGATATGCTAAACATTATATGAGAATCAACTAAAACATTAGCATCCGATAAATGTTTAACACTTGAAAACCAAGTTACACTCTTTCCATAACCAATCAACATTGACATCCATATATTTCAATCCACTTCCATTTGTTTATCCAAATCAATTCAGTAGCATGGTTCATTTTTATCCAATCAATTCAAAATGAGACTACAACTCATATCATCAACACTTCAATCATCAACATCATTCAAATGTATAAAAGATTTCGGGACTTTCACCCTGGACACTCCGGCCAACTTAATTGTCAATGGAGTCCATCCCCTATCTCCTCCCAAACAATGGAGTACATCCCCTATCTCCTCCCAAACAAAGATACATATGCAATGCATTTAAACATGTTGTCATATACAATGACCAATAAAATCACATATTCAATGTATCAGTCCAACCGTCATATTCAATGACATAATCCAATTGATTAGTTTCAATTTACCTAATCATCATGCAGTTTCTACAACAATCATGGATATCCTCCCTCGATAGCCCAAAACAGTTATCTCTAAATAGATAAATTAATCTATCAAACAGATAATTTATTAACTTTTCCATAGGTGAGTGATTTATCAATCCAACTACACCATTTAATCACAATTTTCCCTAATTTCAGAAGTTCCAAACCAATTTCATATTTCCACAATGATCTCACTATTTAAACAAATAATTTATATAATGCAAATTAGGGCATTCTCCTCCTTTTCTCAAACATTGCACCCAAGGCCAAATTTTCCTCCATTACACACAAATAACCCCATTTTCAAGATCTCACATACATATAGAACCCCAAATAGGAAACCCCTCTTTTACTTATTTCAAACTCAAGACCCTAACTTCACCCAAACCAACTATTTATTCAAAAATGACCAATATTTATGTTAAAGCTCATAGTAATGAGTAGATTATCCCTAACTCAAGAAGAGAAGATGAGCTAAGCAAGAGTTGAACTCCAAAGATAACGAAATCAACTCCTACTCGGATTAAAATGGAGATCTTGAAGAGCTTAATCTTTTTATTAAAGGAAGGAAGCTGAGGAGATCACTAGGTCTAGGTCAAAATATAGAGAGAGAGAGAGAGAGAGAGAGAGAGAGAGACAGTATATTAGAGAGAAAAGCTCTCAACTTAGGGTTTTGGAAAGTTTTAGAGAGAGAAATGACAGAAAAAGTGATTTAAAAAGTCGCTTTTGCGATCTGATATATGCACAGTCCGCTCGAGCGTCAGACACATAAATTCGACCCATTCGAGCACAATAAGGGCCGCTTGAGCGCCAAGACACAACAGTAAGGCACTACCCGCTCGAGCGTAGAATGCACCCGCCTAGTATTTTATAGACTTCAGACAGTCGCTTGAGCGCCATAAGGGTCGCTCGAGCTCAAACCCGCTCAAGCGTAAAAAACACAGCTCGCGTGTAAAAAACACTTCTGCAGTATTTTTGCAGACCCACAAAGTGCTGAATGATTGCAAACCCGGCTCGAGCGTAAGAAGACCTGCTCGAGCAAAAGACTAAAATTCTGGGCAACAAGGTTCTTGACCAACAACCAACACCCTGTTCTGAACACGCCCCAGACATTTCAAAACTCAAATTCAAAGGGTAAGAAGGGGAAAAGACATAAAAAACAACATTAAACCACAAGACCTATAACGATCCCAGTTTTTTCCCTTCATTTATGGTATTCCGGACTCGGGTTCTATGGTTGTATGTTGTTGTCTATGTCTTGTTTCCATCCTTTAATTCGTTGTATTTGAGTTTTGGGATGTGTTGGGCGAGTTTGGTACAGGTTGGTTGTGAGTTGAAATAAATGGTTGCTGCCCAGGTTTTGCCTTCTTCACTGGAGAGAGGCTTTTTGCGCTCGTGCGAGGCTTGGGTATTTGTTTCTTCGCTCGAGCGAGGGTTCTTGCGCTCGAGCGAGCTTTGTGTTGTGTGTCTCTTCGCTCGAGCATGCGTCTGCGTCTATGTAAGACCTGAAGGTTAGTATTCCACGCTTGAGCGAGCACTTTTGCGCTTGAGCGTGCTTCTGGGTTGCAGATCTAAAGCTTTGCATTGTTCACTCGAGCGAAGCTTCTTGCCCTCGAGCAAGGTTTTTTGTGTTTGGTCGCTCGAGCGAGCCCCGTATATATCAGTTCACAGCAGCGGGATTCAAGAAAACTTTTTGATTTCTTTTTCATTCCAAACCCTAATTCGGCAGCCTCTCTCTCTAAAATACCCCTTCTCCCAACAAATACACTTGATCTAGAGTGTCTCCACCCTACTTCCTTTGTAAAAGAGGTAGAGCATCGCATGGGCTATCCTTTGATCCGAAAAAGTTTGGATTTAGAGCACCTTGAGTTTCTCTCTTCTTCTCCTTTGAGCTTCTCCATTTGAGGTAGGGATAATTTACTCATTTCTATGAGCTTTAACATAAATGTTGGTCATTTTGTATTAATGGTTGGTTTGGGTTAGTTAGGGTTTAAGTTTGAAATAGTAAAAGAGGGGTTTCTATTTTGGGGGTTCTATATGTATGTGGGGTTTTGAAAATGGAGTTATGGGTGTATAATGGGAAAAACTTTGGCCTTGGGAGCAATATTTGAGAAAGGGGGAAAATGCCCAAATTTG
Organism: Camellia granthamiana; assembly: GCA_036172215.1. NCBI lineage: Eukaryota > Viridiplantae > Streptophyta > Magnoliopsida > Ericales > Theaceae > Camellia > Camellia granthamiana. Next base: position 132,915,439 of record CM069904.1, on the reverse strand, counting down.
AATTATATACATTATTTGTGTAAATGACGAATCATTATGGAAATATGAAATCGGTTTGAGAATCATGAAATTTGAGGAAGTTGTGATTAAATGGTGTAATTAGATTGATGAATCACTCACCTATGAGAAATGTGATAATTTATCTGTTGAGAAATTTATTTATCTGTTTAGATATATCTATTTTGGGCTATCGATGGAGGATAGCCATGATTATTGTGGAAACTGCATGATGATTAGGTAAATTGAAACTAATCAATTGGATTATGTCATTGAATACGACGGTTGGTTGTAAACATTGTACATGTGATTGAATTGGTCATTGTATATGACAACTTGTATAAATACATTGTATATGTATATTGTTTGGGAGGAGATAAGGGATATACTCCATTGTTTGGGAGGAGATAGGGGATGGACTCCATTGATAATTAAGTTGGCCGGAGTGTCCAGGGTGAAAGACCCGAAATCTTATATATATTTGGGTGCCGGTTCCCTCGGACGTAGTTCCGTGAAATGGCAAAGATATGGAAGTGTATGAATGATGTTTGTGATTGAAGTATTGATGAACAAGTTGTAGTCGCATTTTGAATTGTTTATATGATAATGAATTATGTCAATGAATTGACTTGGGTAAATAACTGGAAGTGAATTGAAATATGGGTACCAATGTTGATTGATTATGGAAAAGGTTTAAGATGGTTTATAAGTGTTAAACATTTATCAAATGCTAATGTTTTTGTTAATTCTCATATACTGTTTAGCATATCTCTACTAGGCTTTGGCTCACCTTACTTGGGATACCATTTTTCAGGTACAGGGGACATGCCACCTCCAAGGTCTTCGCTTGGGAGGTTTAGGAGTTGAAGACTCCGTTTTGTTATTTATATATTTGTGTTAAATGTAAAACCCAAGCCGAGGGCTTTTTATGTATAGAGTTAGAACTCTTATTTTGTTTTAACCAAGTGATAACTTGTAGAGCTGTAAGCCCGTAGGGCATTTACTTTGTTGATAACATGTAACATCTTTTGTAATATTAACTCTGATGAATGAGAACAGAACCTTTCTATCATGTTTTATGGATCTTGTGAATAGTTGGGTTATGTCATATTTTAAGGGTGTTACAAGACCCGAGTCCGAAACACCATAAAGGTCGAGTTAGAAACCGGGATCGCTATATTGTATTTTCGATTGGTTTTATATGGGGTATTATTTTATGTTTGTTTTGTTTAACTATATATATAATTATTAATGAAATTTATTTTACAAAATCTACATCTGTTGTTGATATAAAACTTAGCAGATCTCCACCACCAGTGGTTCAATCTTCAGTTCTCGTTTCATATTCCAATTCTCCACCAATGGCTCAATCTTCACCTCTCATTTCATATAGTTTCGATGTTAAAGGCGGAGAATTTAATCCTTGACTTATTTTAGGTTTTTTTAGTTTATTTTTGGTAAATATTTTTATTTTGAAAGGCTTGATTTTCAGTTAAAATTAATGAATTTTGTACTAACTGTTAAAATAAAAACAGTTTGTAAAAAGTTCATTAATTATATGTATGAAAGCCTTATTTTGTAAAAGATGATGTTTCAATTAATTTTGATGAACTTAACACCAACAACAACAACCAAAAAAAAATAATAATAAAAAAAAAAATCAATGACAAGTTCATTTAAATGATGTGTAAAAATATCATTTTGTATTAAATTAGTGATATGTATTGTTATTTTATAGTCAATTTTGTAATTTATCTCTTCTTTTTGTCTTTTTAATATTAATTATTATAATCATCTTATTAAACAAATTTAAACATTGAAAATTATATAAATGCAAAACACAAAATTATACACAAATAATTTTTTTATACACAAAAATAATTCAAACTGATTGTTTCATTCCACTATCAAAATAAAAATTTACAAATTCGGACCAACTGCTCCATTCCGTTATCAAAATAAAAATTTCAAATTCGGATCAATTGCTTCATTCCACTAGCAAAATAAAAATTATGAAATACTAAACAATGCCTATTTATAACAACTTTAGCCCATTATTATCTTCCCCATTGACACCAAAAACATCCACCTAAAAATTTTTGCATAATGCCTATTTATAACATTTGTAGTCCATTATTATTATTATTATTATTATTATTATTATTATTATTATTATTCCTTTTAAAATAATACTAATAATAAATTCAATCGTGTAAAAGATATATAGAAAAAATAAAGAGATAATCATTGTGTTTAATTTCAATTTTCTAACAAAAATTTTGAATTATCAATTAAAAATTTATTTGACAAAAACTATATGAAAAATGTTTTACATCATCAATTTTGAATTATTAAACCAACTACAAATGTGTTATAAATCATATTATTTAAAAATAAAAAAGATTGGGAGCTCTAAATTAAAAGTTTTAATAGCTTTAATTTGTGTGTGGGTCCCATGTGATATGGTGTTTTGGCCTTAATTTTTTTTTTTTTTTAATTTTCTACATCATTAGTGCTCTTTTAAAATTTTCAAATTAAAAAGATGTATCATTTTTGTTTAAAAATTCAACTAAAATATAAAAATAATCTAATAAATATTTAACGAATTGTTAAAAATTATGTCAATCCAAGTTAAAAATTATCTAATAAATATTTCAACCCTGAATTTTGAATTTTTGTGCCGATAGGTGTGGTCTTTCAAGAATAATATCTTGCCGGTAAGATAGGTGTGCTGACACAATAATAAATTGACATAACCAGTGCACTTGTGGGGGTGTAAGACATTATCTTATTGGTAAGATAATGTTATCCTAAAATAATCTCCGACAAAATAATATCAGTATTAGTACAAAAAGTGTTTGTTTGGTTTAAATTTTAAATTAATTTTGTCAAACTTATTATTAAATAACAACGATTTATCGGTCATATTAATTTATTAATCAATTACTTTTTTTTCTAACACCTACTAATTACAATCATTCAAAATTTCAAATATTCTAAACTATTTTCACCATATACTATATAAAATTTTAATTTCCAATAAATTTTTTAGAAAATTAAAAATTACCATCAAAATCAAACAAAACACACAATAGAACAATGATAGGGATACTAAATTTTTTATGAAAGAAATTATCAAATCACTAAAATGGATATGAGACCCACGTAAACATGTGAGACCCATACTCATTTGAATGATTTGATAATTTTAATACTCTCTCCGTTTCAAAATAATAGTCCCTTTTGGACAATTCAACTTTTTTTAGTAATACAATTATTGCACTTTAAAAAAATTAATTTTCCACAATTACCTTTGATAGTATATTTTTTGGAAAATATCAATATCATAATTGTACTTTTTATATTGTTAATGAATCTAAAAAGAAGGGCAAAACAGAAAATTTATATTATTTTTGTATTTGATTTTTGAAAAGAAATGAATAATTTGGGAAAAATAAAAACTATAATAAAGGACTAATATTTTGGAACGAAAAGAGTAGCAATTTTATTAGTGTGCCTAATATTTTCGCACATCATATTTGAATTAAAAATTTAACTAACAAAAAATATATGAAAAATGTTTTAGACCATCAATTTTAAATTATTAAACGAACTACAAATAATCGATTATTAAAGTGTAATGCTCGAGACCCTAAATAATTTACTAAATGTTTTACCAAATCTCTCAGATGGGTGTGAGACCCACACACATGTGAGTTTGTGTGAATCCTATACCCATGTGAGAGATTTGGTAAAACATTTGGTACATTATTTGGAGTCTCTAGCATTTTTCATTATTAAATCATATTATTTAAAAATTCAAGTGAAACATAAAAATTATCTAATAAATATTTGTCATGTCAATAAAAATTATGTCGATCCAAATTATTATAAATTATTTAATATATATTTCATCTCGAATTTTTATGCCCAGAAGATCGACTGCTGCGACAATTGTTGACGCGACCAGTGGACTGCCCGAAGGGTGAGTCATTCTCTTACCGGTAAGATAATTTTCAGGTCCATATCAATAAATAACTTTTTTATTCACTATTACTTTAGACCTTTTTTTATATTATGATTATCAAATTTAAATTGATAACAAATTTAATCTGTGTGTTTGGTTTTACTTTTCTTATTTATTTATTTATTTTGAATATTTTTAAGATTTTAAGCATTTTTTTTTTTATTTTTTTAAAAATACTTACCTACTGACAACAATAAATTGATATCATAAAAATTATACCTTTCATGTAACGCCTCAAAATATTATATAAATCAACCATTCATAAGATCTATAAACATAATAGAAAGGTTATATTTTCATTCATCAGAGTTTGTATTACAAAGGATATCAATGCATTGCACTTTCATAAATGTTTATTTTGAAACTACAGCATGTAACACTAACTACTAACAACAAAATGAGTGCCCTACGGGCTTACATCTTTCCAAGTTATCACTTAGTTACAACAAAAAAAGAGTCCTAACTCTTTACATATAAAGCCCTCGGCTTGGATTTACACTTATCACAAAGCAAAAATAGCAAAATGGAGCCTTCAACCCCTAAACCTCCCAAGCTATGCCCGTGGAGGCAGCATGTCACCTGTACCTAAAAATGGTTTCCCAAGTAGGGTGAGCCAAAATCCAGTAAAGATATGCTAAACAGTATATAAGAATTAACTAAGATATCAGCATCAGATAAATGTGTAATATTCTTAACCAACACATATTCTTTCAAAGGCCATTCAATACAGATAACTAATACTTCAATTTATTTCCATTCTTCCATTTCAAGTTAATCTATTAACCAAATTCATTATTATCAAACAACCAAAATGAGACTACAACTCAATGGTTCACAATTCATTACAATCATCAATCCAACACTTCTATTTCTTTCCATTTTACGGAATCACATCCAAGGAAACCGGCATCCATGAATATACAAGATTTCAGGACTTTCACCCTGGACATTTCGGCCAACTTAATTATCAATGGAGTCCATCCCCTATCTCCTCTCACACAATGGAATACATCCCCTATCTCCTCCCAAACAATGATAAATATACAATGTATTTAAAAGCGTGTCATATACAATAACTATCAAGATTCACACATTCAACAATTTAATCAACCCGTTATATTCAATGACATAACTCATATGACTAGTTTCAATTCACCTAGTCCTCATGCAGTTTCTATAACAATCATAGCTATCATCCACCGATAGCCCAAAACAATTATTTGTAAACAGATAAATAAATCTATCAACAGATAAATTATCAACTTTTCATAGGTGTGTGATTTATCAAATCTAACTACACCATTCAATCACATTTTCCCCCAATTTCATAATTCCCAAACCAATTTCGTTATTTACACAAAATAGTTGATTCAACTCAACTTAGGGCAATTTTCCCCCTATTCCAAAACATCAACACATAGGTCTAAATCTCACCATTTCAACAATAAAGAACCTCATACATAAACCCCCAAAGTTATTTTGTAAATCAACATGAAAACCCCTCTTTAATTCGGAGCCCAAACCTTAACCTTACCCAAATCACTCCCAAATCTCTTCATTTATACAAAATGACAAACATCTAGGTTAAAACTCATATTAAAGACTAAAATATCCTTACCTCAAGTATAGAAGCTCAAAGGAGAAGAAGGAAGAAACTTTGAAGGTGATCAAACTCCACCTTTTTCGGATCAAATAAAAGCCCACGCAATAGTCTAACTTTTTAACAAAGAGAGTAGGGTAGAAAGACCTTAGATCATGGAGTATTTGCACACAGAGAGAGAGTTTTAGAGAGAGAAAGTGCTGGATTAGGGTTTGGAGAAGAAGTGAAATCACTTGAGCGAAGGAGTTATCGCTCGAGCAACCAGACGCAACAAGTGACCTCGCTCGAGCGCAAGCAGTGTCGCTCGAGCGCAGAATGCAAAGCTTTAGGTCTACCATAGACGCAGATGCACGCTCGAGCGCAAGAAGTCTCGCTCGAGCGAAGAACCAATTCCACAAGGCTCACTCGAGCGCAAGAAGCCTCACTCGAGCGAAGAACTTACATCTTCCCAGAAAAGCTGCGTCTGGGAAAGAAACCTGAAGACCCTCAGTTCTCGCTTGAGCATAAGAAACCTTGCTCGAGCGAAGGAGCAAAATACACAAGGCTCGCTCGAGCGGAAGAATCCTGGCTCGAGCGGAAGAATCCTGGCTCGAGCGAAGAGGCCAAAATCTAGGCAACAACCATTTGAACCAACTAATAACCAACCTGTTCCAAACTCGCCCAACAAGTCCCAAAACTCAAATTCAAAGAATTAAAGGAAAGAAATAAGACGTAGACAACAACATACAATCACGAAACCTGAGTTCGGAACACAATAAAGGTCAGGGTAAAACCGAGATCGCTATAACCTCCCCCCTTAAAGAATTTCGTCCCCGAAATTTTGTACAAGTTTCAAAACCATGATTTTTTTTCAATTTTCAAAAACGATTACAATTCAATGCTCGTTATCATGACCTGCCCACCGGTCATTCCATCCCTTCTCAAGAGATCAATTTCACAAAATATAGCTCAACATATATTACCAATATGCATATTCTGAAATTCAACAAATTTCAAGTTTTTCCCAAACATATTCAATGTTTATAATATATTTACATTTCTAAAACCCAAACAAAATATACAATGCTCATATTGAACTTGCATTCCCGAATCGCATTCAACATTTACAATGCCTTCAAAATCCAAAACATGTGCAATGTTTTTATGGTTCATAAACAAACTAAAATTTCAACATACACTCAAACATCAACAAATAAGTCCGGATATTTCTCACGAACTTCTAACTCACGCTCCCAAGTTGCTTCCTCAACCCGGTGATGTGTCCATAGTACTTTGACCAAGGGAATTGTCTTGCCTCGCAAGACTTGGTCCCGCCTATCCAAGACTCACACTAGTCTCTCCTCATATGAAGCATCCTCATCTACCTCTAAGCCGGTCCAATCTAACACATGTGACGGATCCGGCTCATATTTCCGAAGCATACTAATATGAAACATGTCATGCACTCCGAAAAGTTGCGGAGGCAACACTAAACGATATGCAACCTCCCCAATCCACTCAAGGATCTCAAAAGGACCAATAAATCGAGGGGATAACTTCCCACTCTTTCCAAACCTCATCAAACCCCGCCTAGGTGATATTTTCAAAAAGACATAATCACTCACCTCAAATGACAAAGGTCTCCTCCTACGGCTGGCATAACTCTTTTGACGACTTTGGGCTGTAACCAACCTCTTACGGATAAGTGTCACTTTCTCCGTCGTTTCCCAAGCCAACTCTGAACCTAACAAAGTTGTATCACCCACCTCGGCCCAATATACAGAAGATCTACACGGTTGGCCATACAAGGCCTCAAATGGTGCCATGCCAATACTCGATTGGAAACTGTTATTGTAGGCAAACTCCACTAAGGGCAAGTACTTCTCCCATGACCCTTTAAAGTCAAGCACATAGCCCCGAAGCATATCCTCAAGGATCTGAATAGTACGCTCGGACTGTCCGTCAGTTTGAGGATGGTAAGCCGTGCTAAAAGTCAATCTAATGCCCAAGGCACTCTGCAAACTCTGCCATAGCCTAGCTGTGAAACGCGGATCTCTATCCAAAACAATCATCATAGGGACCCCGTGCAACCTCACTATGTCCCGAATATACAAGTTAGCAAGGTAATCTACCGAATCTCTCATGCACATAGGAATAAAATGCGCTGACTTAGTCAACCGGTCAACTACCATCCAAATGGCATCACTACCCCGTTGAGTCCTCAGAAGACCCACAACAAAGTTCATCGTGACATGCTCCCATTTCCATTCGGCTATAGGCAAGGGTTGCAACAAACCCGCTGGTCTCTAATGTTCGGCCTTCACTTGCTGACAAGTAAGGCACTTTGATACAAACACTGCCACATCCTTCTTCATACCCTTCCACCAAAACTGGTGACTCAGATCATGATACATCTTTGTGCCTCCCAGATACACTACAAGGCATGAATGGTGAAACTCTCGGAGTACTTCCTCTCGACAAGACTCCGACACAAACAAATGGTCACAGTACCTCACACTCAGATTAGGATACACAGTCAAACCCTTCTATACCTTCCCACTAGAGATCTTCTCCCGGAGGGATTCTACCTCAAAGTCACCCTTCTGTGCCTCTAACACTCAGTTCACAAATGTAGGTTGTGCAACTACAGAAAATAAGGCTGCAGACTCAACAGACTCGCCTAGATGCAAGTCAAATTCACCAAGGGTACCTAACATCTCCCATTCCCGGATAGCGATACAAGCTACACTACTGATAGATTTCCTACTTAGGGCATCAGCCACAACATTGGCCTTTCCCGAATGATAATGTAACTCGAAGTCATAATCCTCTATGAACTCCATCCACCTTCTCTGCCTCAAATTCAAGTCCTTCTGTGTAAACAGATACTTTAAACTCTTATGATCAGAAAATACCTCAAATCTCTCACCATACAGATAGTGCCCCCAAGTCTTCAGGGCAAAAATCACTACTGCTAACTCTAAATCGTGAGTAGGGTAATTCCTCTCGTGTGTTTTCAACTGTCGTGAGCCATAGACTACTACTTTCTCTTGTTGCATCAATACACAACCCAAACCCTCTTGTGAGGCATCACAATACACTGAATAGCCCAAACCCCTCTCCGAAATAATGAAGACTAGAGCGGTGGTAAGTCTAACTTTGAGCTCTTGGAATGACTTTTCACAAGTCTCACTCCATACAAATTTGACCCCTTTCCGCGTCAATCTAGTCAAAGGCGAAGCTAGTCTGGAGAAATCTTTTACAAACCGACGGTAATACCCGGCCAATACCAGAAAACTACGGATCTCAAAGGCATTCTTAGGCTGTGCCCAATCTTGTACTGCCTCAATTTTGGATGAATCTACAGTCACCTCGTCTCCGGATGCGACATGGCCCAAGAACTTAACCTCCTTCAGCCAAAACTCACACTTCCCAAACTTAGCATACAGCTTATGGGCTCTAAGCAACTCAAGCACCACTCGCAGGTGTTCCTCGTGCTCCTCCTCAAAGGATGAGTAAATCAGAATGTCATCCACAAAGACGACCACAAAACGATCTAAGAACTCTCGAAAGATCCGGTTCATCAAATCCATAAACATAGCCGGTGCATTGGTTAGCCCAAAAGGCATCACCAGAAACTCATAATGGCCATACCGCGTACAGAATGTTGTCTTCAAAATATCCTCCTCCCTTACCCTCAACTGATGGTAACTCGATCTCAAGTCTATCTTAGAGAAACAACGGGATCCTTTCAAATAGTCAAATAGATCATCTATACGAGGCATAGGGTATTTGTTCTTAATTATAACTCGGTTCAACTTTCGATAGTTAATACAAAGTCTCAAGGCCCCATCTTTCTTCTTAGCAGAGAGGGTCGGTGCTCTCCAAAGCGAAGTACTAGGGCGAATAAAACCCTTATCTAGTAATTTCTGGAGTTGAATCTTCAACTCGCTCAACTCAGCTTGTGCAAAACGATACGGTGCCATGGATATTGATGCCGTGCCAGGCACTAGATCAATAGAGAACTCATTCGCTCGGTGGGCTGGTAAACTAATAAGATTCTCAGGAAAAACGTCCGAGTACTCACAAACTGCTTGTGGTAATTCAACCTGGATTTCATCACACTTACTACTCAAAAGGCTAGCAAGAAGACAACTAAGCTCACTCCGCCCATGCGGATTATACACCGGTGGTAAAACTCTACCAACCCGATCCTGCAAAAAATGAAAACAGTCGCCGCTTAAGGATACAGTAACCCTCTAACGGTAGCAATCTATAACAACCTGGTATGACGATAACCAGTCCATACCCAAAATGACATCAAAACCAGACATATCCATCAATACGAAAGAAAAAGGTAGCCGACGATCGACGACCTCTATATCACAGCCCAACACCCCTGTTTCAAAACTATCTCGCCCCCAATAGGTGATACAACACAAATAAGAGATGCTAACTGTGCCAACTCCAACCCCAAAATAGAAGCAAATGCAGACGAAATAAATGAATGGGATGCACCTATATCAATCAACACATTAGCAACCATGTTACAAAACAAAAAGGTACCTCTCACAACTGATGGAGCCAGTACAAGATCTGGCGCGGTAACAACATACATGTACCCCGTAAGCCTCTGATCAACCTTCTCACCTCTCGGAGCATAAGACTGTTGTACTGACTAACTGAAGAAGCTCCCTGATTGGCCCTTGAGGCCTATACTGACTGTGCTGGCTAGTGACTCTGTGTCTGTCTCGAACTAGACGCACCAGGCGTGCCAACCAACTATGGACAAAACCTCTTCAAGTGCCCCGTCTGCCCACACTGATAACAAGTGAGCGATTGGCCTCTGCCCTGACTCAAGCCCTGAGAACGAGCCAAAGATTAAGCTGTTCGCTGCCCTCCTCCCTTCTGTGGGCAAGCTGGAGACTTGTGGCCCAACTGACCACATTTATAACAGGTGATGTCTTTCTGACCACCTCTCCCAGAACCCGAACTCGACATTGGAAGGGTAGATCTCGAATGCGCTCCCTGGGACTGCTGAGGGTTAGAACCCCTCTGCCTCTTACTGTCCCCCTAACCATCCTGACTCCTCCTAGATCCCCTCATCCTCTCTTTCTTTGCATGCATGATAGTCTCAAGATGGGCTGCAGCTTCCACAAGGTGCCCATAGTCTCTAATCATGGACCCGGCTACTCGAAACATGAGTTCGGTCCACAACCTCTTCTCAAACTCCAAACATCGGCGTTCCTCAGTCGCCACTAACTCCAGTGCAAACCTTGACAAACTAGTGAAAGTGGCCTCAAACTTCGCCACTGGTGTATTCAACTATACCAACTTGGAGAACTGATCTCTCAATTTCTCCCTCACCGTAGCAGGTAAGTACTTGTCCTGGAAACCTTCGACAAAGGCTTCCCAAGTTCCTCCAATGCACCCCCGCGCATATTTCCACCACTGACCCGCGTCTCCCTTTAGTTGGAAGGACGCCAAGGTCACCCTCAAACCTCCATCTTCGATGCCGACCATCTCAAATGTTTTCGTCATCTGTTCCAACCACTCATCAGCCTTCAGTGGCTCCTTAAGATCACCCAAAAACTCGTCCAGATTCGACCAGAAGAACTCCCTTTTAAGAAAGGACGGCCCAACTTCAGCTACTTGGGCATGGACTTGATTCTCAGCTCTGAGAATGTCCATAGATTCCCTCAATGCTCCGGCCATTTCACGGGCTAAGGCACCCACGACCTGTTGACCTACTGGCTCAGCCATGTTGGCCTAACCCACTTCTTCCTCCTATGCCAGAATCTCATCCAGTATAGGGATCTCATGCCTTCTAGGCCTACCACGCTTACCACCACGACCTCGTCCAGACATCCTAATAAAGGTAACAAAGAGATTAGCACATTTACAAATGTACCGAAGCTATCTCACTTAGTGTTCTAATACAATGGACAATTGTAATTCACTCCATGTAAGCACATAATCACATAAATGCATACGAATTTCGTTTCCGGATAATGACCGTCCCATGGCGTTGTTAGAATTCCAGTTAGAAACGGCAGTGATCAAGTGCCTTTCTAACGGGACTCCTAGAAGCCCATTGACCAGATCAACATCCTAGAAACTAAATACCATACCCATATAATCACATAAACATGTTATCATATAAACACATAACGTCATACCTAAGTCTCTAACAAGCGAGACAAACCCATTGTGATACTAACCACTTCCCACGTACCCAAAGCATTCAAACCCGGTACGCTCTGATACCAAGTTGTAACGCCCTCAAAATATTATATAAATCAACCATTCATAAGATCTATAAACATAATAGAAAGGTTCTATTTTCATTTATTAGAATTTATATTACAAAGGATATCACATGCATTATACTTTCATAAATGTTTATCTTGAAACTATAGCATGTAACTCTAACTGCTAACAGCAAAATGAGTGCCCTACAGGCTTACATCTTTCCAAGTTATCACTTGGTTACAGCAAAAAAAGAGTCCTAGCTCTTTACATATAAAGCCCTCGACTTGGATTTACACTTACTACAAAGCAAAAATAGTAAAATGAAGCCTTCAACCTCTAAACCTCCCAAGCTATGCCTTTGGAGGTAGCATGTCACTTGTACCTGAAAATGGTTTCCCAAGTAGGGTAAGCCAAAGCCCAGTAGAGATATGCTAAACAATATATAAGAATTAACTAAGATATCAGCATCAGATAAATGTGTAATATTCTTGGCCAACACATATTCTTTCCAAGGCCATTCAATACAAATAACTAATACTTCATTTTATTTCCATTCATCCATTTCGAGTAAATCTATTAACCAAATTCATTATTATCAAACAACCAAAATGAGACTACAACTCAATGGTTCACAATTCATTACAATCATCAATCCAACACTTCTATTTCTTTCCATTTTACGGAATCACATCCGAGGGAACCGGCATCCATGAATATAGAAGATTTCGGCACTTTCACCCTGGACACTCTGGCCAACTTAATTCTCAATGGAGTCCATCCCCTATCTCCTTCCACACAATGGAATACATCCCCTATCTCCTCCCAAACAATGATACATATACAATGTATTTAAAAGCGTGTCATATACAATGACTATCAAGATTCACACATTCAACAATTTAATCAACCCGTCATATTCAATGACATAACTCATATGACTAGTTTCAATTCACCTAGTCCTCATGCAGTTTCTTCAACAATCATAGCTATCCTCCACTGATAGCCCCAAACAAATATTTGTAAACATAAAAATAAATCTATCAATAGATAAATTATCAACTTTTCATAGGTGTGTGATTTATCAAATCTAATTACACCATTCAATCACATATTCCCCCAATTTCATAATTCCCAAACCAATTTCGTTATTTACACAAAATAGTTGATTCAACTCAACTGAGGGCAATTTTTCCTCTATTCCAAAACATCAACCCATAGGTCTAAATCTCACCATTTCAACAATAAAGAACCTCATACATAAACTCCCAAAGTTATTTTGTAAATCAACATGAAAACCCCTCTTTAATTTGGAGCCCAAACCTTAACCTTACCCAAATCACTCCCAAATCCCTTCATTTATACAAAATGACAAACATCTAGGTTAAAACTCATATTAAAGAGTAGAATATCCTTACCTCAAGTATAGAAGCTCAAAGGAGAAGAAGGAAGAAACTTTGAAGGTGATCAAACTCCACTTTTTTCGGATCAAATGGAAGCCCACGCAATACTCTAACTTTTTAACAAAGGGAGTAGGGTAGAAAGACCTTAGATCATGGAGTATTTGTAGAGAGAGAGTTTTAGAAAGAGAAGGTGCCAAATTAGGGTTTGGAGAAAAAATGAAATCAAAAAGTGATGTAAAAATCCTATGCTGTGAACTGATATATGCGAGGCTTGCTCGAGCGAAGGAGTTATCGATCGAGCGACCAGACACAACAAGTGACCTCACTCGAGCGTAAGAAGCGTCGCTTGAGCACAGAATGCAAAGCTTCAGGTCTACCATAGATGCAAATGCACGCTCGAGCGCAAGAACCCTCGCTCGAGCGAAGAACTTACATCTTCCCAGAAAAGCTGCATCTGGGAAAGAAACCTGAAGACCCTCAGTTCTCGCTCGAGCGCAAGAAACCTCGCTCGAGCAAAGGAGCAAAATACATAAGGCTCGCTTGAGCAAAAAGGCCAAAATTTGGGCAACAACCATTTGAACCAACTAACAACCAACCTGTTCCAAACTCACCCAATAAGTCCCAAAACTCAAATTCAAAGAATTAAAGGAAAGAAATAAGATGTAGACAACAACATACAATCACGAAACTCAAGTTCGGAACACAATAAAGGTCGGGGTAAAACCGGGATCGCTATATTTTATATATATTGATATTAGGTGTGGCGAAAAAATAACAGAAAACTTGCTTAAAATATTAACAAAATACGAAAAAGAAAACAAAAATAAAATTTTCTAAAATGGGATAGTCAGCTCACGGTTGGCCGATTATATTGGTGATAATCGGCTCATGCCCCTTCTGCATATATAAATAATTTTTTTCCTCTCTTCAATTTTAATAATTTTTCCCTCCCTTCAAATTAAACCTGAATCTTTGTATTTTTTTAGAGTTTAGTGAATTTTTTTAATTTTTGTTTCATAAAAATAATACCATTTGTGTATATTGATATTAGGTGTGCCGAAAAAAAAATGCTTAAAATATTAAAAAAAATACGAAAAGAAAAAAAAAACAAAATTTTCTAAAAAGTGTTTTTACACGACCAAAATCAAACAAGGTTATTATAGTGTCTGTGATGGGATAATAACCTCAGTATTATCTTATCGGTAAGAAAATGTTCAAATACCGACAACACCCCCTTCTGCTTGTATAACTAATTTTTTTACTCTACCATATTTTCTATTTTTTTATTTATGGTTATCAAATTAAACCTGAATATATCTTTGTTTTTTTTTTTTTTTTGGTGTTTAGTGCATTTTTTAAATATTTTCTTCATAAAAATTATATTTTTTTATGCATATTTATATTAGGTGTGGCAAAAAATTTCAAAAAACTTGCTCAAAATATGAAAAAAATATATATAGAAAAAACTCAAAAATACAGAAACGAAAAAATTAAAATTTATTAAAAAGTGTTTTTAGACGACCAAAATCAAACAAGGTTATTATATTGTACGTGACGGGATAAAAACCTCAAGGCACTTATCTTAGCGGTAAGATTCATATCTTGGCGGTAAGAGCATTATCTTACCGGTAAGAAAATGTTCAAATATCGATTACACCCCTTCCGCATATATAAATAATTTTTTTCCTCTCTTAAATTTTCTATTTTTTTCTTCTATTAAATTTTCTATTTTTTTTTCTTATGGTTATCGAATTAAAACTGAATCTTTGTTTATTTTTTGGTGTTTAGTGAATTTTTTAAATATTTTCTTCATAAAAATTATATTTTTTATGTATATTTATATTAGGTGTGGCAAAAAATTTCAAAAAAATTGCTCAAAATATGAAAATATATATATATATATATATAGAAAAAACTCAAAAATACGGAAAGGAAAAAATATAATTTTTTTAAAAAAAGTGTTTTTAGACGACCAAAATCAAACAAGGTTATTATATTGTACGTGATGGGATAAAAACCTCAGGGCACTTATCTTAGCGGTAAGATTCATATCTTAGCAATAAGAGTATTATCTTACCTGTAAGAAAATGTTCAAATACCGATTACGCCCCTTCCGCATATATAAATAATTTTTTTCGTCTCTTAAATTTTATATTTTTTTTTCTTATGATCATCAAATTAAAACTGAACCTTTGTTTATTTTTTGGTGTTTAGTGAATTTTTTAAATATTTTCTTCATAAAAATTATATTTTTTATGTATATTTATATTAGGTGTGGCACAAAATTTCAAAAAACTTGCTCAAAATATTTTTTAAAATGTAGAAAAAATTCAAAAATGCGGAAAAGAAAAAAATAAAATTATTTAAAAATTATTTTTAGACGAACAAAATCAAACAAGATTATTATATTGTACGTGATGGGATAAAAATCTCAAGGCACTTATCTTAGCGGTAAGATTAATATCTTAGCGGTAAGAGTATTATCTTACCGATAAGAATATGTCGCCCATACACCCCCTTCCGCATTTATAAACAATTTTTTCCCTCTCTTATAGTTTCTATTTTTTTTTTCTAAAGATTATCAAATTAAAACTGAATCTTTGTATTTTTTAGTGTTCAGTGAATTTTTTAAATATTTTTTTCATAAAAATTATACTTTTTATGTATATTTATATTCGGTGTGGCTAAAAATTCAAAAACATGCTAAAAATATCAAAATAAAAAATAAAAAATACGAAAAATTAATAAAAAATTATAAAAGAGGGAATTTCGATAAATGGGGAAGTAACAGTAAGGGATTAATATAAAGGTGAGTTATATTATACCTTCAGTCACAATAATATATTTTACATATATTTTGAGTTACCATAATTTATTTTATACAATTTGTGTATATAAATTATATTAATATTTCAATTATGTAACGCCCTCAATTTAAGATATAAATCATTCATTCACAAGTACCATGAACATAAAGAAAAATACATTTTCATTCATCAGAGTCTTCTTTACAAAAGATATTACATGTTAACAACAAAGTAAATGCCCTACGGGCTTACAGCTTTTCAAGTTATCACTTGGTTACAACAAAAGAAGAGTTCTAACTCTATACGTGAAAAGCCTTCGGCTTGGATTTACATTTAACACAAATATAAATAACAAAACGGAGTCTTCAACTCCTAAACCTCCTAAGCTAAGATCTTGGAGGCGGCATATCCCCTGTACTTGAAAATGGTGTCCCAAGTAGGGTAAGCCAATACCCATTAGAGATATGCTAAACAGTATATGAGAATTAACTAAAACATTAGCATTCGATAAATATTTAACATTTATAAATCATCTTAAACCTTTTCCATAATTAATCAACATTGATGCCCATATTTCAATTTACTTCCAGTTATTTGCCCAAGTCAATTCATTGAAATAATTCATTATCATATAAACAATTCAGAATGAGACTACAACTCATTCATCAACACTTCAATCATAAACACCATTCATACACTTCCATATCTTGCCATTTTACGGAACTACGTCCGAAGGAATCGGCACCCAAATATAAATAAAATTTCGGGACTTTCACCCTGGACACTCCGGCCAACTTAATTATCTATGGAGTCCATTTCCTATCTCCTCCCAAACAATGGAGTACATCCTCTATCTCCTCCCAAACAAAGATACATATACAATGTATTTAAACACGTTGTCATATACAATGACCAATTTAATCACATATACAATGTTTACATCCAACCGTCATATTCAATGACATATTCCCATTGATTAGTTTCAATTTACCTAATCATCATGCAGTTTCTACAACAATCATGGCTATCCTCCACCGATAGCCCAAAACAGTTATTCCTAAACAGATGAATAAATCTATCAAACAAATAAATTATCAATTTTTCCACAGGTGAGTGATTTACCAATCTAACTACACCATTTAATCACAATTTCCTCCAATTTCATGATTTCCAAACCAATTTCATATTTCCACCAATAATTTCCTTAATTCAATTAGGGCATTCTCCCCCATTTCTTCAAATAATGCACCCAAGGCCGAATTTCACCCATTATACACAATTAATCCATTTTCAAGGTCTTACATACACATGGAGCCCAAATAAGAAAAACCCCCTTTCACAATTTCAAACTCAAACCCTAACTTTACCCAAACCAATCATTTATACAAAATAACCAATATTTATGTTAAAGCTCATAGAAATGAGTAGATTATCCCTACCTCAAGAAGAGAAGATGAGCCAAGCAAGAGATGAACTCCAAAGATGTCGAAACCCCACTTTATTCGGTTTAAAAGGTAGATCTTGAGATGCTCCAACTTTTTAATGAAGACACAAGGGTGTAGAGATCACTTGATCTAGGCCAAAAAGTAGAGAAATGGAGTATTTTAGAGAGAGAGTGTGTGGATTTAGATTTTTGGAAAGTTTTAGAGAGAGAAAGGACAGAAAAAGTGATTTAAAAAGTCACTTTCACCATCTGATATACGTATAGTCCGCTCGAGCAGAGAGTCTGACGCTCGAGCGTCAGACACAAAAATTTGACCTGCTCGAGCGCCAAGACACAACTGCAAGGCACCACCCCCTCAAGCGCAATGAAACCCGCTCGAGCGTAGAATACACTCGTCCAGTATTTTATAGATTTCAGACAGCCGCTCGAGCTCAGACCCGCTCGAGCGTAATAAAGACCGCTCGAGCGTGAAAAACACTCCCGCAGTATTTTTGCAGACGCACAAAGTACTGAATGATTGCAAACCCCGCTCGAGCGCAAAAAGACCCGCTCGAGCGAAAGACCAAAATTCTGGGCAACAAGGTTCTTGACCAATTAGCAACCAACCTGTTCTAAACACGTCCAAGACATTTCAAAACTCAGATTTAAAGAGTAAATGATGGAAATAAGGTATAAACAACGACATATAACCACGGAACCCGAGTCCAGAATACAATAAATGATGGGGAAAAAACCGGGATCGCTATAAATTACGTTGATTATTTTCTGAACTCTATTTTCTTAAATTGAAATCCATGAATATGTTTGTTTAAATTTTAAAAATTATTTGACAATGATTTTATAAATAATTATTTTCTGTAAGTACCACCATGAGAGTCTCATGCCGTAGGAGACTTAAATAAATCATTGGCTTCTAACTGGTCACCTTATAGCCCTCTGTCTGTCATGAATCCATTAATTTCTGTTCTGACTGTCACTCCAGCAATCTCTGTTCTATTCTGTTTTATAGCGTGGTTATGATTATTTATTTACATAATTTATGTATTTCAGTTTCTGTCACTTAAATAATTTGTTTATTTAAATTAAATTAAGTTAATGTTTTAGCTTAAATAACTATCCATGATTACTTTCTGTCCCTTCTACTTTTGGTATAATATTTCTCACTCTTCTGTGTACTTATAGTTGTTACTCTTTTCAGGTGATGAGATGTAAAGAAGAACTGTAACCTCGTATAGTGGAACCCGCACATAATTTGATGCCAACCTGTTACAATTTGTTTTTCTTTTCGTTTTCTTTCTTTTTTTTTTCTAAAATTTTATCACTGCATAAAATAATAAAAGCCCTATGGATGTATTTTCGATCATTAACGAAGAAAATTTTGTATTTAATTATTTTCTTACTTCCATTCTATCTCCGCCTGTGTCATTAAATTTGTTAGGATTAGAATTGATTAATAAGTTGTGATTCAAGCCCTAAATCTCTAGGGTTGGGTTGTGACAGTTTTAGTTTCTTAGATTAAGTTTTTTGAAAACTAATTTTTTTTTCATGTTTTTTTGTTTTTAGCGAAAATTTTTAAATGTTAACCATTTTTTAAACTCTTTTAGATACACCTTAATTAAATATATCTAAAAATTAAAATATTTGTGTTAAAATATTTTTAAAAATTAATAAATATACAAAAATATGAAAAATATACTCTCTTTTTTTGTATTTTTTTTTAATATTTAGTGAATTTTTTAAGAAAAAATCATAAAAATTATACTTTTTATGTATATTTATGATAGGTGTGTCTAAAATTTTAAAAAATTGCTTGAAATATGAAAAAAAAAAAAATAGCAAAAATTAAAAAATATGAAAAATAATAAAATAAAATTTTCTGAAAAGTATTTTTAAACAACCAAAACCAAATAAAGTGATTATATGTTCGTCATGAAAAAGAGATGATAATATATATTTAAAATTGAAAAAAAAAATCAAGAAGTAGAAAATGAAAACTTATCTTGACTCATTAAACTGTGTAATAACTAGAATTAAAAATAAAAATATTTGACTCGAGCTCATGACTTGGAAATAGTTTAAAACTACTAAAACCAATATTTAGAGTAGGACTTTACCGATACATATTTGTGTTTTATATAGTTATTTTTTTGTCAATATTTTACGCAGCTATTGTTTGCTGAAATTAGATAGAATATTTATATGACATAATATAAACTCTGTTTGGTTCCATTCTTATATCATGATTTCATCTTCATATTCTAACTCTCTGTTTGATTATAATCTTCAAAATGTAATTCCAAATCACATTTAAAAACACTTTTGAAAACATATTTGATAAACCAAAAAGTCTTTGAATTTTTTAGTCTATCCGGTTCGTTGTTTGAACATCCTCCCAGACATCCGGTCAACCGCAATAGTATTTTGTTCTTTTTTTCTTGTAATTGCCACCTATTATTTGGGAAAAAAAATTATTTGTTTTTGATATTTTTTAAATATAGAATTTATTTTCTTAAACAAAACAATTAATAAAAATTTCCAACCAAAATACAATCAAAAATAATTTTAAAACACTAATTGAATATTTTTTTAACAAAAAATAATATATATTTTAAATAAAAAATATTTTCGAATATTTTTGATTTTTTAAATTGAATTTTTAAACTTTTGAATTAAATTTTAAAAATTCTTTTTAAAACTCATAACCAAATAATTTTCTTATTTCACAAACTCATTTCAAAAATTCAAAACTCATTCTCAAATAAATTTTCGCTTTTCAAATCATTATTCAACAACTCACAAATTTAAAATACAATTTCATTTCTCAAATAACGATTCTAAAACTAAACCAAACGCAACCATAATTTTTTAGTTGTTTATAATTTATCTTCTTGTCAATGCTTTGCTCTACTATTGTTTCTTTGGGGTTCATTTGCTCAGATGCATGTGCACAAGTGTAACATCCTTCACAGATCTGCATTAAAAAATGCAACATCCTTCCCAGACCTTCATTTTAAAAAATAATTTACATTTTCAGATAGTTACAAGTTATTTTTTTTTACTCCATGAGAAGCAGCTACTTTATACTTCATGGTGTCATCGCTGCAAATCTTTCCACTTCACATTTAGAAGTGTTTCTACTGCATAGTCCATCTCAACCTTAACCTTTCAACTTATAAATGCGAAAATAAAGGAGACAATAAAAGAAACGAAAATTTTTGCTTGAGTCGCATACAATTCCAATTTCAATATCAACCACCGTAAAATAATTTTTCATGCAAAATGTTTTTGCAGAAAAAAATTCTTTTTATTTTCATTGTTTGCTTGACACCGTAAAATATTTTTCAGAAAAAATCCATATACTTAAAAAAATGCCATTCCATTGATTTTAGAACAATAAAATCACATGAAAATCAGTATAATAGCTAAAAATAAACCAAAACAGTGTGTAGAAAAGAAAATCAATCACTTGACCATAGAACTGGACAATTGAGAAGTTACACCTGCAATCAAAATAAATTAGTCCAACATAAACAAAGTGTGTTCATTCTATTAATTACATAATTAATCAAAATATCACCTTTTGATTAATTACATAGTTAATCAAAAAATCACCTTTTGGATTAAACCACAAAAAAACCACCACCTTTTGATACCCCCCCCCCCCCCCCCAAAAAAAAAAAAAAGAAAAAAGAAAAAAAAACAACCTTAACCACAAAAAATCACCACCATCACCACCCCCACCATCGGCCTCTAGCTCTCAACTGCAAGCCCTCCAGTCCCGGGACAAACCATTCCAGGCCAGCAGGAGAAAGGGGCTTTAGAGAAATCACCACCACCACCCCCACCCGAAGTAAAATTTGAGAAATCCACACAAAATTCGTGCTCTTCATTGCTCTCCTCAAAAAAGGAGGAATCGCTAGCGGAACCTGGTGTGGGTGAGGCCTCCGGGTGAGACTGGTGTGGGGAGGAAGACAACTTTTTCACCTCTGCCTGATCCCGTTTTCTACGACCACCCAGCAGCCACCCTATTATCAAACCCAGTATTAATCCTATTATGCAACCCACCCAAATGGCATCTGTGTCGCTGATTGTGGTGTGAAAAGAGTAATTACACACACACACACACACACACACACACACAGAGAGCTTGCTGAAGTTAATGCGAGAGAGAGAAGAGAAGAGTTTGAATACAAAAAGAGTTTGCAGATGTAACGCCCCCAAAATATAACATCATAGATATGATCCACAACAGCATAAATAATAGTTATATAAATCAGAGTGTAAATAATCCTTTCATTATATGAAGTAATAATACAATAGGGTTTGACATAAGCGAATGTCCTACGGGCTTACATCCTTCCAAGACATACTTGGTTACAACAAAAGAGAGTGTCATAAACTCTATACATATTAAGCCCTTGGCTTGAATAAACATTTAAACACGAAAATAACAAAATATAGCCTCCAGCTCTTAAGTCCTCCTAGGCTACATTCTTGGAGGGAGCATGCCAACTGTACCTGAAAATGGTTTCCCAAGTAGGGTGAGTTAATGCCTAGTAGAACATCCTAACACAATATATGAAGATTAACTAAGATATAAGTGCCAAGTAAAAGCTCCACATTCATAACCAACTTACATTCTATCCATATTCATTCGTTACTAGTACCCATATCTCAATTCCATTTCCATATATTCAATTCATATTAATCCAGTAAATTCCGAGTCAATTCATGAGACAAGTCATTGTTATCTAAACAATCCGAAATGAGGCTACAACTCAATGATTCTGTAACAACCCTCGTACTGATTACTGAATTATGTACTGATTACTACTAAACTGAACTGATAATGACTGATAAGTGCATTGGAGGAACTACTGAACAGACTGAATGAAACTGAAACTGAAATTGAATGAGTTTATATATTGAATTGCATATTGCATCTGTTTGATTGATTGAATATCTGTTTGAATTCTTATGTTTGAACTATTAATTGAAGGCCTTATCGGCGGCCGAACTGGGAACCGTTTAGTGTTTTGGAGTCAGTAGAATATTTATGATTTAGTGGTATATTTATCTGAAAATTGATTAGGAATGATTAAATTAGATTAAAACGAGTTAATTACCAAGATTGACTTATTTACCACATTGCCACCCATAGTGGACCCATTGTTTAATATTATTTGAGCCTTGCATACATTGAATCAAAGCTTCTTCTCAGCCATTTTCCTTGCTCCACCGAAATTAGAGAGAGAGGAGAGGGAGAGAATTGATTTCCTTCTTGCATTGCTTAATCTTGCTTAGAAACTTGAAGATTGGTAGCATAGATTACTAAATTGAGCTCATACACCTTGAATACAAGACTTAGGTAAGTGGATTCATCTTCTTCTTGTTGTCTTGAGCCTCATCTTGCATGTTCTAGGCTCCATTGTAGAATCAAGCCATGTTTTAGTGCATAGAGGTTGAATTATGTTTGAATTCATGCATGCATGGCCATTTTAGTGTAATTTGAAGTTGAATTCTTGGAGAATTGTACATGCATGTCCATGTTTGAGTTAAAGTCCATGTTTTCACTTTGTTTTCCAACTATTGAGCTCTTGAGAGCAAGATTTGAAGCTTGAAATTGGTTTGAAACTCATGCATGTCATATTTGAATGTTGTTCATGCATGTTCTTGAAAATTGGTTTGGAAATGAGTTTGATTAAACATCCTTGGGCTTTGATTTCTTAAATTGAGTCTTGAAACATGTTATTCTATGTGTTTAAAAGAGTTTTTCCAGAAAATAGCCCAAGAGGATCGAAAACATTGCTTTTGAACTTGGTTTTGAGCTTGGGACTCAAATTTGGGATTTCCAGATTTCTGTTGTCCGCTCGAGCGGAGGAAGTAGCGCTCGAGCGGAGAAATCGAGCTCCCAGCATCTTGCATTGTGCATCAGTCCGCTCGAGCGGAGAATTGGGCGCTCGAGCGGAGGACTGGGTGACACGCTCGAGCGGGCGTCGAGCGGAGATTTCACCTATCCAGTACTTTTTGGTCCGCTCGAGCGGGGGATGTTGCACTCGAGCGGGGACCTTTGTTTGCCTGTACGCTCGAGCGGGGAAACCTGCGCTCGAGCGGGGCTCTGTTTAACTGAAAATTCTGCAAATGTTTTCTAAGTGCATCTTTGCATCCTCATTCCATCCTAGGCATTCTTAGGCCTAGTTTAAGACATCTTAATGAGGATTTAGATGTAGAACACACCGAGGCATAATAGGAAGTTAATTATTGTACTTCCCCAACTGTTAAACTTAGAGTGTGTTCAATTTGTTTACTGTTTAGGGTTGGCACTCGGGGACGCGCTCTAGCATACTGTAGCCCAATCTCTGTGAGTAACAGATTGTGTAAAGATATGTTCAAAATGGTTATCTTTGAATACTGAACTGAATTGTTTATTGAACTGATATTGTTTATTGAATGAATGTATGTCCTGTATTGTGAACTGTATTGTGGCATCCTTAGCATTGACTGTTACTGTTACAGAGCTCTGTCGGTTCCCTTGTGGAACCATACTGTTTACTGACTGATGGCCATCACTACTGTTGGGTCCGTTGAGGCCCGGTCCTTTTGGACCTACTGTTTATAGGCTAATGGATGTACCACATATGACTGATTGACTGACATACTGAAAGACTGAAATACTGTTTAATGAACTGTTTTCATTACTGTAAGGACATTACATTCTTAACCTCTTTACACTTATTGTTATTCACTGGGCTTTAGCTCACTGTTTATATATATATGTAGGTTCTCAGCAGCCAGACCGGAGCTAGGAGCGTGGGTTAGTCCCCCAGTTTTGTCAAGCCAGCCTATGTGCCTCACCGCGAGGTTCCGTGTTGCCATGCTATGGCTTGGGGTGTTTTTGTGTCCCCTACTGTATAGACCGTCTACTGTTTACTGTACTGTTATCGAGGGATTTGATTCCCGTACTGAATGTTGTATACGATTGTATATAGATTGTACTGTTTGAACTAAATGAATGCATGAAAAATGTTTTTGGCATACAGATTTTCACAGCTCAATGGACACTATTTATTTACTGTATTGGCTTCCGCCAGGCCCTGTACTCTGTTTTACTGTATTACTGTTCTGCAGGCCTTCGGTAATCTCGGATTACTGGCCAGTTACGGTGCTAAACCCATAGGGCCGGGTTTGGGTCGTGACAGAGTGGTATCAGAGCGATACTTACCACGAGTTATACCGCACACACGTGTCCAAACGAGCTATAGGGTGTCCTAGAAAAGTGATTAGGGCATCTCATGAACTTGAAAAGTGTATGCTTATGATTGACTGAATACATGATAAAGTGTTGAACTGTTTAAGTGTACAACTGCTTATAATGATAACTGTTATAACTGCTTATAGCGGAATAGATAATGCAAATGAACCTGAATCATCATCCTCTGAGGCCAGAATGGCCAGACTAGAACAAATGATGGGATTGGTACTTGAAAGACTAGATCAACAACAGAACCAACAGCCTCCACCTCCTCCTCCTTCGGTTGACCCGGAACAGAATGTACAGAATGTGAATGTTAATGAGGTGGACATTATCGCACTGACTCATAAATTCAGCAAGATGAAACCGCCGTCCTTTCAGGAGGCTTAGAACCGTTAAAGGCTGAAGCTTGGGTTCTTGAGACTGAGAAATTGTTTGAAATGTTTCCGTGCTCCGAAGCCAACAAAGTACTGTTAGCAACCTTCACCCTTCAGGAAGAAGCAAGAAGGTGGTGGATGTTGACCCGTGATGCGAATACTATTGTGACTTGGACTCAGTTCAAGGAGTCCTTCTTTGAAAAGTATTTTCCCCAGTGCATCAGGGACAGAAAAGTGACTGAGTTTGAACAACTGAGACAGGGCAATATGTCTGTTGCCGAGTATGAGAAGAAATTCACCGAATTTGCCAGGTATGCACCACATATGGTGGATACCGAATATAAGAAGGCCAGAAGGTTTGAAGGAGGCCTTAGTGCTGCTATACAGGACCGAATAAATGTTTTGAAAATGCCAACGTATGTGGGTGTTCTCGATCGGGCCTTGATGGCCGAATCAAATATTGCAGCAGTGAAACAATCCGAAACACCAACAACTGAATGGCAAGGTCAAAGGCAGGGTTTCAAATTTAAGAAAGGCAAGCACAACCAGTTGAACAAGAAACAGAATACGGGGTCAACTACTAGCCCCAGCCAAGGGAGTGGATTTATTCCACCCTGCTCTGTATGTGGCAACAAGCACAAGGGGGTTTGCTACCAGATTTCTGGAGCTTGTTTCAGATGTGGCAAGGTGGGCCACAGAATTAAAGATTGCCCTTCTGCTCCACCAGTTAGTAGTAAAGCTACACCAAGCGCAGCAGCATCAAATGCAGCGCCAAAGCCTAACCCCAAAGCTACCGGGAAAGAGCCTGTGAGGCAGGGCCGAGTATTTGCCCTAGTACCGGGAGATGTTCAGAATACTGAGACCGTTGTGTCAGGTATCCTTTCTATTTGTGCTCAAAATGCATATGTATTGATTGATTCGGGGTCTACACATTCTTATGTGTCCGGCATGCTTTTTCGCGGAAATTGAATAGACCCTTAGAACCTATGAATTACTTGTTAGCTGTATCATCACCTGTTGGAGGATCCATGACATGTGCATATATGTATCCTGCTTGTGAAATTATTGTTGGGGATATGCATCTGTTTATTGACTTACTGCCGTTAAACATAGATCACTTTGATGTGATATTGGGGATGGATTGGCTACAAAAATATCATGCCACTATAGATTGTGTAACAAAACAAGTTGTTTTCCGTCCACCGGGTTTACCTGAATTTGTGTTTAATGGGAGTGGAGTAGTACCTCCTCCGTATTTGATTTCTTCTGTGAAAGCTGTTAAACTGATTAGAAAGGGGTGTAAAGGATATCTGTGTTCTGTATTGACTGTATCTACTGATGATAATGTTAAAACTGATGTGAATTGCATTCCTATAGTGAGAGAATTCCCAGATGTATTTCCAAATGATCTGCCAGGGGATTTGATTGATAGGGAAGTTGAATTTACCGTGGATGTAATTCCGGGAACACAGCCAGTGTCTAAAGCTCCCTACAGAATGGCTCCAACTGAACTGAAAGAATTGAAGGTACAATTGCAGGAACTGTTAGACAAGAAATTTATCAGACCCAGTACTTCACCGTGGGGTGCACCTGTTTTGTTTGTAAAGAAGAAAGATGGCTCACTGAGACTGTGCATTGACTACCGTGAATTGAACAAGGTAACTGTAAAGAACAAATATCCCTTACCGCGTATTGATGACCTGTTTGATCAGTTACAGGGTGCACAAGTGTTTTCCAAGATTGATCTCAGATCGGGATACCATCAACTGAAAGTTAAACCAGAAGACATTGATAAAACTGCTTTTAGAACGAGGTATGGCCATTATGAATTTTTAGTTATGCCGTTCGGAGTCACGAATGCCCCAGCTGCATTTATGGACCTCATGAACAGGATTTTTAAACCATACCTTGATGATTTTATTGTGGTATTCATTGATGACATATTGATCTATTCTAAGACTGTAGAAGAACATGAACATCATCTGAGACTTGCCCTGCAAACCTTAAGAGAACAGAAACTGTATGGTAAACTGTCTAAATGTGAATTCTGGCTTGATCATGTTATGTTTTTGGGGCATGTTGTTAGCAAAGATGGAATTTCTGTTGATCCGCAGAAAATTGAAGCTGTAGTAAACTGGCCTAGACCAACCAATGTGACTGAAGTCCGAAGCTTTTTGGGATTGGCTGGATATTACAGAAGATTTGTCAAAGATTTCTCCAAAATTGCCTTACCATTGACTCAGTTAACACAGAAAGGGATATCATTTGACTGGACTGACCAACGGAATCAGCATTTCAGGAATTGAAAACTAGACTTGTAACTGCACCAATTCTGACTCTACCTTCAGGTACGGATGGTTATACTGTATTTAGTGATGCTTCTCATAAGGGTTTGGGATGTGTTTTAATGCAGAATGGGAGAGTTATTGCTTATGCTTCCCGACAGTTGAGACCACATGAAAAGAACTACCCGACCCATGACTTAGAACTTGCTGCAGTGGTATTTGCATTGAAAATCTGGCGTCACTATCTTTATGGGGCGACATGTGAAGTGTATACCGACCACAAGAGTTTGAAGTACTTTTTCACTCAGAAAGAACTGAATATGAGACAGCGGAGATGGCTTGAACTGATTAAAGACTATGACTTACAAATACTGTACCATCCGGGAAAAGCCAACACCGTTGCCGATGCTTTGAGCCGAAAATCGATTGGGAACCTAGCCTGTTTGCTGACTGGACAGAAAGAGCTGCTTGTGATAGTGAAAAGTCTGGAATTGAAATTGTTTTGAAGGAACAAGGTGGAACCTTAGCTGTTATTTCTGCTCAACCTACTTGTAGACCGCCCGAACTCGCTCCGCGCGCCCCCTTTTCGGAGAGGGCGCGAAGTTGTGTTCTAGCTACTACAGTTTGGACTCCTATCACGGTTCTGAATCTAATCTCACAAAATGCAATGTAAGACTGATAAATCACCAAAGAGTGCAAATCTAACAAATTGATTTTAATCAAAAGCGCCAAACATGGACTGCTTTACCAGATTTCAGAGTCGCCACCTAAATATTTTATTTTGGGAAATTTAGGAAACCCTGACTCGTGCCAAAGGCCACGTGTCCATCATCACCAAAGTTGCCTTGGCTCGGGAACTTGGGTACGAGGGGGGAAGGTCATGAAATGAGCACCCCCGCTCGTCCGATCAAAGGATCGGCCTCTACTAACATGATATGTTGTTTTTGAAAACACATGTGTTCTTTTTCCGATTTATTAGCTAACCTTTACTATGTGATACGCACAACATACAAATATAGACTAAATCACTCAATTTGGAACAAAACATCTCATGTTTGTTTGTTTGAAAATGGTTTGAAGGTGCTACTAGCAAGTAGGCTAAAATGTGGATTTGTCACCAGACAAGGTGGCTTAAAACATGATGATTTGCCACTTCAAGTGGTCTTAAAACTCACATTTTGATGAATTGTTTCAATTCAAGCAATGAAGCCTTCATCCACAGGCATTCATGCGTTTAAACACATAAGCACATAGCCTCATGGCAAGCATGCTATCATGGCAGTCACTTACACACATGCACGGATGCTAAAGCGTAAACACTCACAGTGTACTCCGAGCCAAAACAGAAGCTAGTTAGAAATCATGCATGATCCTAGCTATGTTAAGATGCCTAATGCAACACTTACAAAAATGCAACTAAAATAGGCTCAGCTATCTAGAATGACATATGAATGCAACACTTAATAACATACTTTGAAACACGTATTCAAGAAAGTGTATTGAAATACAATGCAGTTTAAATGATGCGTCGAGCCCCGTGCATGCAAGACGAATGAATGATGCACACATGCAAAGCATAAGTATGCTAATTGAAACATGCCCTAAAACTAACCATTAAAAGCTGGTAAATAAAATGAAGAAAGCCGTGGGGTTGGAAGACATGCATCACACACACGCACACTTATTACAACATTTGCCCTCTTAATAGAGGGTCCGAATAAATAGGCTAAGCTAAGCTAAGCTACTTATTACAAACCAACTAATTAACTATTCTAGCTAATTAATTACAAACCAAATTGAAAACTAGCTATGCTAAGCTAATTTAGAATATTACAACATTTTAAACTAATTAATTACAACACAGGTAATTAACTACATCTAGTTAACAAAGCGATAAATGGCCTCGCGGGCGAGGGAGATATGCATGCTCGGTCACTTCCTCCCGAAAATCCACTACCTTGCCTCTAAATGCCTCTGTTTGCACTCTTTTGGACTTCTGAACATTATGCCAACTTCCAGAATGCTTTTATCTGATCTCAAGAATACTCTGAGAACTCATTGGCCATAGATGGTGGCCATCGGCCAATAATGATGGCCGGTCGGCTTCTCTGGTGGCCGGTCGGCCACTGATTCCCTGAATTTCCTCCTTTTGCTGCAGCAGAGCACAAACAGAGGCATGGCAGTGTATTTGCAAGGAAATGTGTATACCACCACACTCCTTATCATATCTCAAGCTCAAAGGAGTGTGGTGCTCGACTCTCGGATCACCAACTGAGCATCTCAATGCACGATGGCCGAGAAGCCAAGTTTGTACAAGTCAATGAATGCACAAATAGACTCGATGAGCCTCCACCCTATCATGCACGATCAAGGGTGTCGGCGACTAAGAAATGAGGCACGTTTCATCGCTTTGAGTATGAAACGTCCCTCGTTTCTCGTGTTTGGATTAACGTCTGATCCAAACACATGCAATGCAACACAAACATGTTATCTTGGCATGTTTTACTTTAATTCAATTTGTTTACTCATTTTAGATTACCAATTAATCCTTTAACCGGTTAAGTCCAAAAGCGAGAAGTCCTCTAAATGGAAAGATGAACTAAGCCATAAGCGTCTTGAGCATGAAAGAAGCATCATGCCGTTGGTTAGTAGAAACCCTCAAGAGAAGGCTAAAACCATTAGGCATGAACGCCTCGATTTCGTGCTCAAACCAACAAAGGGCTTAAAACCTCTTTCAAAGTGATATAACAAATGAAGAATGGGATGTAATGACATATATTCCAGCACTAAAATAGTATGCTAAATGACATCAAAACATGAAAATGATGCATGCAAGATATGCTTAGAGTTAAGAACGCCAAAGCTAGTGAAGTGCATTACACTAGAAGCATGCCATACAATGCTCGAATGATTAAACCAGCCCAAAACATAGCTATAGAAGGCCAAAACAGTGGCTAAAATGAACCGAGAAGATAGCATGAAAAGCAAGAAAATGATGTTCATGCATTGGCTCATAAACGAGGCATAAGGCTCAACTCTTAAAAGCACTTAAAGAGCGATATATAGGCATGTATGATGGAAGTATATGCTCTGAAATACCATGCCAAATGATGCCAAATCATGCAAATACCTCAAGCCAAGCATGCAAGATACCTCAAAACTCAAAACTAGTCAAGGCTATTGCACTACAAGCATGCACAACAAGCATCATACGACCAAGAAGGCTAAAAAAAGTGCTAAAGCATTCCAAAATATGAATAAAAGCATGCTGGAGTATAGCCAAAATGAGCTAGAATAATAGGCTAAAGAGACAAGCATGCAAGGCTAGCTAGCAAGGATTACACTACAAGTGTATAAAGCATGCAAGAGGTGAGTCCACCAATCAAAATCAGAGTTATAACATGCCAAAATAACACCAAAAACATACTTGAACTAAGCCAATTCAAATCATAAGAGCATGCTACTTTGTCAGGCTAACAAGGCTAGTGAGCAAGATTGCACTACAAGTGCAAGAAGCATGCAAGAGGTGACCAAGCTGACCAAAAACAGAGTTATGGTTGGTCCCAAAAGTCACAAAAATGTGCTCAAACTAAGCCACAAAAAGAGAGAAACACATGCTCATTTGGTGGGCTAACAACACAAGCAAACAAGACAAGAGAAGAGGGGACCACCCCTTCTTATTTAGGACCTCAAAAAGAAGTTGTTTGAAAAGTTTGAAAGTTAGCTCAAAAGGACATACAAGCCAAGGAGTAAAAAGGAGGAAACACCCCCTAGCCAAACAAGGCTTAAACCAACATTTTTAGGACTGAAAATCAGACCTTTTTGTAGTTGAACACCACCCAAAGAAACAGCCCAAAACAATGGAAAAAGGATGGGGAAGCAAGTGTGCAAAACAAGCTTAAAGGGAGAGATATATACCTCTTGATGCACAGCAGCAAAACAGCCACTTTCTTGGCTCAAATGACCCTTCAACAACCCAAAAATAAGTTCCAAGGGACCTCAGCCCAATGACATGCAACTTTGATGAAGGAAGTGTATGCAAATATGTAAGGAATTCTCACTTTCAAGCCTAAAACAAAAGGAGAGAGGGAGAATTCTAGAGAGATGAGAGAATTTGCTCACAAAGCTTCTAGAGAGAGAGGATTCTAGAGTGAGAAGCTCTCAAATTTTCTCTAAGCCTTCCAAATTTTCTCCCCTTCTAAAACAATAGATATGGCATCCATATATAGCAAAAGGAAAGCTTCAGGTCGAAAATATCTGAGCTAAGACAGGTGGCACAACCTGGAAAGAGCTGGAGGACAAAATATCTTTAAAAATTCTGAGTCTGGGTCACTCTTGGCAGGCCGGCCATCTTTGGTGCCGACCTGCTACTTGTGATGGCCGACCGGCCATCTCCATGACCGACTATGCACATTTGTGGCCGACTGCAAATTCTACTCTGCAGGTTCAACTTTAAATGGGCATATCTCCTTCACCTGGACTCCTTTTCAGGTCATTCTTGTGTCCAAATTGAAGCCCCGGAAGTAATATTTCCAATGGTAGAAACCTCACATCAAAATTTCAAATATGCAAAAAGTTATGCCTCTTTTAGTGAAGAATGCTCAGTTTTGATCATAACAGATTGATGCCCAACTTCCAATAACCATATCTCCCTCATCTGAACTCGGCTTTAGGAGATTCTTGAGTGAAAAATGAAGCCCCTGAAGTCTTCTTTCCAACGGTGGTGGCTTCATAGCTTAAATCCAAGTGTATAGACGGATAGGCCCGATTTAGCGAGGGCTGCTCGACTCTCTCTCAACGATTCATGCCCGTCTCCTTCCCCAACTGGGTTTCTTCCCTTTCATCTTCTTTTCTTCAACTCCAAACCCCCAAACAAGATGTTTTTGAAGATTTTTTTTTTGAAAAGTTCACCTCTCTTTCATGCATTTCCACTTTGCCCTTGCCCGGTTTACCGAAATGCGCAACATTTAACAAAATGTAAGCGTTGGAACATCGTAGGAACTTTATTTCAAAAATATTTTGAAAGAGAGGGTTTTAAGGTCTAAAAACCATTCAAAATAGCTTTGGTCCAAAATGGGGTGTAAGGTTGGGATTTGACTCTCCTCTTGCCGAAGAAATCGAACCTTTGCATTGCACAACTTTCACCACCAAGTAAACCATCAGCGGCGCCCAAGTCTTAAGGATTGTCAAAAATGGGG
Organism: Camellia granthamiana; assembly: GCA_036172215.1. Taxonomy (NCBI): domain Eukaryota; kingdom Viridiplantae; phylum Streptophyta; class Magnoliopsida; order Ericales; family Theaceae; genus Camellia; species Camellia granthamiana. Next base: position 132,882,821 of record CM069904.1, on the reverse strand, counting down.
TGTCTACACTACTACACTACAGTCTACACCATCACTTCATAGACCATGAATACCGAGCTCATTGGGCTCGTTGGGAATCGCTTTTTTTTTAAATGTTTTTTTTTTGACTTTTTAATTAAAAAAGATGTGAAAACAAATAACTGTCTGAAAATTAAGACTTGTTTGGATCTGAAAATAATTTGGGCCAACATAATTTCTAGAGCCTCAACCCAAAAAGAAACCCAACTACTGAATGAACTCAGAGCCTACTAAATAAATTAAACAACAATTTAAGCCAAGAAAATTTCTAGGGCCTCAGTACAAAACAGATGACTAAATACAAATAATGAATCTACCACTTTTGGTTTTGATCTGAAAATTTATTTTTAGAATTTTTTTATTTTAAATTTTGAAAGTTAATTTGGTTTTAAAAAAAATGATATTTAAGAATTTATTTTTGTCAAACTATTTTTTAAATTAAACAGGCCGACAGAATTTCTAGGTCTCAGCCCAACTACAAAAATTTTGATATATAAGAATTTATTGCGCCTTTTGATATATAAGCCTCATCCTCATGTTATTGCGCATTTTGTCTTTGCATCTCAAGTTAGTTCAATACCCATTGTTGATGACAATGACTCATTATTAAATCTATATTCTCGAAGGTCAGTTCTAGCTCTAATATAGGACTCTGCATTATGAATCAAATTTCAATTACAATTCAACCATCAAGAGTGATATGTCTGTTTTCTTCTTGACAGTGATATTACTGCTTTGGCAAAGGACAAAATTTATCCTCATATTAATCTTGAAGAGATGACTATTAATCAGGTAAGTGCTTCAATTTGTTATTGTTGAGGTTACGTGCTTTCCAAGTCAAGTATCTTGATTACTTACCCACCCCTCCACCCCTCCTCCTCCAACAACAAAAAAAAAGTGATGATGTATCATAGTCTTTGTTTAAGGAATTGTGTTATGATATCCACTACTTATTTGAGTAGATGCAAAAACTACATGAATTGATTTTGAAAGAGTTTGGGTTAGTACAAATTTGGCAAGAAATTCTGAAAATCTTTCCATTCTCTCTTTGTTTTTGTCTTGGAAAATATCAAGGCATTGTAGCTGGGACAAGAGCCATATTCTCCATATGGATCCAGCAGTCAAAGATGTCACATGTGTTTACGATCTGATCCACTGCATAAAGTGATGGAGTGATTGGCAAATCCAGGTTATTTTTCATTCTCTCTTCTTTATGCTATGTGAAATGTGCTAATTTTGTGAGCGACTAAAATCAGGAGTATATGAATGTATGATAAAAGCTGTTGGGTTTTTGATAAAATCAAAAATAAGATTAGGAGTTACTCATGCCCACCCCATCTATCAATAAATGAGATTCTTATGTGTTCTTTTTTGGGAAATTTGATGTGTTCGACAGTAATTAATTTGAAGGGTAGTGTGAATAATCAACCTGGTATTGGGGTTGGAATTCTGTTCTACTTGGATTTTGAGAAGCCAGTTTGTTTCATTGAGTGTGTTAAGTGTTTACGATTTTCTGTGTGAGCTGAATTTCTTTTTTGGTTAACTGGAAAACATATTCTGTGAATTGTCCTTGGATTAGGGGATTGCTGTTATGTTTGTTAAATTGAACTAGAAAAACTTTGGCTGTGTTTGGTTTAGGGGTGGAATCATAATTCCACCCTCCCATTTCAGTGCTGTGTTTAGATATAGTTTTCAAAAATTGATTCCACACCTACGTTTGAAAATTCTTTCAGAACATGTTTGGCAAGTAGAGTTTTTGAATTTTGAATTTTGAAATTGGGTCTATCCAGTCGTCCGTCCGGACAGTTTTTGAATTTTTGGGTCTACCTGGTCGTCCGCTCAGACATCCTCACGGACGTCCGGTCGGTTGACCAAAACAGAGCTTTCTTTTTTCCTTTTTTTTTTTTGCAATTGTCACCTGTTATTTGAAAAAAAAAATTATATTTGTTTTTTATTTTTTTAAATATAGAAACTATTTTTTTAGACCAAAATGACAAATTATTTGGCCATTTATTTAAAATTTAAAAAAAAATTAAATAAAAATTAATTTGTCATAGTAATTTTTAAAAAATAAAAAAACATTTTTAAACAAAATAATTAAAATAAAATTTCCAATCAAATATACAATCAAAAGTAATTTTAAAGCACTAGCTGAATATTTTTTTTAACAAAAAATAATATATATTTTTTAATATTTTAAATAAAAAAATATTTTCATAATTTTTTAAATAAAAAATGCAATAATTATTTTTTTGAATTGAATTTTAAAAAGAGTTTAGTTATGAGTTTTGAATAGAATTTTCAATAGAGTTTTGAATTGTGTTTTTCTTTATGAGTTCTAAGTTTTTGAATTAAGTTTTGAAAACTCTTTTCAAAACTTATAACCAAACAACTTTTCTTATTGCAAAACTTATTTCAAAAATTCAAAAATCAATTCAAAACTCATAACCAAACATGTAACGCCCTCAAAATAATACACAATCCCATCATTTAATAGTTCTATATCATGAAAGATAACCACATTCCCATACATACATCAGAGTTTATATTACAAAAAGGTATTTCATATGAGTTCCAAATGTTTACAAAAATAATAAAATGCCCTGTGGCTTACATCTTTCCAAGTTGCTACTTGGTTACACAAAAGAAGAGTTCTAACTCCTTTACAAGTAAAACCCTTGGTTTGCATTTACATGCAATCAAAAAAAAAAAAGTCTTCAACTCCTAAACCTCCCAAACTAAGATCTTGGAGGCTGCATGCCACCTGTACCTGAAAAATTGTGTCCCAAGTAGGGTGAACCAAAACTCAGTAGAGATATGCTAAACCAAATATAAGAAATAACTAAAACATTAGCATTCGACAAATGGTTAACACTTATAAGCCAATTACACTCTTTACAAGGCCATCAACAAGTACATCCATATTTACACTCTTTACACTTCTGTTCATTTACCCAAGTTAATTCATAAGCGTGGGTCATTATTCACTCAAATAATTCAAAATGGGACTACAACTCATATTATTAATACTTTAATCATCAACAATTCGAAATGAGACTACAACTCATATTATCAACACTTCATATATTCAACACTTCATGTATTCAACACTTCAATTATCAACATCATTCAGATGTACATAAGGTTTCGGGACTTTCACCCTGGACGCTCCGGCCAACTTAATTATTAATGGAGTCCATCCCCTGTCTCCCCCCAAACAATGGAGTACATCCCCTATATCCTCCCAAACAATGGAGTACATCCCCTATCTTCTCCCAAATAATATACATATACAATGTATTTAAACAGGTTGTCATATACAATGACCAATTCAATCACTTATTCAATGTTATAACCCATTCGTCATATTCAATAACATATTTCAATCGATTAGTTTCAATTTACCTAATCATCATGCAGTTCTACAACAATCATGACTATCCTCCATCGATAGCCCAAACAGTTATTTCTAAACAAATAATTAAATTTATCAAACAGATAAATTAATACACTTTCCATAAGTAAGCGATTTTCAATCCATCTATACCAATAATCACATTTCCCCCCTCTCCCCCCCCCCCCCCAAAATTTCATCATTTCCAACACAATTATGCATTCCCATAATTAATTTCATTATTTTGACAAGTAATTCATTTAACCCTAATTAGGGCATTTTTCCTTCTTTCTCAAATAATACTTTTAAGGCTCAATTTCATCAATTGTACACCCATAACCCCATTTCAAAACCTTACATTCACAATAGAGTCCAAAACCAAAAAACCCCTCTTTTATAATCCCAAATCAAACCCTAACTTTCCAAAATCCCAACATTTATGCAAATGCCCAACATTTATGTTAAAACTCATAAGAAGGAGTAGATTATCCCTACCTCAAAGTTAAGAGCCCAAAGGAGAAGAAGAGTGAAACCCAAGATGCTCCAAATCCACAAATTTTCGAATCAATGGGAAGCCCAAGTCAAGCTCTAACTTTCTTACAAGGGGATTAGGGTAGAAAACTCCTAGAACATGGAGTATTTGTAGAGAGAGTGTGTGTTTTAGAGAGAGAGCCTGCAGGATCTAGGGTTTGAGATGAAAAGAAGATCAAAAAGTGATGTATAATATGCTGCTGCCAACTGATATATTCGAACCTTGCTCGAGCGACCAGACACAAAAGAACCTCGCTCGAGCGCAAGAAGCGTCGCTCGAAGCGAACAATGCGAAACTTCAGGTCTGCAACCCACAAGCACGCTCGAGCGCAAAAGTTCTCGCCCGAGCGAAGAAACACAAAACATAAAGCTCACTCGCTCGAGCGACAAAAGCCTCGCTCGAGCGAATAATACCAAACCTTCAGGTCTAATCTAGACGTAGACGCATGCTTGAGCGCAAGAGTGCTCGCTCGATCCAAGAGACACATCAAAGAAAGCTCGCTCGAGCGCAATAACCTTCGCTCGAACGAAGAAGCACAAACCCAAGACTCGCTCGAGCGCAAAAAGCCTCGCTCGAGTAAAGATGCCAAATTCTGGACAGCAACCATTTGTTCAAACTCACAACCAACCTGTTCCAATCTTACCCAACACATCCCAAAACTCAAATACAAGGAATTAAAGGATGGAAACAAGAATAAGACAACAACAACAACCACTAAACCCGAGTCTGAAATACAATACATGACGGGGAAAAACTGGGATCGCTATAAAACAAATTTTCTCTTTTTAAATCATGATTCAACAACTCACAAACTCAAAATACAACTCCATTCTCAAATCAATGATTCTAAAACTAAACCAAACGCTACCTTGATTTTTTTTTTGTAATTTTATGTAATTAAAAGTGAAATAATTATAATTTTTATAGGATATTTTGTTTATTAATTTTTTAATATATTTTGTCTTTTAATGAGTTAAATTAGTCTTGTTATCCACAGATAGACAACCCAAGAAAGGGGTGAATTGGCTTATTAAAAATTTTACAATTAAAAACACAATATTCTGAATTTTAACAAATAAAAAATAGAACAATAATTATTAATATAAAAGTAAGAAAGATAGGAAGAAAAAATCAAACACTGAGATTTATAATAGTTCGGCATGCCAGGCCTACGTCCACTTCCTAAGGAACTCCTTTGAGAATTTATTTACTATCAAAATGAATCAATACACCACCAAGGCTTCACCAAGCTTATGGCTTTTTCCACATGTCTTACTTTTATTTATTGAACCTCACTCAACAATAAATGCCTTACTTTTACAAAAATCTCTCACGAAATAATAACTAAAAATAAGAAGTACTTTAACCCTATTTTACAATACTTTGCTCACAAAAAGTATATATGAAAGTGTAAGAACAAATATTACACTTAGATTTGAATGTGGAAAAAGCATAATACAATATACTCAAAATTTTAAAGCACACAGATTTTCTCTTCAAGTTCTTGATTTTTCTCCACACACAACAATTCTATTTATACCCTAAAAATATACCCTTTGGAGGTAGGACACTCCTTGCTAACGTCATGGATTACATGGGCACGCACCTTGACAGATAAAAGGCATCTATTTTTGTTTTCAATGAATACACCATGTGGCACTTTTTTTTTGTCAATCTTTACACTTTTTTTTTTTTTCTTTGCTTCATCATTTCTTTGACAAACTTTTGCAGGATGTCCAATTCACACTTTTGAATATAATATCATATATATATATAAGGAGTTTTGTCAAACTTTTGCACTAACTTTTTCTATTAATTATAGTAATATATATATATATATATATGTCAAGGATCCAAGACTCACCGTCAATAATATATATATTTATATTAAAAAGAATATGATTTGCTTTCAAACATCACTTGAGTATGTTTTACTTTGCATGCAAATATAAATCAAATATTTTTGCTATATACCAACCATTCCATGTGAGTATATTAAATTTGTCAAAAGATGACAACTCACTAATATCACATTTGTCAAACTATTACAATTAATCAATATTAATTTTTGTCAAAAAGTGAATAGTGACAAACCGAACTTTTCAAAATCGTGAATAGTAATATTTTCAAAATATTTTCATTTAAATAATATTTATAACAAATATATCATACAATATATATTTTAAACAGATAATATTTTGTGTCAAATAATATAGAATATGTATATTAAAAAATCTAATTTTTTCAAATAATATTTTAAATATCATCAAAATTAAACAATATGATTAACAATCTCCCCATTTTTTATGATGACAATATTTATATGGATTTGACACAAAAATAAAATCAACAAATATTTGATTACTCTGCAACATATAATTTTTAAAATCATATTTTTTTCTCCCCCTTTGACATCATCAAAACAAAATATGAAGAAAGGAAATAAACACATTTGATAAAATAATCTGAGAGGCCAAAAATATAATAATGGTCCTTTTGTCTTGTCAGAATCATTGTGGGGATTTTGGAGCATTTCAGGCGTACAAAATGTTGACAAACAAAAGATTTGAGCAGATATGCATCGAGTATTGGATCAGTGAAGTGTATGAAAAGTGACAAGGATGATAGGTAGAGATACGAAAATTGTCAAGTGGTTGGAAGAGAAAAAGTTGTTTTATCTTCTTGTGTAATCATGTCATTCCTTACCTTAGCCATCAATGGTTCAGACATGCATGAGGTGCCTGTAATGCAGGCAAATGAGACGTTACCAATGGTGCAGGTCACACGCTATGCTGGTAAATGAGAGTCCTAGTGTTGTTGGTAATCGGAATGATATTGATGATATTAATAACACTATGGCTCTTAGTACACAGGCAATGACTGTAGTTTCTAATATGGCTCGACGATTACAAGCAAGAATACAAGAAAATCAGCAATGAAGAGATGAGATGAGATGTGCTTGTTAAAACAACAACTGGCTAATATTCGTAAGGAGAAGAGAGAGCTAGTAAGAGAAATGCACAGTTGGAGAATGCGGTGCAATATTATGTAACGGTTATAATGCCAAGACTCACAGAAGTTGAAAATAAAGAGAGGCATGTAAACGAGGCTCATGAAAAGTTGTTGAGAAAAGTGAAATGAAAAAAAATCTGTGAAGCCTTCTGAAAACTTACATATAATCGAGTAATATTTTCTCCTTCTGAAATAAAATTGCAAGCATTTCTCTCTCCTTTTTAAAAAAAAAAAAAAAAAAAAATTGTTGGTGCAAATAAGGAGTAGTGCAGATAAGGAGTAAAAAAGAGTATATATACTCCCCCTAAAATTATGCACAGAATATACAAACGCCCCCCTTATTTTATTTTATTTTTTTATAATAATTGTTTTAATCTCAAAATATATGAATCTCCCCTAAATTAATGCACTAAAAATCACATAAATTGGAAAAAACAGATTACCAATCTATAATACCAAGGTCTACTAAGATCTGGCCATAAACAACTACACCAAATGCACTAGCATAAAAAGAGAAAATACAAATAAAAATAATTTCTTCAGACAAAGTAGAAGCAATCATTATCAAATCCAAGAGAGTTTCGAGCACATACAATAAGATAAAAAATATAACACAGTGCAAAAATAATTTTAACATGTTGATCGGTGATGACCTTGTTGATCGAAAAGAATGGAGAATATTGTATAGATCGGTGATGAATTTTTGTAGATCGGTGATGGATCTTGGTAGATCAGTAACTGATCTTGACGAATCGGTAATTGATCTGGATGAATTGGAAATGATGTTGAAGATCGGTAATGGAAGTAGAGCCGTAATGGATCTTGGTAAATCGGTGAGGAATTTGAGTGGATGATAGTAGTGATGAAGATGATGGATGATGTTGTGGATGGTGGAGCTGATTGTGGATGATGGTGAGGATGAAGATGGTGTTGTCTGACCGATGAGAGGAAGAAAGGAAGAGCGAGAAAAAGAGAAAATAGAGAGTGAGGGAGAGAGCGGGTGAGAGATAGCGACAGAGTGGGGTGTGAGAGAGAGAGAATATATATATATATGTATATAACTTTTTTTATATATAATAATAATTATTGTTATTATAATTATTTTATTACTTATTATTTATTTATAAAAAATTATTTTAATATAAACATTATATTGGAGTATTCATTATATCAAGTTCAGTTATAATACAACAAAATTATTCTTCATTTAGAGGCTTGGTAAATATGTCAGCTAATTGACGATTTGTAGGCACAAATTCGAGTTCAATGTCATCTTTGAATACATGATTTCTTAGAATATGATGCCTTATTTCAATGTGTTTAATGCGTGAGTACTGAATAGAATTTTTTGAAAGGTTAATGACCCTTGTGTTGTCACATTTTATAGGAATATGATCATAGTGAAGTCCAAAATCTTGAAATTGTTGTTTTATCCAAAGCAATTGTGCAAGTCTACATCCCGCAAAGTCGGCATCTGAGTTACCAAAAAGTTCAAAAGTGGTTCCCTTAGGATACCATAATCCCAAATTTGAAGTGCCAACAAGATATCTGAAAATACGTTTGACTGCGATGATATGTGACTCTTTCAATGTGGATTGAAAATGTGCACACATATGAACACTAAACATTATATCAGGCCTACTTGCAGTAAGATTAAGTAAGGAACCAATCATACCTCGATATTTCTTTTCATCTACATGTTTACCTTGCTAATCTTTGTCAATTTTTATTGATGTGCTCATTGGAGTTGCTACAGGCTGTAACGCCCTCAAAATACAGTATAAGTCAACCAATCACAAGATCCATAAGCATAGGAGAAATATTAATTTTTCATTCATCAGAGTCTGCCTTTACAAAGATAATTACATGTAATTCTAACTACAAATAACAAGGTAAGTGCCCTACGGGCTTACATCTTTCCAAGTATTAACTTGGTTACAACAAAAGAGAGTCCCCAGCTCTATACATAGAAAGCCCTTGGCTTGAATATACATGTAACATCAAAACAAAATAACCAAAAGGGAGTCTTCAACTCCTAAACCTCCCAAGCTAAGACCTTGGAGGTGGCATGTCTCCCTGTACCTGAAAAATGGTGTCCCAGGTAGGGTGAGCCAAAGCCCAGTAGAGATATGCTAAACAATATATGAAAATTAACTAAAACATTAGTATTCGATAAATGTTTAACACTTATAAGCCATCTTACACCTTTCCCATAATCAATCAACATTGACACCCACATTTCAATTTACTTCCAGTTATTTACCCAAGTCAATTCATTGACATAGTTCATTATCATTTAAACAATTCAAAATAAGACTACAACTCATTTATCAATACTTCAATCATAAACATCATTCATACACTTCATATCTTGCCATTTTACGGAACTACGTCCGAGGAACCGGCACCCAAATATAGATAAGATTTCGAGACTTTCACCCTGGACACTCCGGCCAACTTAATTATCAATGGAGTCCATTCCCTATCTCCTCCCAAACAAAGATACATATGCAATGTATTAAACACGTTGTCATATACAATGACCAATTAAATCACATATTCAATGTTTATATCCAACCATCATATTCAATGACATGATCCGTTTGATTAGTTTCAATTCACCTAATCATCATGCAGTTTCTACAATAATCATAGCTATCCTCCACCAATAGCCCAAAACAGTTATTTCTAAACAGATAAATAAATCTCTCAAACAGATAATTTATTAACTTTTCCATAGGTGAGTCATTTATCAATCCAACCTACACCATTTAATCACAATTTCCTTCGATTTCACAATTCCCAAACCCAATTTCATATTTCCACATCAATTTCATAATTATACAAATAATTTTCCTTAATTCAATTAGGGCATTTTTTCCCCTTTTCTCACATAGTGCACCCAAGGCCAAATTTCACCCATTATACACAATTAACCCATTTTCAAGATCTCACATACACATATGGAGCCCAAATAAGAAAACCCCTCTTTCACAATTTCAAACTCAAACCCTAACTTTACCCAAACTTCTCAAATCCACCACTTATACAAAATAACTAATATTTATGTCAAAGCTCATATTAAAGAGTAGATTATCCCTACCTCGAATGGAGAAGCTCAAAGGAGAAGAAGAGAGAAACCCAAGATGCTCCAAATCCAAACTTTTTCGGATCAAAAGATAGCCCACACAATTTTTAACAAAGAGAGTAGGGTAGAGAGACTCTAAATCAAGAGTATTTGTAGAGAGAGAGAGAGTATTTTAGAGAGAGGAGTTGTCGATCTAGGGTTTTGGAAGAAGAAGAGGATAAAAAATTGTAATAACCCTCATTCTTGTCTTAGTCATGTTCATCTGCATTTGCATGATTTTGTCTTGTTAAGCTTGCATTTGTAGACTTAGACTTATTTTGCCTACGTAAAAGTCCTTGTCTTGTCTTGATGCTATCATGTTTTGCCTAAGTGTAATATGCATGCTTTGTTCCTTCCTTGTTGTCTCAAGCCTAGGCCATCTATCCTTGCTGTATCAAGCCTAGGGCATCTCAAGCCTAGGTCATCTATCATTGCTGTCTCAAGCCTAGGTCACACCTTTGAACCTCTTACACCTAGGCCGTTGAGCGCTAACACCTAGGACCATTATGGAACCACCTTGGTTGACCTTTCCCATCACCTAGGCATATTGGCTGAGATTTCATCATCTAGGCGAGGTGTGCATCACCTAGGCTGAGATGTGTATCATCTAGACCAAGATGTTATCATCTAGGCGTCCTAGATCTTTGATCCTTGCACCTAGTGATCATGTTCTTGGACTGGTATGACCTAGACCGAGGTGTGGCACATCTAGGCCGAGGTGTGGCACAACTAGGTCAAGGGTTATCCTTCCTAGCCGAGATCATTGAAACCTTCTTGCCCGAAGCCTATGTCCTAATCTGAGATCATTGCCTTGTCAGAATGCCCATGCCACCTTACTTGTTATACACACTTTGTCATACACTTGTCTTGTCATTCTGACACCTTTTTAAGGGGATCCAACCAAACAATGCCACGTGTCCCAGTAGAGGGTTAAGTCAGATTGTAGTTGAGAGCCCATATCATTTGCTATATCCTTGCCCTAGAAGAGAGAGAAGTTCTAGAAAGAGGAAGAAAGAGTTCTTAGAGTGAGATTAAATTTCCAAGCTTGATCCTTAGAGTTTGAACCATTTGATTCATGTTTTGAGGTTAGATTCTTGATCTACTCTTGTTGTTCTTTATATTGATCCGATCACATTGCATGATCTAGCATGATTCATGAGCCATGCATTGATTTAAAGTTTGGTTTTAGAAAGAGAAAATGATGTTCTTGTGTTATTCAAGAAAAGCCTTGTTTTGATCCAAAAGTTTGTAACAAGTTCCATGTTTTTGTGTTTGTTTTCATGAAATCTCCAAGTATGGGTATCCAGGTCCATGTTTTTGAACTCATCTCATGAAATCTCAAATTTTGAATAAAGAAGCTATGATTTTAGCATTCATGTTCTTCATGTTCATGTTCTTCATGTTCATCAAGGGGGAAACCCAGATTTCCGGACTTTATTTCTCTAGGTGTGGCCACCGAGACCACTCTTGCCTAGACCTCACACCTAGGCCTAGCATCGTATCTCACCTTGGCCTACCTCGCATGATCACTTGCACTTAGCCTATCTTGCATGCACAACTAGGCCGACCACCACACACCTAGGCCGACCATGGTACACCCTTGCCCGCACCTTGTAACATCTCGGTAGGCAGTCGCACACCTAGGCCTAGGAGACCACACCTTGGCCAAAAGGTGTGGGACCTCAGCCAAGACTCCCTGAGTTCACCCAGCTAGGCCATTTTGGCCTAGATTATTTTTGTGCATCCATTCCAAGACCTGGTTGGTACCGAGCATAGTTTCCCTAGATGAAAAAACAGTATTTTAACTTCCAGCACAAGTTTTGCTTTGTCTTGACTTGGCTTTAGAAAGAAATGCCGAGATCATTTGCACTCATGTAAAGCTTATTTTGAGAATGCATTTTATATCCATCGTTGAGCATCTCTTCTTGTCTTCTTGAAATGCATTCAATGGGATTTATTATGTACTTGTAGGCCTTGGATCCTTACTTTAATCCCTACACTCGAAGAGCTATGTGAGTGGTATTTTTAATAAAGCTATGTTATAATGTTTTGATAAAAGCTTTGCTTTGTTTTGTTTTGGAAAAGTATTTGATCAAGTATGAATGATTATCCCTTAGTTTTTGTATCAAGTATTATGTTTGTTTTGATAACATTCTTGGAAAGTCCTTAGTGCTAGGGGACTATAATGCAACTAGTACTCTTGTTTGAGATATCTCTTTTGCCACCAACGGTCTTGTATGGGTGGGTTTGTCTAATCGATTCCGGGTCGGCCACCGACGGTCGTGAACGGGTGTGCTTCGATCCGAGACGATTATTCCCTTGTTTTGCCACTGACGGTTTTCCGGGTGGGTTGTCTAACGGATTCCGAGTCGGCCACCGACGGTCGTGAACGAGTGTGCTTCGATCTCAGGACGGTTATTCCCTTGTTTTGTCCGAAATGTCATCCCTTGGTATTATATAGATGTTATTAAACATCCAAGAAGCTTTGAAGGAATTTGATTGATGAACTTGATTCATCCCATGGTTTGTTATAAGCTATGATATGTATTGTTTTGATAAAGATCTCAGATATCATTTATTCAAACATTTATTATTTATATCATTCACTGAGTATCCAAGCTCACCCTACCCTTTATATATATGTAGGTGACGAGCAAGAAGGCGGTGACGCCTAAGATGTTATTTGCAAGTTGTTTTCAGATTCATGTTTTGCTAGCAACTTGAAGATTATGCTTCTTAGTTTATAACTCATTTCTTTTGTATATGTCAACTTGAGAAGCCTTTTGATCAAGATATAACATGTACTTTATTTTATTTGTATTCAAGTTGTAAAACCATGTTAAAATGTATGTCATTTCATATAATCTATGCACAGCTCTTATGGACTAATTAGACTTAAATTTATTGCTTCCGCACTTGTAAGCCCCATATGTATACTTTAATTGTGTGAATTTTTGTAAGTTGGCCTTTGGTAATCTCGGATTACTGGCCATCACGGCACCATTCTACTATGGGCGGAATGGGGTCGTGACAAAAATGGTGAAGTTCACCTCTGCTGCGAACTGATATATGCGAGGCTCGTTCAAGCGAAGGAGTTGTCGCTCGAACGACCAGACACAATAAAAGACCTCGCTCGAGTGCAAGAAGCGTCGCTCGAGTGTGAACAATGCGAAGCTTCAGGTCTGTACCAACGCAGACGCACGCTCGAGCATAAGATGTCTTGCTCGAGCGAAGGAACAAATAACACGGGGCTCGCTCAAGCGCAAGAATGCTCGCTCGAGCGAAGAATACCAACCTTCAGGTCTTACAGAGACGCAGACACACACTCGAGCGCAAGAAGCCTCGCTTGAGCGAAGAGACACACCCCACAAGACTCGCTCGAGCGCAAGAAAGCTCGCTCAAGCAGAAGCTGTGTCTGAAAAAAAAAACCTAAGGACTCTCAGACCTTGCTCGAGCATAAGAACCCTCGCTCGAGCGAAAGAAGCAAATACCCAAGGCTCGCTCGAACACAAAAAGCCTCGCTCGAGCGAAGAAGCCAAAACCTGGGCAGCAACCACTTGCACTAACTCACAACCAACCTGTTCCAAACTCACCCAACACATCCCAAAACTCAAATACAAGGAATTAAAGGATGGAAATAAGATATAGATAACAACATATTACCACGAAACCCGAGTCCGGAACACAATGAAAGTCGGGGTAAAACCCGGATCGCTATACAAGCTTTGATGATGTCATTTCAAACCTTTTGAGTAGATCCTTGATATATTTCATTTGATTTAAATGGATTCCATCATTAGTTTGTTTAATCTGTAGACCAATGAAATAATTTAACTCCCCCATCATACTCATTTCAAATTCACCCTACATATCTTTAGCAAACTCTTTGCACAAATTTCATTTGTAGCACCAAAAATGATATCATCAACATAAATTTGAACAATTAACATATTTTCCTTTTTTATTTTTATAAAAAGTGTTGTATCAATTTTTCCTTTAGAAAAACCTTTTGTCAAGTAGAAAATTACTCAAACTTTCATACGAAGCTCTATGAGCTTGTTTTAAGCCGTATAAGGCTTTTGAAAGTTTGAAAATATGATCCGGATATTTATGATTTTCAAAACCAGGAGGTTGTTCAACATAAACTTCCTTCGAAATGCACCCATTTAAAAAAACATTTTTAACATCCATTTGATATAATTTAAAATCTTTAAAACATGCAAAAGCAAGTAACATTCTAATAGTTTCAAGTCTAGCAACTAGTGCAAAAGTTTCATCAAAATCAATGCCCTCTTCTTGATTATAGCCATGAGCTACTAATTTAGCTCTATTTCTAGTACAACTCCGAATTTATCCATTTTATTTCGAAAAACCCATTTTGTACCAATAACGGGATGATCCTTAGGTCAAGGAGTTAAAAACCAAATTCCATTCCTTTCAAATTGATTTAATTCTTCTTGTATTGCTAAAATCCAATTTTTATCATTTTCAACTTCTAAAAACTATTTTGGTTCAATTTGTGAAACAAACGCTAAGTTACCACAAACATTTTTAGTAGAGGAACGAGTTTTTATACCTTCTGTCGCATCACCTATGATGAGGTGTTTAGGATGGCCATGAGCGCACTTCCATTCTTTTGGTAGATTTGAGTCGTTTTCTGAAAGAGCATATATTTCTTGAAGTTTCTCCATTGTAATTTCTTCTTCGTGTTCGCGTAATGGATTTTCTTCATTTTCTTTTATGTAAATGCTCTCCATGCTTGGTTGATTTTCTACAATATCATTACTTACAAGATTCTTGGAAATAATGTTGTTAGATTCATCGAAAACAACATGCACAGATTCTTCAACAAGTAAATTTTTTTTATTGAATACTCTATAAGCTTTATTGAAAATTGAATAACCAAAAAATATAACTTCATCCGATTTAGCATCAAATTTTCCTAAGTTATCTTTATCGTTATTCAATACAAAGCATTTACAACCAAATGCACGCAAGTGACTAATATTAGGTTTTCTACCTTTCCAAATTTCACAAGGGATTTTCTTAAGAATATAATCATAACTCGGTTTACAACATAGCATACAGTGTTAATGGCATCCGCCCAAAAATATTTAGACAAATTATTTTCACAAAGCATAGTACGGGTCATTTCTTCAAGAGTTCTATTTTTTCTTTCAACTATACCATTTTGTTAAGGAGTTGTAGGGGCAGAAAAATTATGATCAATTCCAAACTCATCACAAAACATAATAAAATCATCATTTTCAAATTCTCTACCATGATCACTTCTAATACTACAAATATTAAGATTTTATTTTTATTTTGAATTCTTTTACTAAGTCTTGAGAAATTATAAAAAGTTTCATTTTTGTGTGCTAAAAATAATACCCATGTATATCTAGTATAATCATCAACACAAATAAGAGTATACGATTTTCCTCCTAAACTTAATGTTCTAGATGGTCCGATTAAATCAATATGCAAGAGTTGAAGTGGTTTAGTAGTTGAAACGATATTTTTGGATTTAAAAGAAATTCTAGTTTATTTTCCAAATTGACATGCATCACAAAGTTTGTCTTTTTCAAAAACAATTTTTGATAAACCAATGACTAACTCATTTTTTGAAAGTTTTAAAATTAAATCAAAATGAGCATATCTTAATCTTCTATGCCAAGGCCAACTATTATCATTTATAGCAGATAAACATTTAATATTAAAATGAGAAGATAAATTATACAAATCAAACACATATATTCTCATGTCTATAACTTACAAATAAAGTTTTGTTTTCTAGGGTGTTCTCAATAGTGCAATGAGTTTTCTCAAAAATAACTCTATACCCTTTATTACATAATTGACTAATGCTAAGTAAGCTATGTTTTAAACCTTTGACAAGTATAACATTTTCAATAATAGGAGAAGGATTTTTACCAATATTTCTGACACCTATGATTTTACCTTTGCTATTGTCACCGAAAGTCACATATCCGCCATCTTTTGGTTGGAGTGTGGTGAACATAGCTTTATTTCCAGTCATGTGCCTCAAACATGCATTGTCGAGATACCATCTATCGTTACTGGATTTTGACGTGAAACATACCTACAAAAATTTGATTTTTCTATTGGTACCCATAATTTCTTAGGTCCATAAAAATTAGATTTTGACACTCTTGAAATGCCCTTAGGGACCCACATCTTTTTTATTTTAGTAAAAGAAATTTTTTTAACAGGACATAAAGGTGAAATGTGACCTTATGTATCACGAAAATGACACGTGAGATGAGAGTGACTAGAAGATGCATGCACAAACTATTTTTGATAGTTTTTACTTTTGAAAAAGATTTATATCCAATTCCGGCTCTACCAAAAGTACGATTTTTATTTTTAAGAATTTTATCTGAAGTCTCTTTGCCTTGAGTGAATTTTAAAAGATTATTTTTTAAGTCTTCAATATTTTCTTTCAAAACAATTTGCTCCTTTTTTAAAAACTCATGTTTTTCTTGTAATACAACTAATTTTTTCTCAGAAATTGAAAACTCTTTTTCGAGTTAAAATCTTATTTTCCTTTTTCATTTTCATAACTTCATTTTCTAAAGTATTTATTTTGGAAGTTAAGGATTCATTTTCTTTTGATAAACTTGAAATCACTTTCTTTTGACAGTTATTTTTCAAACTAAGTTTCATAAATTCAGCAAGTAATTCATCAAAAGCTGATTGTAATTCATCAAACGTAAAAGATTCGCCATTTACCTCATATTCGTTTCTAAGTGCCATTAAGCATAGGTTAGCAACCTCATTTTTGCAAACTTTGGTTTCTGAGTCGCTTTCATCGCTATCTTCTCCCCATGCTGCAACCATGGCTTTCTTTTTGTCTTTCTTGAATTGTTTCTTAAGTTCTGAACATTTTGATTTGTAGTGTCCAGGTTTGTTGCATTCATAGCAGGTAACTTTAGATTTTTTGTGATTTTCTCCCATTTGAAAATCCCTGTTGTTGAAGTCTTTTCTGAAAAATTTTCACACACCTTGTTTCTTTTTCACAAACCTTTTGAATTTTCTAGTGATGAATGCCATTTCCTCATCATCATCCGAATCATCTTCCTCATTCTCTTGATGTTTTGAGGTGGATTTGAAAGCTATTCTTTTATTCTTATTGTTGTCCTTCTCTTCTTTTCTTTCTTGCATTATGAGCTCATAAGTTAAGAGAGATCTCATTAACTCATTTAGACTTAGCTTTGATAAAACCTTGGCTTCAGTAATGGCAATGACTTTTGTCTTCCAACTTTTTGGCAATTACTTAAGCACTTTTCTTACAATTTCAGCATTAGTATATATTTTGCCAAGAGAAGTTAAACCATTAATAATATCAGTAAAGCGAGTAAACATTTGAGGAATAGTTTCATCAGGCTTCATTTAAAAAAGTTCATAATTATGGACTAGCAAACTGATTCTAAATTCTTTAACTTGTTCGGTTTCCTCATGAGTCACCATAAGCTTATCCCAAATTTTTTTTGAGGTTTTATATGTGGAGATTCTGTTGAACTCGTTGGTATCTAAGGTGTAGTACAGCATGTTTGTGGCTTTGATAATAATTTGGGCCATTCTAGTATCTGATTCATTCCACTAATCTTTAGGTTTTGGTACCTTAAGGCCATCTACGGTTTTGGTAGGAATTTTTGGACCATTGCAGATAATTTTCCAGTATTCATAATCATTTGATTGAACATGTATGGTCATCCTAGTTTTCCAATAGCTAAAATTTGTGCCTCTAAACAGTGGTGACCTATTGGATAACTGTCCCTCAGGTAAGGAATAACTAAAGATTGCCATGATCTACTCTAAGACGGTTGAATCACATAAACTAGAGTCTAGGCTCTGATACCAATTGTTATCCCAAATAGGCAACCCAAAAGAGGGGTGAATTGAGTTATTAAAAATTTTACAATATTAAAAACACAATATTCTGAATTTTAACAAATAAAAAACAGAACAACAATTATCAATATAAAAGTAAGAAAGGTGAGGAGAGAAAATCAAACACTGAGATTTATAGTAGTTCGGCACGCTAGACCTACGTCCACTCCACAAGGAATCTCCTTAAGAATTTTTTACTATCAAAATGAATCAATACACTACCAAGGCTTCACCAAGCTTATGGATTTTCCACAAGTCTTACTTTTATTTATTGAGTCTCACTCAACAATAAATGTCTTACTCTTACAAAATAATAATAAGAGGTACTTTAACCCTCTTTCACAATACTTTGCTCACAAAGAGTAGATATGAAAGTATAAGAACAAAGACTACACTTAGATCTGAAAATGAAAAAGCAGAATACAATACATTCAAAATTTTAGAGCACACAGATTTTTTCTCTTCAAGTTCTTGATTTTTCTCCATACACAACACTTCTATTTATTGATGAAAAACACAGAACAAGTATATTTCATTCAACTCAGTTTCAATGCATTACAGAAATATCCAGTTGTCCTTTATATATACAAGAAGAAGATAACTAACTCTAACTAACTAACCACTTAACAAACTATTAACAAACTATCTAACTAACTGAAGCAGATATTCAGCTATAGCTGTAGCACAGGATTGATACAATAAGACCTCAGCTAGCTCTTTGAACTCTGTGAACTGTCTTGACTGAAACGGATCTGTGAACTGATCTGGGAGCTGCAGAGTTTGTATCCTCAACTGTAGAGTTTGTATCCTCAACATCCCCTTGCAAGCGAATGGGGAAAGAGGAACACAACATGAGCTTGGCTTTAAGATACAAAAATCGAGAAACAGAGAGGGGCTTAGTGAATATGTCGGCCAGCTGATCAATGGTAGGAATGTACTGAAGAAGCAATTTCTTAGCCAGAACTTGATCACGCACGAAATGACAATCTACCTCAATGTGTTTAGAGCGTGAATGAAAAACAGGGTTGGAGGCTAAGGCAATTGCAGAAACATTATCACACCAAAGTGTAGGAAGCACAGGAGAGACAATCGATAAATCTTGAAGAAGCATGCCAATCCAAGCTAACTCAGCTGCAGTATGAGCAAGAGACCTATATTCGGCCTCAGTAGAAGATCTGGACATGGTTGGTTGCTTTTTAGCGGACCAAGAGACAAGATTATTACCCAGAAAAATGCAGTAGCCTGAAGTGGATTTACGGTCAATTATATCCCCAGCCCAATTTGAATCAGAGAATGCATGAACATCAAAGGAGCTAGGGGAGTAAGATAGACCATGAGTAAGAGTGCCTTTGACAAAACGAAGCAATCTCTTTACAGCAGCAAAATGTCCAACAGTGGGTGAATGCATATGTTGGCAAGACTGATTGACAGCTAAGGAAATGTCGGGTCGAGTAATGGTGAGATACTGAAGAGCCCCAACCAGACTACGATAAAGAGCAGGATCAGAAAAGGAATGATTAGCATTGGGAGGAAGAGTGGGCTTG
Organism: Camellia granthamiana; assembly: GCA_036172215.1. Lineage (NCBI taxonomy): Eukaryota > Viridiplantae > Streptophyta > Magnoliopsida > Ericales > Theaceae > Camellia > Camellia granthamiana. Next base: position 132,863,280 of record CM069904.1, on the reverse strand, counting down.
ATAGAGATGGGAGAGGAGCATGGCTTACAGTCAGTGAGACCTGCTTTCTTGAGAATGTCTTGGGCATATTTGGTTTGAGATAAAACATAGCCTGAAGCAGTGGTGGTGATAGAAATACCAAGGAAGTAAGATAGGTTTCCCAGTTCTTTCATGGAAAAAGCGGTGTGCATATGAGAGATAAGGGACTGAATATGAGAAGGATTATTGCCGGTAAGCAATATATCATCAACATAGACTAAAAGAATAGTAATATTGGAGCCCAATTTCTGAATAAACAAGGAAGAATCACACTTGCTATTGGAAAATCCTTGAGAGATCAGATAGGTGGAAAATGTGGAGTACCAGGCTCGGGGAGCCTGTTTTAGACCATATAAACCTTTTTGTAGATGACAGACATGGTGAGGATGAGCTGAATCAACAAACCCAGGTGGCTGGAGCATAAACACCTCTTCTTCAAGTATACCATGCAAGAAAGCATTGGATATATCTAACTGTTTTAGGGGCCAACCATGATGAAGAGCCAAGCAAATCAAAATTCTGATAGTAGGAAGTTTTGCCACTGGGCTGAAAGTTTCTTGAAAATCAACTCCTTCTTGTTGAAGATAAGCCTTGGCAACAAGTCGAGCCTTATGGCGAGCAATAGTACCATCTGAATTTCTTTTAATGCGAAATACCCATTTGCAACCAATAGCATTTTTAGCCGGGGGCAAAGAAACCAAGGACCAAGTCTTTTGCTTATGTAAGGCATCAATTTCATCTGTCATGGCTTTATGCCAAATAGGAGAATGAAGAGCTTCCTTATATGAAGGAGGTTCAATATCAGAATAAAGAGGAGCAGAGACAATAGATGGCTGTGAAGAATTAGTATGAATCAAACAATGTGAAGAGGACTTGGATCGAGTAACCATGGGATGGACATTAGAAGGAGAAGGAAGAGGCAAATCAATGGAAATAGAGGAAATGGGAATAGGTACAGGTGCAGCAGGTGGAGAAGAACCAGGAGAATGAAACTGAACCTGATTAGAAGGAGAAGTGCTGAAAATAGGAGCAGCAGCAGAAATGGGAGCAGCAGCAGAGCTTGGAGCAGCAGTAGAAATATAAGGAGAAACAGCAGCAGAACTTGGAGCAGCAGCAGAAATATAGGGAGAAATAGATGAAGACATATTAGCAGCTGAAGAAGTAAAGTTAGGAACTGGAGAAGACCAGAAGAAAGACTGAATCTGAGGTAAAGAAGAAATAAAGGAGTAGAAGGAGAAGTAGGTGTGGCCATAGCAAAGGGAAACACATGTTCATTAAACACAACATGCCTGGATAAGTAAACCTTACCTGAAATGGGATCCAAACATCTATAACCCTTAGCAAAAGAATGATAGCCTAAAAACACACAGGCAAGGGATTTAGGCTGCAGCTTAGTAGAGTTATATGGTTTTAACCAAGGAAAACATTGACACCCAAATGTTCTTAGAAAAGCAAAGTCTGGAAGATGATGAAACAAAACCTCAAAGGGAGATTTGTGATGCAACTTAGAAGAAGGCAATCTGTTAATCAAATAAGTAGCACAAGCAAGAGCATCAAACCAAAAATGAAGAGGAACAGAGGAATGATGTAACAAGGCTATAGCAACTTCAGTGAGATGTCTATGTTTTCTCTCAGCCACACCATTTTGTGGTGGTGTATATGGACAAGAATGTTGATGTACAATACCTTGAGCTGTGGTAAAAACTTTCATTTTCTTATTACAGTATTCAGTACCACCATCAGTTCTGAGAATCTTGAGTGAAGTAGAGAATTGTTTTTCAGCATAAGCTTTAAACTCAAGAAACTTATCATATACTTCACTTTTATAAGCCAAAGGATAGAGCCATGTAAATTTGCTAAAATCATCCACAAAGAGAACATAATATTTGATGCCAGATGTAGAATCAAAGGGACCCCAAACATCACTATGTATTAATGAGAGAGGTTTATTTACAGAAGAATTTGACAATTGAAAAGGTAAACGATGACTTTAGCAATACAGCAGTCAAGACAATCAAGTGTCTTAACAGACTTATTGGTAGTAAGCTGCAAATGAGGAACAAGATGCTGAAATTTCAAACTACTAGGATGACCTAATCTATTATGCCATACAATACTAGAAGTAGGCAATGACTTATTGACAACAGAATCTGGTACATTAGTAGTAGCAGATGTGAGTGATGCTGTGTTTGGAGCAGCAAAGGCAGCAGAAGCAGATGTGTTAGTAACTGATGGAAGAAAATGATATAAGCCATTGAGATTAGATCCTTGATGAAGAATTCTCTTCGTAACTTTGTCCTGAATCACAAAATTGGCTTCATCAAAACTAATAATGCAATTATTATCCTTAGCCAACTTTTGAACAGAAACAAGATTAGAAGACATAGAATTAGCATGAAGAACATTATTGAGTTTGAAAGAATAATGAGGGGTAGGAAGGAGACCTTTACCAATGTTCTGAATAGGAATGGAAGTTCCATCTCCTATGGTAATGTGATCTGTGCCTGGATAAGCCTGATAGTTACTGAGATGATTCAGATCATTGGTAATAATGGATCAGTGGCTGCAGAGTCTAAGTACCAAGGACTAGACTGAAAATCTGAAGAAACCTGAGACAGATGTGAAGAAACACTAGAACCAGGTAAAGAAGATGTAAGATGTGCTCTAGGTTGCTGAGGGAGAAGAAAATTGAGAGGATGGAGAATGAGTAGAAGCATGTGAAACAGATTGATATTGAGGATCCATGCGATGCCAGCAATCAAGTGCAGAATGACTCAGTCCTCCACAAATTTGACAACCTGAAGTGGAAGAGATCTGATTGAAAATTGCGTCCTCTGCCTCTGTTGTTGTTATAATAGCGACTATTACCTCTATATGATCCTGAAGTTCGACCCTCCTCTGCCTCTATAGGATGATCTGCCTCTTGAATAGGTGAAAGGAGGTGCTCGTGAAGCAGAAGTACCAGATCCAGATCCTTTGAATGAAGAAAATGCAACAGTTGGTTCTGCAACTGTTTTGTGTTTAGCTTCCAAATGAATGGCCTCAGAACATAGCAGAGATGATAAATCATCCATAGTGATAGTGTCAGATCGAGCACGAATGGCTGTGGTGAAAGCATCATATTCAGACGGGCAAACCATTCAATGTAATTAACACCAAATCTTCATCTTCAATGATTACTGAAGCAAGTGCTAGTTGACTGACTAAGGCCTTAATCTTGGAGAGATACTCCTCCATTGAATCTGATTTCTTGGAAACAAGATTTCAACTTGTTCTTCAATTGATGGATATGAGATCTAGGACAGAGATGTAAATCTCTTGTGCAGAGAAGACCAGATCTCAGAACAACTTCTGAAATTGAAGCACAATTGAGTAGATTGGTGGTGTAAGTGTAGCAGTAATACAGCTCAAGAGATGAGCATCTATCATACACCATTGAAGATGATCTGGATTAGGTACTTCCTTTCCTGTTGAATCTGTAATTGTTAAGAGAAGGACATGGTGTTTGAACCATCAACAAAACCTAGAAGATTAGTAGCTCTGAGAATGTTGGGACAATTGATTTTTCCAGATGATGAAGTTTGATCCATCGAGCTTTATAGTGACAAACGATGAAAGATTTGGATATCAGCAGAGTTAAGTTTGAAGGAAGTGAAGAAGATAAAACAGATGAAGATAGGGAAGATGAAGTTGCCATGGATCAGGAGCTCGTGAGAGCATTTAAAGCTCTGATACCATGATGAAAAACACAGAACAAAGTATATTTCATTCAACTCAGTTTCAATGCATTACAGAAATATCCAGTTGTTCCTTTATATATACAAGAAAGAAGATAACTAACTCTAACTAACTAACCACTTAACAAACTATTAACAAACTATCTAACTAACTGAAGCAGATATTCAGCTATAGCTGCAGCACAGGATTGATACAATAAGACCTCAGCTAGCTCTTTGAACTCTGTGAACTGTCTTGACTGAAACGGATCTGTGAACTGATCTGGGAGCTGCAGAGTTTGTATCCTCAACTGCAGAGTTTGTATCCTCAACTGCAGAGTTTGTATCCTCAACATTTATACCCAAAAATATATCCGTTGGAGGGTTAGGACGCTCCTTGCTGACGTTATGGATTACATGAGCACGCTCCTTGATAGACAAAAAGACATCTATTTTGGTTTTCAATGAATACACCATGTGGCACCTTTTTCTTTGTCAATTTTTACACCTTTTTTTTTTTGGTTCCTCATTTCTTTGACAAACATTTGCAAGCAAATAACCAAGATGTTCAATTTACACTTTTGAATATAATATCATATATATATATATATAAGGGATTTTGTCAAACTTTTGCACTAATTTTTTCTAATTAATTATAGTAATACATATATATATATATATATGTCAAGAATGCAAAACCCACCGTCAAGCTCATCTTTTTCTTTTTACAATAATATATATATATTTATATATTTATATATTTATATTTTTTTTAACAATATGATTTGCTTTCAAACATCACTTGAGTATGTTTCACTTTGCATGCAAAATATAAATAAAATATTTTTGCTATATACCAACCATTCCATGCGAGTATATTAAATTTGTCAAAAGATGACAACTCACTAATATCACATTTGTCGAAATACTACAATTAATCAATATTAATTTCGTTAAAAAGTGAATAGTGACCAGCCGAACTTTTCAAATCGTGAATAGTAATATTTTAAAAATATTTCCATTTAAATAATATTTATAACAAATATATCATACAATATATTATTTTAAACAGATAATATTTTGTGTCAAATAATATAGAATATGTATATTAAAAAATCTAATTTTTTCAAATAACAATTTAGACATCATCAAAATTAAACAATATGATTAACAAGTCTCAATCATCTTACCAAACAGGCTGGAAGTGTTTGGAATTTTTTTTGTTAGTTTATTTTTGTTTTTGATAATTTTTTTAAAAAATTTTAAAAAAATTTAGACTTACAAATTTTACTCAACAAAAAAATATCAAAAATTTTTAAAATATATATATTTTAAAAAACAATTTAGAAAAATACTGCCAAAATTAGTAATTTATTTATTTATTTTTAAATTTACTTTTTAAAATTCATTTACACATGATCAACTTTCAAAGTAAAACTTTTTGATATAATTTTTATAAAAATAATATTAAAATAAAAAATTATTAAAAAAAAAAAAATGACTTCTTTTGAACTTTCCAAACAGTCTCTAGGCTTGCAAGCTCAACTTACCTTAGTTCATTATGTTTATAAAGAAGTTTACGTTAAATTTTTTAGAATCGTTCGATGAAAGTATCTAACTTGAGTTGGATAATCTCGACTTGTTTATTATTTATTTAAATGATAAAATAAATATATTGAAGTTGTTTGGGAAGAAAAAAGTTGGGTTTTTCAAGCTAAAATAGTCATAAAAAACAAAATAGGTTTTTAGTTTAATAAGACAAAATATCACATCCAATCCATAATCATTACATTTTTTCTCTTACAAAAAGCCAAAAATCCTTCCCAAACGAGACTTTTTAATCCCAGACTAAAATAGCTAAAAAAGTCAAAAAAATCAAAAAGTTAATCCACTTCCCAAACGAATCCATTATATATTAAATAATGTAAAATGTGTCATATATATATACAGTAATATAAAAAAATATTTAACGAGTCAATTAAGCTTGATTATCAAATCAAATTTATTATTTATTATCGAGTTCAGAATTGGGTATGAATAGTTTTAACGAGCCGATCATCCTTGATTATCAAGTAAATCCTCATTTTGCACCTAGTTAAAAACAAAAAGAATAAATTACTAATAGATCCTACTAGTTAGACTTAATTTTCATCAAGTTATATTGAGAATAAGTTATAGTAAAACTATCGTTAAAAATAATTTTTTGTGACGATTTTTTGTATATGTCACGAAAAATTAATAATTGGTAATTTCTTTATCACGATTTTTATAAATTGTTACTAAAATTTACAATTAGTGACTTTTTTGTGACGAATTTTTTAAACTGTCACTAAAAGTTAAAATTTTTTAAAAAACTTTGTGAGAATTTTTAAACTGTCATTAAAACTTATAGTTAGTGACTTTTTTGTGACAAAATTTTCAAACTATTGCTTCAACATAACAATTAGTGGCGTTTTTTAAATAGTATTTGATGAAAAACATCATTAATTCTCACAGGATCGATTGAACAATAAATTTATATATTAGACCTATACATAAGTCCCCATTAAAAAAATTATACTTTTTAAATATTTTTTAAAAATTTTTGTGTTAAATTTTTAGTATAGTATGAATATAAAGTAAATTTTTTTTTAAAAAAAAGTTCATGTAAAATAAATAAATTTAATCTTTTTTATTTTATTTTAAGTTAGAGGATTGTTTTTAGAAAATAATTGATATAATCAAGTAAATTCTAAGGGAAATTACCAAAAAAAAAACACCCTACAATTAGACTGTTATAAAAAATAAAACTCAGAATTTTCAATTTTATCAATTTCTACTCTAAAACTGACCAGAAAAATATATTTTAACCATTAAATTTAATATAACTTTACATAAAATGTCTAATATACTCTTTTTTTTTTTGGTTGAGTTTAATAATTAAAATATATTTTGTTCATTGAAAAATTGACCCATTAAAAAATTGAAAGGCCCATTTAAAATAATTAGCATTGTTATTCATTGAAAATGATTTTCCAAAAAAATAGATTATACAAGTATGATTAATTTATTTGCTTCTAAAAATGCAAGAAGAGCGATGATCAAGCGACACTTATTAATTGTTGTAATGTAATACTAAGTATTTTTTGTGATTTTGACACAAATTTTTTGTCTTTTATCTTCATTTTTTTTTTCATTTTTTTTCATTCAATGAAAAAAAAAATGTGAAGGACCCCAAAAATTCATTAGTTGATTATTGATTTTGGGTCCCGGAAATCTCAGGGCCGAGCCTGTGCAAAATCTGGTATTTTTTTGTCAGCCATGTTTTGAAGGAAAATTATCCTAGTGGGAAAGTTAAAGATATAGGTCCCACAACTTTCTTGCTAATTGAACATGAAAAAATTATGGGAAAGTAAATTTTCCCAGACCCTACTTTCTTTTCCTAACAAGTGAACGGTGCCATAGGGTATCCCAAGGCTTTCCGCGTAAGGATCCTCTAGAGTTAATCCTCTAGAGTGATCTCCTAAAGTGCCTAATCGGACGGCTGTGAATGAAACCCACCAAAACGACGTCGTTTTGGTGAGTTTTTCAAAAAAAAAAAAAAAAAAAAACTAAAATTCGGGGATTTCAAAATTCCCCCAGATGAAGATGAAGAACTGTACAGACGGAAATTAGCACCGCGTAATTCCGGTGAAGGTTGAGCAAGGATCTGGTAGGGTGAAGTCCCAGGTGGAGAAGAAATCAGCACCGCGTAATTCCGTCAGGCTGTTCTTGATTTCGTGTAATGCGGAAAGATCGACGGTGCTGATCTGTTGTTGTGGGTTTGCACGACCCAGGATTAGGAGTAGGAGATCGAGTAACAGGAGGAGGAGAGAGTGAGGTCTGACCATTCTGTGAGAGAGAGAGAGAGATTTGAGTTTGAAAAAACAGGGGTCTAAGTGTTAATAAGGAATATTCAATAAAAGTGATAGTGAGTGAGGTTGGTTTTAGAAGTTCACAGGTGCCTAAGTGGTTGTGTGGACATGAGCGATAGAGACAACAAAGAAATAGGGATAGGCGTGAGGGACGAAGAAACGCGTGCAAACCCACAACAACAGATCAGCACTGTCGATCTTTCCGTCTGTATAGTTCTTCATCTTCATCTGGGGGGAATTTTGAAATCCCCGAATTTCAGTTTTTTTTTTTTTTTTTTTTTTTGAAAAAACTCACCAAAACGATGTCGTTTTGGTGAGTTTTATCACAACCGTCCGATCAGGCACTTTAGGAGATCACTGTAGAGGATTAACTCTAGAGGATCCTTACGCAGGGTTTCCAGGAGTACCGCCTGGCCAGACTGATGTACCTATGCTCAGCCACTCCCATTTGGTAGCCTATGTCTTTCTTTCACCCTGTAGTTGGGACTTCTATATACCATTACTATTTTTATTATCACTACCTTAGCATTCTAGGCCTAGACATTCATCACTTGGGATCGTTGGAGGATTGAGGCTTGAAGGTTAGGACCAAGGGCTTGTCAAGGTTCTTGGCTCGTTCCCCTTAGTGAGAAACTCCTCCTTGATCGGTCTGAGAGAGAGAGAGTCATGCTAACTCAAAGTATCATACCTACCACTTCACATGATGCCGTGATACACACCCTCTGAGGTGTCATACCTAGCATGCAACTTTTATGATACAAACCCCAAGGTCTAAATCATTGGACACAGGTAGACTTGATACCTCTACTCTGTCAGGCAAGCGGAGTTAGCCACATGTCCACGTATGAGCTAGCCTCCAACGGTCTAAGACCTTACAAACGGATATCCATACAATTTGATCAACATCTTCATTCTCTTGCTCAATTTCCCTATATGTTGTCCAAAAATTAAAAAAAATAAAAATTATTAAAAAAGTAAATGTAAATTTTTTTTTTTGTTGTTGTCAGAGACTCAAAGCTTCAAATATGTTGGAAATGGCTGTTCACATTCAATGACATTATATCCAAAATTTATTTGCTAATATGTTGTTGATTATTTCCAAATCATATGATAACATGAGCCCTAGGAATTTTAACAAAACTGATTCTAGGAAAGTACTCCTAATCCTATGAAGCACGGGTACTCCAAAAATGTTGCCGTATAAGTACCGGGTACTTACCGGGTACGGATACGGGTACGGGTACACCAAAAACGCACCGGGTACGTTTTAAACAATCAGTATAATGATGCGTAAGCAATGAGTATGTGATGGGTATGTTTTTGGGTACTCCGGGGTAAAAAACAAGATTTTCTACAATTTAAAGGGTACTGGAGCAATTTTTTTTTGTCTATTTTAAAAATTATATAAATTTGGGGTTCTTTTGTAATAAATAAAAATTGAAACAAATTAAAATTAGGGTTCTATTTGATTATCTCCTTTGCAGAAATACATAGATTCCCAAGAGAGAAACGGTTGCCTATTGAAGAACTTCTTCGAAGGTGCTGATTCCGATAAGTTTATATTCGATTCTTCCTCATCTTCTTCTTTGATTCTTCTTCCTCTTTCTTTCATTTTTTTCTTCCTGATTTTTGTTCTCTTTCTTCGCAACAAACAAAGAACGAAGAGGCCCTTTTTTTTTCCCATCGTTTTTCTTCGATTCTTCTTCCTTTTTCTTTCACAAATTTTTTTTTTTTCCAGATTTTTGTTATGTTTCTTCGCAGCAAACAAAGAAGGAAGAGGCTTTTTTTGTCCCATCATTTTTCTTCGATTCTTCTTCTTTCTCTTTTTTCAATTTTTTTTTTCCAGATTTTTGTTCTCTTTCTTGGCAGCAAACGAAGAACAAAGAGGTCTTTTTTTTACTTTGTTCTTCAATTCTTCTTCCTCTTTCTTTCATTTATTTTTAGATTTTTTTTTTCTTTCTTCCCAGCAAACAAATTGATTTGTTCTGTCCTTGTGTTTTTTTCTTCCCCCTTCATTTTTTTGATTCGATTCTTTCCTCTTTGATTTTCTCTTTCTTTGATCCTTCTTCCTTTTTCTTGAACTCTCCTTCATTTTTTTTCCTGATATATATATATATATATATTATTTTTTATATTTTTTTCCCCACAGTCACTGGAATTTCATGCAACTTGCAAGTCTAGAGCCTTCTCTGTAATCATCTTCAAAAAAAAAAAAAAAAAAAGGTAATGTAAATGACCCCTCTGTTATTTAACTTTGCCCTCTTCTTATTGTATTAGATTTACTTTAGTCTATGAAGCATGGACATTCCAAAATCAGTGCCGTGGCGGTATCCGGCATAGGGACATGCCGAGGACACGGGAACACGTACAGAACACGCCAAATGGCGTATCCCTTTAATTTAATAATTTTTTTGTGGTGGTGCATGGGTGGGTGACGGTGGCGGGTGGGTGGTGGTGGTGGGTGGGTGGCGGGTGGTAGTGGTGGGTGGGTGGGTGGGTGGGTGGGTGACGGTGGCAAATGGCGGGTGGTGGTGGCTGGTGGCAAGTGGGTGGTGGTTGGTGACGGTGGGTGGGTGGGTGACGGTGGCAGGTGGTGAGTGGTAGCGAGTGGGTGGTGGTGGCGGTGACGGTGACGGTGACGGTGGTGGTGGCGGGTGGTGGGTGGTGGTGGCAGTGGGTGGCGGGTGGCGGGTGGTGGCGGGTGGTGGTGGTGGTGGTGGTGGTGGTGGGTGACGGTGGCGGGTGGTTAGTGGTAGCGAATGGGTGGTGGTGGTGGTGGTGGTGGTGGCGGCGGCGGTGGTGGTGGTGGTGGCGGCGGCGGTGGTGGTGGCGGGTGGTGGGTGGTGGTGGCAGGTGGGTGGTGGGTGGTGGTGGCAGTGGGTGGCGGACGGCGGGTGGTGGCGGGTGGTAGCGAGTGGGTGGTGGTGGCGGGGTGGTGGTGGTGGGTGGTGGGTGGTGGGTGGCTAGTGGCTGGTGGTGGCGGCTGGGCGGCTGGTGGTGGCGGGTGATGGATGGTGGTTGCAAGTGGGGTGACGGGTGGTGGTGGCGGGCGGTGGATGGTAGTGGCGGGTGGTGGGTGGTGGCGGGTGGATGGCAGGTGGGTGGTGGTGGTGGTGGTGGTGGCGAGTGGGTGGCAGGTGGTGGTGGTGGGTGGTGGGTGATGAGTGGTGGTGGCAGGTGGTGGTTGCGGAAGACGATGGTGGAAAATGGGTGGCGGGTGGTAACTAGTGTTGGGTGGTAAAAAAAAAAAACTCAAAACGAAAACACATTTTTTGAGTTTACATTTTTTGGCCTAATTTATAAACTGAGACCACTGATTTATAAATCAAAAATTTACTAAACAAGTTTTTATTTGAGTTTTTAAAATTTTTGTAAATATAAACTGAAAACGTAAGTATTACCAAACGGCAAGTGTTACCAAATGATACCTGAGTGTTTATGTTTAAGGAAGAATAAGAGATTTCAGTTTAGAGTTTTACTTTTAAACATTTGTAATGTCTTAACAGAGGTAAAATTGAATATCGTACCGTAACAGTGATGTAATGGCTTGTAACCTGCAGTTGTGTGCAGCTTTGACTTTTTTTGTTATGGAACTCCAAAATCCCTTTATGTAACAGCTATTACATAATGTAGCAGCCGTTTTTGAAACTCATGGTTGTCAGTCTTTATTGCACAGAGCCAAAGCTTTCTGGTTAATTCTGGTTGATGGCTTCAAGTTCAATATATAATGTCATGAGAACTAATTTGTTTACATTAGAAACACCCTTGCATTGTATCCTCTTGTTTAGAGATTGAAAAACTTGGGCAAGTGATTGAATGTTTCCTCTTGGTTTGTGTCTAAGCTTTGTTATATGTCTTTTCTTTTTTGGTGGTAATAAAAGCTTAGTTACCAAAAAACAAAAAAAGAATGTTACAGATTACTTGACAAAAGCTATGATATGGATAAATTAAAACATAGAAAATGATAAATTGTTTATTTTTCAGATTTAAAAATTCAAGTATTGTCATGTTGACAAAAATTCAAAACCTATTGCATATTTTTGCGTGTCATTTGTTATTCTCCAATCATGAAACACTAAGTTCTCTGTTTTCTTTAGACATGCATGTCTATTACTTATTATTTTTTTTTATACATGATTAGGTTCATGTATGCCTGTGCTTAGTTATATCTTATCTTTTATGGATTTGTTTAATCTTAGCATCTTTTGTTTTAGTATGGCTGAAAAAATATGATATATATATATATTGTAGATTTCTTTTCTTTCTTTCTTTTTTTAAATTTATTTATTTGGTTTATTGATAATATGAGATTTTAACATAATTGTACCTCATTTGTCCTTTGAAAAGAGAGATGGTCAGTACCGGATTGATTCCCAAGCCACTCCAACCATGCTAAATTGCCTCATGTACAAACTCACGTATTTCAGGTGCACCGTAGCAATGAACTTGCTTCATTTATTTGTGGAAGTTGTGTTTATTTTGGCCTTCCAGATTCTTACTTGACATTGTCTATTTTATTATAGATTTGTCGAGATAGATGGTAAAGGCTTTGATAGAGTAAGGCAGACTGAAATAGGGAAGAAACATTTTAAGCTTTCCCATTTTGAGGAGGTAAGATAATCGAAACACCAAATGTGTGGAAATTTAGGAATTGATTTGTTAGACAATCTTCACTGTATTTAAAAGATTTAATTCTATTGTGTACAAAACAACAACTAGAATTTAAATAAATAAAGAAAATAAGAGAATTTGTTTGATTATAAAAATCAAACTCGAAATAATAAATAAATAAAACAGATTTTATTTTGTTACAAAAATAAAATTAAAATCTGATTAAATAAACAAATAAAAACAGAATAAAATTAAACAACTTACTTGGTTAATTTCTTTGAATAACTTTTCTGATCAAGTCTAGTGTTTAACACTGTGTCCTTAAGACAGATTCGTCCTCTCCACGGTGCTTTCAAAATTTGGACGTCTATTTCCCAGGATAAAATGATCTTATCAACGAATAAAAGCAGCACTACAATTTAATCGTTCGTCGAACACACTAAGTGTTTACACTCTTTCTTTCAAAAATAAAATGCAGTAAAATGCAGAGATTTAAAGCAGAGGATGGAGTACGAAAATTGGAGTTAAATCCAAACGGGAGGCTTAGTCTATTTATAGATGTAAAGGTGGCTCTTGGTTTTGAATTGAACAGGTACTGTACCTGTTCAATTTGAATTAAACAAATACATACTGTTTAGGCACTGTTTGGTTTGAAATTCAAACAGATTTAAAGCTGTTGGGTTCAAAAAACGGAAGGGCCCTGTTTGGATGTACAGGAAAAACCGGACCAGTTTAATTCTGTTTGAAAACGGGAAGGACCCTGTTTGGATGAACAGTAAATCCAAACCAGTTTAATTTGAATTCTGGATTTTTTTTTACCAAAAATAAAATTAAATTCAAATGTTTTTGGCCCAAAAAGATTAGTATTGGGCCGAACAAGCCCAACCTAACCTCACACCACGCACCCGCGTCCAAGCCCAGCCCAGCCCGCCCGACCGGACGGACGGCGGCGGCGCACGCATGTGGTGGTTTTTGGATCCAATGGGTCTAGCCCATTTTGCCCATAACCTCTCCCTCTAAAACACTTGGGTACCCCTTGGGGCACACCCCAAGTACCAAACCCATGTGTAGACGTCCCCGAAAGCCCCCCGGGAGGGATGAGTCCCCCCGTTCCGTTCATTTTGGGCTCACTACAGTTCGGACACAAATTGTCACGGTTCTCAATCTGAACCAAAGAGTCCAAATCCGGCAAATCGTTTTGAAAAAACAGATTTTTGAAAGAAGTGTCAAACATGGACTGCTTTGCCAGATACAGAGTCGCCACCTAAATATTTTCTTTTGGGAAATTTAGGAAACCTTGACTCGTTGCCTAAGGCCACTTGTCCGTCATCACCAAAGTTGCCTCGGCTCGGGAACTTGGGTATGATTGGGGAAGGTCACTTCGTGAGCACCCCCACTCGCCCGATCAAAGATCGGCCTCTACTAACCATGATATCTAGTTTTGAAAACATTATGCGTTTTTATTCCGGTTATTAGCCTAGATTTACTATGTGATGCGCACAGCATACAAGTATAGACTGGGTCGTCTGAATTGGAACAAAACATTTCCTGTTTATTTTTGAAAGTGGTTTGCTACTCGCAAGTAGGCTTAAAATGCAGATTTTGCCACCCTCAGGTAGGCTTAAAAAAGATGGTTTTGCCACCATCTAGTGGGCTTTAAAACAAACAATAAATGCATTGTCCCAATTCAAATAACCCAACCTTCACCCACAGGCATTCAGACAGTTATATCACATAAGCACATAGCCTCATGGTAAGCATGCTGTCATGGCAGTCACTCACACGCATGCAAGGATGCTAAAGCATAAAACTTACCGAGTACTCCAAGCCAAAACAGAAGCTAATTAGAAATCCATGCATGATCCTAAATATACAGAAGTGCCTAATGCAACACATGCAAAATGCAACTAAGATAGGCTCGGCTATTCTAAAGATGGCATGTGAAATGCTACAACTAACAAGTATTCAACTCGGAATTGAAATACAATGCAGTTAATATGATGCGCCGAGCTCGGTGCATGCAGAACAGATGAATGAATGCAAACATGCTATCATACTGTATGCTAATTGAAACATGCCCTAATCTAACCATCATAAGCTGGTAAATAAAAGGGAGAAAGACGTGGGGTTGGAAGACATACATCACACGCACGCACACTTATTACAACATTGCCCTCGCTCGGAGGGTCCGAATAAATATACAGTCCCAAATAAATAATTACAGTCCGAATAGGTACAAAACCCTAATTAATTAATTAACAAATTAATCTAGGGAAAACAGTAAATTAGCGTGCAAGCTAGGGACTGCCTCGACTCTGCTCCGGATGATGAATGATGCATGCTTGAGTTGCCTTGCGCGGAAATCTATTGCAATGCCCCGGTTTGCCTCTGTTTGCGATTATTCTCGGGATTTGTGCCAAGCTCCGGAAGGCTACCGATTTCTAATTTGCTGCAACAGAGAGCAAGAAAGGGGCATGGCAAAGTATTTTCACATATGTATGCATGACTACTCTTCAGGGAGTGTAGTCCTCGATCCTCGTGCCACCAATCACGCATCTCGATGCATGATGGCCGAGGAGTCGAATTGCATCACTCAATATGAAATGAATGCACATATAAACACAACAAGACCGAGACTCCATCATGGGTAATCCGGAGTGTCGGTGACCGGGAATTGAGGCACGTTCCGTCACTCGGAGTACGAAACGTCCCTCGTTTCCCGTGCTCGGGCTAACTCCTATCCCAAACACAATGCAATATGCATGACATGCATGAATGCGACTAACATACACCCTAGCATACTCAATGCTATGAAATGGCATACACAATGCACGATGTAATATGGCATGCACGATGCTCTAACATACAACCTAGCACATGCAATGCAAAGGACTAAGATGGCATATACAATGCAATATGGGCTTACACTAACATGAGTGGACCTCAGCCACACTCACATCAGAGGCCATGAGATGAAAATGAGACAGTCGAGATGCGTGCATACATGCACGCAAACCGAGGACCGAACCTAAGGCACGAATGCCACTCTAACAAGGCATGGCAATGCATGAAATATGGCATACAAACATGCAAGTTCCAGCACTGAAATGAGGTGCAAAATGATCTCGAAACATGGAAAACATGGCACCCGATGCATGGAATGGTCCCGAAACACAAAACTAGGCACATGCATTGGCCTATAGCTATACAAAGCATGCATTATTTGATCATGAAGCATGAAGACAGAACCAAGGCAGTCCCAAAACATGAACATTCCTTGTTCAAAGCATGGCCAAAAGATGCTAGCAAGATGGACTAAAATAGCATGCAACTTTGACTAGTAAACATGGATTACATGGCATGTGCATGAAGTAGGTGAGAACTCATCAAACCAGCAAAAATCAGTGAACAAAACATGCCAAAATATGCCCAAATAACCTCTGAAATGCAGCCAACACAAGCACAAATGATGGGTTCTTTTAGAGGGCATACAAAGGGGTTCTTAAGCACATACAAGGTGGACACTTATCATGGCATAAATAACTCTGAAAATCAAATATGATATTCCCAAAACTCATCAAATTGGCCCTAAAATCAGTCAACAAAGCATGCAAGATAGGGCCTCTTTGGAAGGCCAAAATGACCATTAAACAAAACAATGTGAGAGGGGGTCACCCCCCTCTGATTTGGAGGCCCAAAATAGTATACTAGCCACTAAAAATCCACTGGATTTTAGTGGCTAGAGGGCCAAACCAAGCATGCAACAAGGGCTTAGGTGTAAGGCTCAAAACAAGGGACAATCAAGCATACAAAGAAGCATGAGACCTCAAATAAGAAAATGCCTTTATAAAACATGAAGATGATATCAAAACAAGCATTTTTCTAGTTTATAACAAATCTCAAAAATGAACACGAATAGGGCTAATCTATCATGCAAAAATGGCCCTAAAAAAGAGATTAGAGATAAGGGACAGCAGCTGGCCCCAAACAGAGGATAGCCCTTCAACAAAGTTGAAGAGGGGCTCAAAACAAACCACTTCACAGTTTATGGAAAAGTCCAAAACAGCTCACAAATAAGACTAAAATACCATGCAAAAATAGGCCTAAAAGAGGGATAAAGAGAAAAGTGGTAGTAGATGGCCTCAAACAGAGGAGAACCCTTCAACAAAGTTGAAGAGGGGCTCAAAAAAAGATATTTTTCAGTTTGGCTCGAAGCCCAGAAATGCTCACAAGTTAGGCTAACATATCATGCAAGAAATAGGCCTAAAAGAGGGATAAAGGGAAGGGGGTAACAAATGGCCTCAAACAGAGAAAGTTCCTTCATCAAACATGAATATGAGCTCAAAATAAGACTATTTTCAGTTCGGGCCGGAGCCCAAAAATGTTTGCAAGTATGGCTTATAAATGAAACAAGAAAAGACTAGAAAAGGGGGGAAAGAAGACTCACCCTTGAAGAGTAGCAAACCAGCAGCTTTTGGACCAAATTTCTGAGCTTCCAACCTCTGGAAATCAGCCTCAAAGTGTGGGAATGGAGGATGGAGGTGTGGTGCTATGAGGTGTAGGGTTAATGGTGCAAGAGGCTTAGGGTTTTGGAGCTTGGAAGAGAAGGAGAGGGAGGTTGTATGTATAATGCTTCTAAACAATTTTTTTGTCACCTCCAAAATGCAGCTGGAGCTGCTGGTTTTATAGAGAAAGAGAAGGGAAAAAGGAGGGGAAAATCAAATTCAAATTTCCCCCCCCAAAAGGCAGCTCCCGGATACAAAATCTAGGGGAAAACAAATTGCACAGCTGGAACACACTTGGGGAGGGGATCATGGCCGGCCAGCTCAAAAGGGCTAAAGTGGTCAGCCAACCAGCTAGGTGGCCGGCCTGCCACATTTTCTGGCCGGCCTGCTACTTTTCATGACAAAAAATGGGTCTGCCAGAAAGAAAGGTGGCCTTCTAGTGATTGGGAAGTCCAAAGATGGCCATTCAAGTGTCCAAATTGAAGCCCCGGAAGTTATCTTTCCAATGGCGCAAACCTTGAATTAAAATTCCTCCTATGCAAAAAGTTATGCCAGTTTTGGTGAAGCCGCGCAGATTCGGTCCAACCGGAGTGATGCCTTACTTCAATCAACCCTATCTCCCCCGTCCGGAATTGGCTTTAGGAGATTCTTGAGTGAAAAATGAAGCCCCGGAAGTCTTATTTCCAACGGTGGTGGCCTCATAGCTTGATTCCAAGTATGCAAATGAATAGGCCCGATTCGGCGAGGGCTGCTCGACTCTTTCTTAACGGTTCATGCCCATTTTCTCCCCCAACTGGATTTCTTCCCTCTTCTCCTCTTTTCTTCAACTCCAAACCCCTAAGTAAGGTGTTTTGAAAGATTTTTCAAAGATTTCATCTCTCTTTTAGTCATTTCCACTTTGTCCTTGCTCAGTTTACCGAAAAACGCAACATTTGACAAAATGCGAGCCTCGGAACATTGTAAAAACTTTATTTCAAAAACATTTTGAAAGAGAGGGTTTTAAGACTAAAATCTTTTGATCAAGATTGTTTTGGTCTAGAACAGGGGTATGAAGTTGAGATTTGACTCTCTCTTTGCCGAAGAAATTGAACCTTTGCCTTGCACATCTTCCAAAACCATCAGTCGCGTCCAAGTCTTAAAGGCGGTCAAAAATGGGGTGTCTACACCATGCCTTATAAACCCTTTCAAAACCTCCTACCAAATCAATGTGGGACAAGCCTTATTCAAACCTTTAAGGAATTTCCACCAAAACACCATTTCCATGGAGCATACTTTGGCTTCAATTTCCCATTCACTCGGTAATGATTTTGAGCAACCAAATATACCACGTGAATCACAACGCGGCATAGAACGTGTTACCACTTTGGCCCGTGTAAATCGATGCACGGGGCCCACCTAAAAATTAGACCAAACTTGGGAAAAAATTCTGGTTTTACCTAGAATTTTATAACCATTTCCAACAATCCCCCACATGAATGGAATTTGATGACAACGGAAATGCAACAATATGCAGACTTAACGAAAGAGTATAAGTCGAAAATATCTTGCATCAGGATAGGTAGTTTTCGGCCTTGAACCTTCCCTAGTGATAACCTATCGGACTTACTGGATAACCAATGGACGCGATGCCTTGAATTGTTCAGCCGTTTGTGTAAGCCAAGACAATAAATTTCACACAAAATATCTTCTAACACATCGTGGTTCTCACTGTTGTGTTCATTTTGGCCTTGAACGCTCCTGGTTTTCATGAGTGTTTCTAGAGAATGTAGCCTCTTTTATTCTCATAGAACCGGCCCCAGTTCAACACTCATATAGGTGATTCTTATTGTGAGTATCTTCTTATACTCGTCTTGATTTTATGCCTTAATCAAGATATAATTAATCATTAAAAGCAAAGCTTATCCTTATGCCCCTGCAGACAATATATGTTGCAGATATCACTCTCACCATAGGAATGGGTAGGGAATTTGAATCCCTTGGTGATTTCTGGCAAGCCATACATAACTTAGTTGTCCCTTTGAACTTAGTTCTTGGGATCTCCAGTCATATAAGTAGGGTTACCATTATGACGACTCTTATGTAATAGGCTTTAATCCCATCCCCTTCGATGAACTATACACTAGCTCTTTTGTCAAACCTTTTGTTAACAGATCCGCAATATTCTCTTTAGATTTTATATAATCTATTGAGATTATTCCGTTTGACAACAATTGCCTTACGGTATTTTGTCGACGACGAATATGTCGTGACTTACCGTTATACATGTGATTCTGTGCCCTACCTATTGCAGATTGACTATCACAATGAATGCAAATAGCTGGCACAGGTTTTGGCCACATTGGAATGTCTTCTAAGAAGTGACGAAGCCATTCTGCTTCTTCACCTGCTTTGTCCAAAGCAATGAACTCGGATTCCATTGTGGATCGTGCAATGCAAGTTTGTTTCGTGGACTTCCAAGAAACAGCAGCGCCTCCTAGAGTAAAGACATATCCACTAGTGGATTTTGAATCTTTAGTATCCGATATCCAATTGGCATCACAATATCCTTCGAGTACTGCTAGATATCGAGTAAAGTTCAAACCATGATCACGAGTAAATCTTAGATATCTAAGAACCCGAATGATCGCTTTCCAATGGTCTTCTCCAGGGTTACTAGTGTACCTACTCAATTTACTGATAACATAAGCTATATCAGGACGAGTACAATTCATTAGATACATTAGGCTTCCAATGATTTGGGAGTATTTTAACTGAGACACTGCATCACCTTTATTTTTCGATAAATAAAGACTGATGTCTACAGGTGTTCTTGCTAAATTCAAATCATCCTTGATAAATTTATCAAGAATTTTCTCAATATAATGAGATTGAGATAATGCATATCCGTCAGATGTTTTAGTAATTTTCATTCCTAATATAACATCTGCGACCCCCATAGCTTTCATATCAAATCTTTTGTTAAGTATTTGCTTAGTTGATTTGATCATGTTTTGACTGCTTCCAATGATAAGCATGTCATCCACATAAAGACAAACTATGACATATCCTTGGTCAGTGTTTTTAACATAGACGCATTTATCACATTCGTTTATCTTAAACCCATTAGTAAGCATTTGCATGATCAAATTTTTCATGCCATTGCTTAGGTGCTTGTTTTAATCCATAAAGGGATTTTCCAAGTCGACAAACTTTCTTTTCTTGCCCTGATACTAGAAACCCTTCGGGTTATTCCATATAGATCTCTTCATTTAGATCACCGCTTAAGAAAGCTGTCTTAACATCCATTTGATGTATTTCTAAATCAAACAACGCTGCTATAGAAATAAGCATGCGAATGGATATTATTCTTATCACAGGGGAATATGTGTCAAAATAATCCAGACCTTCCTTTTGTCTGTAACCTTTAACTACAAGTCTTGCTTTATACTTGTCAATTGAACCATCTGCTTTCATTTTTCTCTTGAATATCCATTTATATCCAAGAGGTTTAGAACCTGGTGGAAGATCCACCAATTCCCAAGTATGATTTTGCATAATGGATTCAATTTCATTATTAACAGCCTCTTTTCACAAAGGTGCTTTAGGACCTGTCATAGCTGCCGTAAAGCTTTGAGGTTCATTTTCTAACAAGTATGTCAGAAAATCTTGACCAAAGGATTTTGATGTTCTCACTCTCTTACTTCATCTTGGTTCATCATCAGTTAAATCCTGTTGGTCGAGACCATTACTAGTCTCTTGTGTTTAATTGTCATTAGTCTCTTGACTTTGTATACAATCATAAGTTCTTTTCTGTGAACTTAATTCCTGTCCTTTCTTGTAAGGAAATACATGTTCAAAAAACACAGCATTCCTTGACTCTATAATAGTGTTCACATTTATATCAGGTATTTTTGATTTATAAGTCAGAAACCGATATGCACTACTATTCTGAGCATAACCAATAAACACACAATCTACTGTTTTTGGTCCAATCTTAGTCTTTTTAGGAACAGGAACTTCAACTTTTGCCAAACACCCCTACACTTTTAAGTATTTGTAGGAAGGTGGACGACCTTTCCACAATTCATAAGGAATGCTTTTGGTTTTCTTGTGGGGTATTCTATTAAAAACATTATTAGCAGACAATATTGCTTCCCCCCCACAAGTTCTGTGGTAAGCCTAAATTTAGTAACATGCCATTCATCATTTGTTGTCTATGATGTGCTTGATTCATAAATTTCAAATCCAAAAATCCAAAATAATTATGACTACACAAATCAGAATTAATGTTTTGACAAAATCATATCCTCATAAAAATTTTGCTTAAGAAACGAACAATTCAAAAAAAACCCAATTGATTGTATACATTCTTGCAACTCATTTATAAATAAATGTCACTGTCATAAAAATATTTGTGACAGAAGAAAATTAAATTATCTTAACTAATGCAAGAGATACACCCCCATATTAATAAAATGGTTTATGGTTTTAACAATTTCTACTACGCAAGTAAGATAATTATTAACGACATCTCATGTCACATAATTCAAAATAAACCAATAATCAACATAAAAGATTTCTTAAATTACTTCCCAATTAAACGGAACGATATAATTACATACATCTTCATGTTTAAATTTCTCTGGTGTTTAAACACCCATTCAAAATTGATTAGAAATATTCAAATTAACCTACTTATGTCCAAAGTCGACATAACAATTTATCATTCCAAATCACTTGAAATTATTGTTAAGAAATAACTTGAGTTGATATCATACATGCATATCAAACGCATCAACTAAAAATAATGAGTTGACAAAATAAATTAATCATGCATGATCCCATCACTTGCATCATGAAATAAAAGGATTCTCAACTCATAAATAAAATCCAACGCATTTAAACTTTAAATTTCAAAATGACAAAACATACCTTCATTTAATAAGTTTGATTTGTATATAAATAAACAAATTAAATATGCATTAAAATGTTCTTGTGAATATATATATATATATATTTTTCGACTCAAATGCAGAAACAATTCAAGACTATGAATCCACATTGTAATAAAAATAAAATTAGTTTGTAAAACTAATATTTTACTCTAGAAGCAAATTCTTCCATGTATACTCACGATGAACTATGAAAAGTCAAAAGAATTAACACCTTTTCACAAAGGGTTCAAAAATTAAGTGATCTCCCAAATGAAACCATAAGTCACGTACAATATTTACATATTGTAACCGAAACACAAAGTTACATGATTGATTAACAAAATTAATTTTCTAGTTACTAAAACCACAAAATAAATTATAATACAAAATAATTTTATTTTCTATGTTACTAAAACTAGAAAAATAAAATACCACAAATTAATTTTCTAGTTACTAAAACCAGAAAATAAATTATAACACAAAATAATTTTATTTTTCTTATTACTAAAACTAGAAAATAAAATAATTTTATTTTCCTTATTGCTAAAACTAGAAAAATAAAATACCGAAATAATATCTGATTACAAAAATCAGAAAAACACAAAATAATTTTCTAGTTACCAAAACTAGAAAATAAATTCTAACAACAAAATAATTTTATTTTCCTTGCTACTAAAACTAGAAAAATAAAATACCAAAATAATTTTCTGTAACACCAAATAATATTCCGCAATTGTTAATGACACCAGTATATTACTACTAGTTGTCAAAAAAAAGAGACAGTACATTACTACTATCTGTCAAATAGCATAAACCACTATTTGTTTTTCCAACCAGAATATTACTTTGGAAACACAGAAAATTAAATACAATGAAGATACCAAAAATGATCTGTCTTAAGATTGTTGGACAATCTTCACTGTATTTAAAAGATTTAATTCTATTGCGTACAAAACAACAACTAGAATTTAAATAAATAAAGAAAAGGAGAGAATTTGTTTGATTACAAAAATCAAACTCGAAATAATAAATAAATAAATAAATAAAACAGATTTTATTTTGTTACAAAAATAAAATTAAAATCTGATTAAATAAACAAATAAAAATAGAATAAAATTAAACAACTTACTTGGTTAATTTCTTTGAATAACTTTTCTGATCAAGTCCAGTGTTTAACACTGTATCCTTAAGACAGATTCGTCCTCTCCACGGTGCTTTCAGAATTTGGACGTCTATCTCCCAGAATAAAATGATCTTATCAACGAATAAAAGCAACACTACAATTTAATTGTTCGTCGAACACACTAAATGTTTACACTCTTTCTTTCAGAAATAAAATGCAGAGGATGGAGTACGAAAATTGGAGTTAAATCCAAATGGGAGGCTTAGTCTATTTATAGATGTAAAGGTGGCTCTTGGTTTTGAATTGAACAGGTACTATACCTATTCAATTTGAATTAAACAGATACATACTGTTTAGGTTCAAAAAACGAAAGGGCCCTATTTGGATGTACAGGAAAAACCGGACCAGTTTAATTCTGTTTGAAAACGGGAAGGGCCTTGTTTGGATGAACAGTAAAAGATTAGTATTGGGCCGAACAAGCCCAACCTCACACCACGCACACGCGCCCAGCCCACCCGGACGGACGGCGGCGGCGCGCGGTGGTTTTTGGGTCCAATGGGTCTAGCCCATTTTGCCTATAACCTCTCCCTCTAAAACACTTGGGTACCTCTTAGGGCACACCCCAAGTACCAAACCCATGCCTTATAAACCCTTTCAAAACCTCCCACCAAATCAATGTGGGACAAGCCTTATTCAAACCTTTAAGGAATTTTTACCAAAACACCATTTCCATGGAGCATACTTTGGCTTCAATTTCCCATTCACTCGGTAATGGTTTTGAGCAACCAAATATACCACGTGAATCACAACGCGGCATAGAACGCGTTACCACTTTGACCCGTGTAAATCGATGCACGGGGCCCACCTAAAAATTAGACCAAACTTAGGAAAAAATTCTAGTTTTACCCAGAATTTTATAACCATTTCCAACATGATTTACTATGGATCTTTTGATTGTCTTTTGAGATTTTCTGCATCAACTAAGCAAGAAATTAGTTTTGTCTTGTTTGTTATAAATTAGTTTTTATGGTTTATATTCATTCATTCCAGGCATTCACAACTCACCATTGGATGGTTCGGATATACAAGCTAAAACCTCCGAAGAACGGGATCCGAGGAAAGACAAAGAAATCTAAAGCGGTACATAGAAGAGAAATGAAGATTCCTCTATAGTTTTGTACCATGTATATCTTGAGACTCGATCTGCTACTATATTGACTTGCATGTTATTATTCTTTGTTTTAGCAGAAAACTAGCTCAACAACTACCTTAAAGAGAATCGGATCAAGAAAGAACCCTTGGCACTAAAACAGCGAATTTACAAGATCCTACATTAGGTCAAAGAGAAGGATTTTGAGGGCAAAGTTGGCAATCTTTCTTGCCGAAATGACAATGATCAATCAAAGATTTTGTAGCTCATCTTCGATCGCATACTTTCTTTTCCATTTATGTTCCACTGTTTCCCAAAGAGCATTATCAAGGCGATTTTGGACCAGTTAACTTGCTGGTATAGATGTAAGAGTAATGCATATTTCTAGAGCAGGGGATTAGGGATAGCTTTAGTTAGAAATGAATTATGTAATTCATGATTGCATGATGAGTTGATGCCCTAGTTTTGATTATTATTTTGTTCAAATAAAGTTTTGATTATTATTATTATATTGTGGTTATCAAATTTTGACACACAGAGAGTGGCTGAAACTTTGCTTTCTTAAACTAATGTATTGCCCTTTAAAAAAATCTAAAAAATTAGAAAAACAAGAAAATTAGTTAAATTATGGGTAGTAGATAATATATATTATATTAATAATAAGTTTTCTTCAAATTTAATCCAAACAGATAAATATCACAACTCTTAGATTAAATTATACAGCCGTTTGCACTACATTTTGGGTTATTTACATTAAGATTTCTTAAACTATTAGTGAATATTATTTTACCCCTTTCATTTATGAATCATATATTTTGATCCCTTCAATTATAAAAACGTATCAATTTCACTCTCTGTAGACCCCTCTAGACTACTTTTAGAAGATATGTATTTGTACATTTTTTATAGTTGAAGAGATCAATATGTACGAGTTCATAGATAATGAGTAAAGTGATACTGAAGACTCTAGTGTAATATTGAAGACTCAAGGTCAATATGTACAATTTTTACCAATAATTGAAGGAGTGATTTTACTTGTACCACCATTTTACCTCTTTACACCCTCCATCTCATTACACTACTAAAAAAAATGTAATTCTTATTACACTCCTAATATATTACCAAAACTAATCCTAAATTAACTATTTCATCTCTTTACACCACTAATTTTTGGAGCGAAAAAAGAGAAGCAGTAGAGGAAAAGAGAAAACAGAGAAGACGAGGGATTCGGTGGAGCCCATAGTGAAGTGTCTGTTCGGTTACATAGTACTAGACAATTTACATTCTTCCGGTGTTATGTTGCCAGGAAAAATAGGTTTGTCTAACGTTTTGTTGCTATACATTTATAGAGCCACTTTCTTCCAAACAATAATTTGAACCTGTTCGATAATACAATACTAACAAATTTGAATTCATCCAGTGTCATGTTACTAGACAAACTTTTTTTTCCTAGCAATATATTGCCGTTCGATTGGATGATAACAAGTTTTTAATTCCGGTTAGTTGTGAAGTGCCTGTTCGGTGATCCATTGCTATACAAATTGGATTACTTTAGTCTCATGTTGCCAAACTATAATAGATTTGTCTAGGCACTTGTCGTTGTACATTGAAAGATTTACTTTTTCCTTCAAACATCCATAAATCAAACACGTATCCATAAAATCATAGATAAAAAGTATCCATAAAATTATTCATTAAAAAATCAGTGTACAAATATTCATAAAAACATCTATAAAATCTATCATTGTTTACATCTTTTAATCAAACATGCTATCACAATTCGTCTATATCGATAGTTTTGATAGTTACTACATCAGGGCTGACAAAAGTACGGAATTGATGAATACGGATAGTATATGCTTTCTCTCATCCACTAGCACATGGGTAATGAAAACGAATGCAGTTATTTGCTATCGGAGATACTAGTTAACCAGGTTGCAAACAAACCTATAACAAAGAAATCAATAAGTAGAATTACAAAATAAGACATGGTAATGATCAAAGTAAGCTCGGTAGTTACTTACATGAAATAGTTTCCATTTACAAATCCTATGCAGATATCTCTTCGATCAGGTGTTGCAATCGGTAGTACTATAAGTGGTAGAAATGTCAAGCATTGTTGCATGGATAAATGAGAAAGAACGACTCGATAGTGTGATGCTATCAAATGGCCCATGTCGGACATAGTCATCCAATGATTAAATCCATGGCCAGGTTCGAAGTAGGATAAGATAGAGGTAAGGTCATCAACCCTTTCTTGTGAACCAAATAGTTACACGTAGTGCACTACATTCGAATGCAGCTCAGTCAACAAGTTTCGCCTAACTTGTTGCCAATCATCTTCACCTAAACCAATCAATCAAGCTATTGCCCTGAAACCACAATTGCCATCTGCTTGTACATCTTTTATGTGATGAATATATGGTCTCGACTTCTCTAGAAATTGTTCGAAGTAAGAGATACGATTTGATTTAACCAATATCTCTTCGTTTCAATGTAATCAATATCTCTTTTAGTCGCACCATACTCTTTGACATATCAACTAATAAGGATGTTTCCTCTTTAGATAATCTGTCAGCAAATGAGTGGCCTTCAAGATGTTCAGTAGGGGGATGATTATACACTCCGCATAAGACATGCAATATCCACTCATCATTTGTAAGTAATTTTTCCCCTCTTAATAGAAATGGACATCTACACTTTTTAGAATCTGTCAACCCCAATCGTTCCCCCTTAATCTTCTTGTTGTCTCTATAGTAATCATTTTTTTCACAAGCAAGTGTGAGTCTTAGTTTTATGTCATTACCTCCCGCATCTGATGTCTTTATAACAATGAAAAATTCAGTATTCTTCCCAACGTTAAAAGCCTATTTAATTAATGCTTGATGGCTACTAAAAATCTAAACATAATAAATACATTTATACATCAAATTATTAATAAAACTCAATGCAAATTAACAATAAGAAAAAATTGTATTCATAAAAAGACTTAACAAACCTTGTCTGTAATGAATTCATAACTGGAGTCTACTAATAATGCAATACTTGCGTTGTTACAATAAGTATAAGTATAATCCTTCTAAGCAAAAAAATAAATAAAATATAAAAAATAAAATTGAAAATTGAAAATACATAGTAATGAGTAGCCGAACAAATTTTAAAAATTCAGCCTTAAATTACTGGAAATGTTTCTTTTATTCGGCATTAGGTTACCAGACTTATATTTTTTGTTCAGCAATGTGGTACCAGACTATTTTATTTTGTTCGATTTTGAAACACTGAACAAAAGTCGAAGAACAGTCTAGAAAAACAAAACAAAAACCTACTAAACATTAAAAAAAAAAAAAAAAAAAAACTCATAATTTCACTTTTTTTTTATGGTTCTTCACCATCATTTCTTCATTTATTGTTTTATTTGATGATCAAAACACTATGATTTTCACTTTTTGAAAAGAGATGTGTAAGAGAAAAGAAAATTTGAGAAAGGAAAAAGAAAAGTAGGAATTGAAAACCAAGGGATGTAAGGAGATAATAAAATATATTTAATTTTACTGTTTTGTCTTTAAAAGTAATTTCACGCATGGATAAAATTAGAAGAAAAAAAAAGGACTCATATGGAAGGTGTAAAGAGGTAAAGCAGGGGAAATTTCATTTTCACACACTAATTTATCTCTGTGTATACATTTAATAAAATATTATTTTCATGACAATTTTATCATGAAGTAAAATAATCATAATAGACATCAAAACACACAATTAACATTAAACCAAAGTTTTTTTTGTACACCATTTAAAAATAAAAAAATCTCAGTGCACATCTTTTAAGTAAAAAAAAACTAAACCCTAATTTCTTCATTGTTTCTCACTTCCTCCATTGTTGTTCACTTATTCAATTGACCATTGTTTGTTATACATTCTATAGTCATCTATTACTTGTGAAGTAATCCTCTTATATTGCTTTACTGTCTAAGTTTATGCTCCATTAATTATATCGTTTTGTCATTAAAATTCACCATAATTCTTGATTTTTGTGATGAAAAAGTTACAAATTCAAAGTTGCTAATTCAATGGAGTTTACTATTTCAAGGATTTTATTTGGTTTCTGGGATTTTTTGCTTCACTCCTTTGAAATCTCTCCGGAACTTCGCTATTGATCTGCAAGTCGTAATGAACATAAGTTGCATTCAAGTGCAAACAGGTAGAAAAAATACGATATGAACTGAAGTTAATGGGTTTCTAGGCCTGCAGTACATCATAAATACTAGGTTCTGTAACATTTTGATTTTTGGGTATTCGATAGTTGAAGCCAAGTTCGCTACGTTGCTTGCTCTTCTTGTGAATTGGGTTTGTTTATTGTCAGTTTTCTTATGAGGAAGGTTTTCGTAGTTGTTAGGCACTGGAAATCGATGTTGATACAAGTTGATACCAATTAATGACTTTTTCAACGTTGACTAGATTGTTGATAGAAGGAATCAGTTTGATAATGTAACTGGAAATCAAATGAGGTAGTTTGTTGTATAATCTGAAAATTCATGGAGCGATTTACTGAGGAATTTCTTATAAAAGATGTTCCTATGTTTTCAAGGTGGGTGGAATAAAAAATAGGTCTACACCATTGATTCTCTGTGAAACAAATGGTTGAAGTGGTGTGTGTGCAAAGATATTAGTTTAGGGTATAATTGGAACATGAAGGTGTAAACTGAGAACAAAAACATAAAACCAATTTTGTAAAGGTATGCATTGAGAAATTTTGTATACAATAAAAGAGTGTATAAAAATAGAATTTCCCGTAAAGTAGTGGTGTAAGTAGAATGACCATAATTGAAGACTCTAGTGTAATTGACTCTAACATTTCTACCTATGCCGTTACTTAACCGTTAGTTAGTTGGATGAAATTTGTTAATGCCATCAAATTTTAAATAAAAATATAAATTTTACCATTTAAAACAATTTTTAACAATAATAAAAAAGAAAAATAAAAAAAGAAAAACTTGTGCGAAAATAAAATAGAAAACAAGTCATCCCTACCTAGCAACCGTTACACCTCACTCCATCCATCCCGACCCAATCTTCTACCCAAAACAAAAGGCTACCCATCTCACGACAATACTCTACTCTACTGAATGGCTCGACAGTGGCTCTGATTGTTTCATTGGGTTCTTCAACACTGTATTGTGTGTGCGTTGAGGAAGAGTTTTTTTTCTTGAGGTGAGCAGGGTGGGTTTCCAACGAAATAGAGAGAGGGCAATGAGAATTGGAGATTAATAGTGGGATGGGATTGTCTTAGTTGTGATTGCTTTGCTCTACTCGACAGTGGCTAAGGGGCACTGTGTGTGGGGTGGTTGAGTGGGGACAAAGGGGCATGCGGATATAGTTTTTAATTGGTATGCAAAGGAGTTGTTTGATGAAATGTCTGAGAGAGGGAGAGAAAGTGACGTACAACCAAAGTAATAGAGAGAGGCCAAGGAGAATTGGAGATTGGTGGATGGATTGTATTGGTTTTGGGAAAGAAAGAGAAGAGTGGTGGTTGTGGGGATAAAGGGGTATGCAGATATTGTTGTTAACTGAACTGGTATGCATAGGAGTTGTTTGATGTAACGTCTGAGAGA
This sequence comes from Camellia granthamiana, assembly GCA_036172215.1. Classification (NCBI taxonomy): domain Eukaryota; kingdom Viridiplantae; phylum Streptophyta; class Magnoliopsida; order Ericales; family Theaceae; genus Camellia; species Camellia granthamiana. The sequence continues at coordinate 132,833,742 of CM069904.1, read as the reverse complement.
GGGACAGAAAGTGAGTTGTCAAGAATGATATGGATGATATTTTTGTCATTTCATGTCAGTCGTTAGCAGAGTTAAGTTTTGAAATCCATGAGGGAAAGTTGGTGTCATTTTATCATGGTAATGGGTCTGGTGTAATTTTGGTGATGGTCAGGAGAGGTCGGTATAATTTACCAAATTTGAAATTACACAGTTCAAGTCTTAAAAAAATTTCAGGCTAGACTTAGGTTGCTTGGACTAGGTCTAACGGGTACAGGATAATATGGCAAGTTAAGCGCCAAAATGTACTATAACATAAAACTACAATTCAAATTCAATAGTGGGAACAGAAAATGAAGAGCAAGCACAAGCTTCGCGAAGCCGTAGACTTGCTATACTCTCGTGGCTGTGCAAGTTCTGAAACATACACTCGTTTTGTTCTCACGTGTGTTCGATACAATGACATTGAACAAGCCAAGAGACTGCAGTGTCACATGGACCTTCACTTGTATCGACCCACCAACACGTTCGTCCACAATCGTCTCCTTCAACTCTATTCCAAATCTGGCTTTCTCTCTGATGCTCAAAATCTTTTTGACAAAATGGCCACTAGGGATATATTTTCGTATAATGCTATGCTGTCTGCGTACTCCAAGTTGGGTTCGGTTGAGGATTTGTGGGTGTTCTTTAATGGAATGCCTTATTGTGATTCAGTTTCTTATAATACAGTGATTGCAGGTTTGGCTGCAAGTGGGTGTTCGAGCAAGGCTTTGGAGGTTTTTATTAGAATGCAAAAGGATGGATTTGAGCCCAATGAATACACCCATGTGAGTGCATTGAATGCATGTTCCCGCATGTTGGATTTGAAGCGTGGGAAACAAATTCATGGGAGAATTGTTGCTTCTAATTTGGAACAGAATGTTTATGTTTGGAATGCCTTGACTGATATTTATGCAAAGTGTAGTGAGATTCATGAGGCAAGAAGGTTGTTTGATCAGATGGTCGACAAGAATGTGGTTTCTTGGAATTCAATAATTTCAGGTTATTTGAAAAATGGGCAGCCCGAGAAATGCATTGATTTGTTCCATGAAATGCAGCTTTCAGGTTTAAAGCCAGATGAGGTCACCGTTTCAAATGTTCTCAGTGCTTTCTTTCAAAGTGGATACATAGATGAAGCGCAAAAAACTTTTAGTGAGCTCAAGAAGAAGGATAAGATTTGTTGGACCACAATGATAGTGGGTTATGTACAAAGTGGAAAAGAAGAGAATGCTTTGAGGTTATTTGGTCAGATGCTGCAAGAAAATGTCAAACCAGACAGTTTTACCATCTCAAGTGTGGCTAGTTCTTGTGCCCGACTAGCCTCTTTGTGTCATGGTCAGGTAATTCATGGAAAAGCAGTACATATGGGAGCAGATGGTGATTTGCTTGTTTCAAGTGCCCTTGTCGACATGTATTCTAAATGTGGAGAAACTAAAGATGCTTGGGCTGTTTTTAGTATGATGCCCATAAAGAATGTCATCTCTTGGAATTCCATTGTAGTCGGTTATGCACAAAATGGAAAAGATCTAGATGCTCTGGCCCTCTATGAGAAAATGCTGCAAGAGAACTTAAAACCAGATAATGTTACTTTTGTGGGAGTTCTGTCTGCTTGTGTCCATGCTGGTTTGATTGAAAGGGGACAAGATTACTTCAATTCCATAAGCGAGTTGCATGGAATGACACCAACTTTGGATCATTATGCGTGTATGATCAATCTCCTTGGTCGTTCAGGTCACATGGATAAAGCAATAGATCTAATAAAATATATGCCACATGAGCCAAATAGTCTAATTTGGTCTAATCTTTTGTTTGTTTGTACAATTAATGGTAACGTTGAACACGGAGAGATGGCAGTGAGGCGACTCTTTGAATTGGATCCACTAAATGCTGGACCATACATCATGCTGTCCAACATGTACGCTGCAAGGGGAAGATGGAAAGATGTGGCATCCATGAGAACTCTTATGAAGAACAAGAAGGTTAAAAAGTTTGCTGCTTATAGTTGGATTGAGATTGATGGTGAGATCTATAAGTTTGTATCAGAAGATCGAAGTCATTCCGAATCAGAAAAGATTTATCAAGAATTGAACAGATTGATAAGAAAGCTACAGGATTCTGGATTTACTCCTCAAACAAATTTGGTGTTACATGATGTGAATGAGGATGAGAAATTGAAATCCATCTGTTACCATAGCGAGAAACTTGCTCTTGCATTCGGGTTGATAAGAAAGCCTCATGGAGGGGCACCTATCAGGATTATAAAGAACATCCGAGTTTGTTCTGACTGTCATGAGTTTATGAAGTTTGTATCCAAGATTAATGGACGACCTATCATCTTGAGAGATTCAAACAGGTTCCATCATTTTTTTGGTGGACAGTGCTCTTGCAGTGACCTCTGGTGATGACGTCCTGTGAAGACTTTGGATTTTATGAGCTTAAAAATGAGATAGATCTCAAGGAGTAGTAAGAGCTTTCTTTCTGGAGAACAAATCAAACGACAAAGAAACGCCACTACCCTAAATACCGAAGTATAGTTTAAACTGTATTCTGAAATGGTAAATAGTTATAAATTCTTGTTTCTTGGTTTTGCTGCTTGTGTATATCTCGTTCCTTCGACAGAGTAACAACTGAATGGAGATTATGATCACCATCACACAGCTGCCTCAGAGTAAAGAGCAGTTGATATCAGAGCTCTTAATGGGTGCAAGAACATGAAGTATCATAAAATGATATCACGGTAAGATCTTTGGACGACTTTTTTAAAAATTTATTTTTATTTTCTAACAAGGATATTTGAGGCTTTGTCCCGACTAGTCCCCAAGATAAAAGCAGTCCTCCCATCCTACACATACCTGGGTAATTACCAGGCACGAGCCCTAGGAGTAGCCCCAAGGGGATCAAGAGATATTTGGAGGATTGATTCTCATATTGAGGGTTGTACTCTTTGCTGTACATATTGAACAATGTTTCTTTTCTGGCAGAACCAGTTAGAGACCATTTAGCTGTTGGTTCAATCAATGATTATGCTCATTGGTTGCTAGTTGCCACTAACAATGAATCAATGTCTGTTGGATTCTGTTTCTTTTCAGCCACGGTGCATGGTCTAATGTAGTCTCAGTTATTTCCAAAATACACTGTTTAGTTTGCTCCGTGTCTCTTCCCAAAAATGGCATACCAAAGCTAAATTTTGACATACTACTGAACTCTAAATATTGAAACTTGGCAACCTTGCTCCAATGTGGGTAACACTATTTCTTGCATTTTCTTCACAAAAAACCTAGTACAAATGATATTTGTAGGCTCCATCATAAAGTGAGGGATCGAATGAAGAGTTGCCAAATTTGGCAATATGGCACCCAAGATGCTATATTATAGCAATGACCGCTGCTATAGCAGTTTCATTAGGGAATCTCTTAGGGCTAGAAACGAGCTGAGCTTTGTGGTGTTCGAGCTTGGCTCGTTGAAATTTAATTGAGCTTGAGCTTGAGCTCAAGTCACGCCTACGCTTGTTTATCTAGTATATGAGAAACTTGAGCTGGTCTTAGTCAACTAGATTACACAAGTGAGGAGTGTTTAGGCTTGAGCTTAGAAAGAAAAATCAAACTTAAACTAACATGCACGTTTAAGGAAAAAGAAAAAGAAAAAAATAGGAGAATATTATGAACAAAAATATAAAAGAATGCCCATACTATTAATAAAATTCATCATTTAAACATGTACATTTGCACAAACACCAAACATTAAAAATAATAAAAATAAAAATAATTGATATATTATTCAAATAAAAATTAATTTATATATTTTTGTGTTCACGTGCCTATTTGAGCCAAACTAGCACTACTTGAACTTAGCTTGATTACTAAACTATGTTAAAACGAGTTTTAACACCTATCTTTGATTTCTAAAACTGATGGATTTATTGAATCTGTCTAGAATCTGGATAACATTTTTGGATCATGCTTCTGGCTGTTGGATCCATCTTTTTCAAGGCTAGTTAGTGCCATTTATTTCTACATAAATGAATGAGCCTTTATTAGAATCTTTTCTTTTCTTTTCTTTTCTTTTCTTTTCTTTCTTCCCATTAAATATTGACAGAAAATTTGGACATTCTGGTCAAGAACTGAGGATTGTATTTGTGTTTGTGTTTTTTCTGGGCTAAACTGAGAAAATTTAGAAGAAGAAAATTCTGGATTTGTTTCAATCAACTGAATTGATCAATACATGGACATTGAAGACTATATCTATACCTATACACTGCTTAACCAATCCAACTAACTATCCATGTGGCACAACTGATGAACTAATCCCTAACCATCTTCACTAACCACTTGGAACTGAGCATAAGCTTAATTTTCGAGCTCAATAAACAAACAAGCTGAGCTCAAGCCTCATAAAGCTTGGTTCTGTTCAACTCGTATGCAGTCTTATTTTTCGGCTCTGTTTGGTTTGGACTGAACAATTCACTTTTGACTATTGAATTTTTCTCCTAAAAAGCTTAACAATTGAAACAAAAATAAATAATAAAACTCACTCAAATTTTTCAACCAAAAATTATTATTTTTTTAATATTTACCAAATGCACTATCTTTTTCAATAACAATTTTATCTAAAAAATAAGTAAAATATAAAATTTAAAAAAAAAAAAAAAAAAAAAAACTCCTAAAAAAGTAAGTGAAATGCTACTTATCATTGCAATTACTTCACGACTTATGCCTTTTCATGTAATAAATGCAATGAGCTAATGAAGGGAAGGAGTAGTGGTGGACGAGAAAAAAGGATGGACCAATGATGGTGGATTAGAGAAGATGAGGCAGTGACGGATGACGATAAAAATGAGAGATGGTTGTAACTTGTAAGCAGTAATAAAAAAGCTGATTTTTTTTTATTTTTTTAGGTTATATCACTTTTTTATTTTTTTATATATATATTTTTAAAAAAAGTCAAAAAAATTAAAAAGTTGATTTTTAACCTACTTTCCAAAAAAATTAAAAGTTTGAGTTAAATTGAAACAATTTGAAAAAATAGAAGTTATCATAGTATATAAGAAATTACATAAGTAAAAAAAAAAATTTGATGACAAAATGAGACCAAAAAAAATACATAAATAGCCAAATTTTATAAAATTCACTTCTCAAAAATTGTATTTATTCATTTATTTTCAGTACCTAATTCTACATTTCATTCATGTGTCCATGTAGTTAATAAAAAGTAAAAAATCCAAAACCTCACCATTCATCTAAACTTTGTCATCACCTTTGACTCACAAGAATATATATTTTGTGCCTACAAAAATGCTATCATCCATGAAATTATATTTCATTTTTTAAAAAAAAAAAAAAAACAGTGGGTGTGTGATATAAAGTTAAATTTAATAAGATGTGAGTCATACTCATAGTGAATATAGACTATTAATTTTATTTTTTAGAGTAATTTTTAAAATAATTATTCTGGGTATATAACATTACCATTATGCATATATTTCAATCAATGATTTCCTCATGGCCTTGCATTTTGCATTTTCTTGAGATTTTAATTTCTTTTTTAACAAATTTTTTTTTTACAGTCAATTAGGCTATCATTAGGATGATTTAATTTAAGAATTAATTACATTTTACTTCCTCAATTATCACTGCATGTCATCTTGCTCTCTCAACACTTTAAAATAGTACATTCAGACTTTCAACTATCAAAAATCATACAAAAAAACTCGCTTCTGTATGAGGTGAAAGTGAAACAACTTTGATGGTCAGTAAGTCTAAATATACAATTTTAAAGTTGTGAAAATTAAGATGATATTCAATGATAGTTGAGTTGAGGGAATAAATATAATTAACCCTTAATTTTAAAATGGAATTGAATTTTGATACATTAAAGTTGTATCTGGATCAACCCCAAGGGGTTGGCCTATTGGGTGTATCTTGGGCCTTAGAAGTGTGCTACCTCTAAATCTTAGGTTCAACTCTTATTTGGAGTAATCTGCTCCTTGAGACCACGCTCGCAGGCTTCAAGTTGTATCTGGATCTTGGATTAGTAAAAAAAAAATTTGAATCTTAAATTTATAGAGAAATTTTTTTAACTATTTACAATTTTAAAGTTGTGAAAATTAAGATGATATTCAATGATAGTTGAGGGAATAAATGTAATTAACCTTAATTTTAAAATGGAATTGAATTTTGATTCATTAAAGTTGTATTTGGATCTTGGATTAGTAAAAAAAATTTGAATCTTAAACTTATAGAGAAAAAAATTTAAACTAATTTTTTTTTTTTTTTGGGTATCTTTTCTCTTCATTTTCAATTTTCCTCTATAAACCTAACATTTAAACATCGCTTAAAATTTGTCCAAAAGTTTTGCTTTCAAATTCATTTATGTGCAAAAAATGTCAATACATAATTTTTTGATTTTTTTTTTTTAAAATCTAGTGTTTGAGTCAATTATTATATGCATCTCAATTAATTTTAACACCTTAAAATTAAGGACTAAATAAATCTCCAATACCCATAAACAATTTCCTGTCATTAGAATTCCATGTAAGTCAAATACCAAACAACAAAAAGTACTTTTTAAAAATCAAATCCATTCCTTTTCTTTATCCACATGTATTTGACTCAAGTAAACCCAATTGGGTAAAAGTAATTATGTGCTTCACCCAATCAATAGGGATTTAGGAAGCAACAATGGCCGTGTTTGGGAAGATGAATTTTTGATTTTTTTAAATTTTTTTTATTAAAAGACAAATTAGTTACAAAATTAAAAAAAAAATAAATTAAAACAAAATATCACATTAAACCCTATAATCATTTCACTTTTTCTCTTACAAACATCACATCCAACCACAAAAAAGCCCAACTATCTTCCCAAACACAAAAAAATTTTCTCCAGTAATATCTTACAACTAAAAAAACCTCACTACTAAAAAAACAGATAAAGATCATACTTTTTTTTGTGTGATATATGTTATTTAATCACACCTTTTAAGTTTTTATTAAAGTGTGATCTTTGGGAGTGTGATTAAAAGAGGTCATTTTTAATCACACTACTTAATAACATTTAGATTACACCTTTTAAGCGTGATTAAAAATATTTAGATCAGCTTTTAAGTGTAATTAATAACATTTAGATCACATATTTTAAGTGTGATTAATAACTAATAAAACATGTGATAATAAACATTTAGATCACAGATTTTAAGTGTGATTAATATCTAATAAAACTTGTGATTAATAATCAAATAAGATCACACGTTATATGCATTCTCATCACAGTTAATGCATGTGATAAAAAAAGAGTTCGACATATTTGAAGAATAATCAATATTATTTTTGTATGCGAATTTGAAGAATGTAATACACACTATATACTATATTTTGAATCACAACCATATATTGAATGGAATAACGTCATATATTTCATAAATAAAAGTTAACGGTAATGCTACGTCGCTCGAAACTGGCCCCCCCCCCCCGAATCCCCCTAAAGGCAAAAACGACGTCGTTTTTGCCTCTTTTTTTTTTTTTTTTTTCCCAGAAACAGAAATCAGAAGGAAGAGGAAGAAGGAGAAGAGGAGGAGGAGAGGAAGAAGGAAGGAGGAGGGAGGAGGAGGAGGAGGAGGAGGACTGGAGGGGGCCCTAACCACAGGGGGAGGAGGAGGCAGAGTCGGGGCCGGAGGCAGAGACAGCGGTCGGAGCTGGAGCTGCTGCTGCGACGAGCTGGCGGTGAGGCGACGAAGATCGCAGCCCTCTTCTTCCCTCTCTCTCTCTCTCTCTCTCTCTCTCTCTCTCTCTCTCTCGCCTCTGTGATTTTGGGGGATTAGGGGGGGAAAATTAGGGGGACAAATCATTATTCAAAAGTTAAATATGTTCAAAAATATATACAAATAAATTAAATAAAAAGTTTTACACTATGCTTGCATATATTAAAAAATGAAAAACTTGAAAAACTAAATTCTTGAATTCTTTGACCATATTTTACATCTCTCCAAGAAATTTCTGACCTGAAAAATAAAAATACAAATTAATTCAAAAACCGCTAGAAGCATATGAATAAACTTACTATTTTTGTAGTGACTGTTCTTGTCTTACAAAAGACAAAGTCCGACTGATCGCACCCCTTCAAATGTCTTAACATTAAATACCTCTAGCATGACATGAAGCATATAAAAACAAAATGTCACTTTACCTATAGAAATTGCAAGTTCAACAGAAGTTTTACTCTAACCAACAACTTAGTTATAGTTAAATTTGGAATTAATTATTTAAGAAAATAATTGATCCACCCAATTGCAACCAAAAGATACTTATCCTACATTTTTTCATATTAACATCATACTTTTGTTTAGATCACCAATACGATGAATTTTTCAATTACAAACACGGAACACGGAACACTTTTCTTCAAAGAGTTCCACTACCTAGTCACACACACAAAAAAAAAATAATACTATGTCTAAGAATGAGCGTACACTGTGTAAAATTAAAGATATATATTTGATTAGTTCATTGTATTATGTTTATTTATTTTTAGTGTCTAAAAATGGTGTTTATTAAATTCACAATTTTAACATGAGTTCAACAGGTCTGGGAAAAATCTTAATTCCACCCCTATCCAAAAGGAGCACCTAACATAATACTTGTATCTTCACTAAGTGGCCACAATTTTCGAGTCTCAATAAAAAATGATCTCATATGCAGTAATTCAACAGCCTTTACGTACACTTCATCATGAATATATAAAGCAAATTTTATCTCCAGATAGGCAAAGTGGTTTAACAAATTGGTGCCAAGACATGCTGAGTTAAGAAAAATTGGTGCGTAATTTTCATGATAAGTGGACATACCTTGTAAAGGCTTAAAACTTCTGTTGTTAGCTTGGTAGCATCATACCATGTACGCTGATTAACCACTTTGAGTAATTTCTGTCCGTAGCAAAGGACGAACTAAGTGTTTCTTCCCAAGTGATGTATACAAAGAGTATTCTAGCAAAGCCAGGAACCACTTCCCTTGACAAGCTTACGTTAAGTAATACCACCCCCTTGATATCAACCTAGATAATGAATGACCAAAAACAAAAAAATAAGAACAAGAACCTTCCAAATACCCAAGAGGTCAAACAGATACAATAACCTGTGTGTAACAACTCAGCAAGGACACAATGACGAATATTCATTACAAACAAACAACAAGACTGGGTAGAGTAGACCCACAGAAACAAATATAGTCCTCAATCACTTAACCCTCAAGATGCAACACATTGCACTTCAAAAAAATTTATGAGGACTAACCAATCACTCAACCCTCAACAAAAAAACTCCCTTACAATTAAGGACCAGCTTGACAACCTGCAGAAAAAAATTAGATAAACTATATGGCTCACCATCACTCAACCCACAAAAACCTAGCTATAGAGCCTCACCACTCATATATAGGCTCTCAACACTACAAACAAAACACTATATTACATGCTACAAAGACTGAAATATGCATAAGGATTGAAATAAAATCAGTCTAAAAAGGAACATGGTTATTATACATCCACAAATCTCATCCACTAATAGAACTCAAGAGACTAGTGCCTAAGCTGCTTGCTGCATTCATTCACTAACTATTCCTCAAAAAAATTATCCATTAGGCACAGATACCATCACCAAATCAACACCATGCCTTTTCACACAACTCAACTAACATTTTTGCTACACTTCTAAATATGCACTTGGAGTCAAATATTGTGAAAACCGAGCTGCCAAGTACAAATGTTACGACTCATTATCTCTAGAAGTAACCAACATATGAAAATTGGCCTCAAACATTATGTAACACCGTTACATAACGGTTTGATAGATAAAATAACTGTTGTAAGTTACATTTTGATGGGTGTTCTAATGTTGTGGTTATCTTTGTGATATCCATTTAGCAGTTTTTTTTTTTTTAAAAAATTTATTTCTTATTCCCTTAACAGTGTTAGTTGTTAAAGTGAGTTTAGAGATGTAAATTCATGGGAACAGAATAATTGCATTTGACACCAAACTTGCACAAACTATAACCAGAGTGGGAAACATCAACATCATTGTCTTATTTCTGAAACAGGCCAATATAGCACCAAACCCACACACATAAAGACATAAAATAGTTGGTGTACAATTTCAATTATGCAAATCAACTAATAAAACAGCAAGTTTAGTATAAATTAAAAAAAAAATTAAAACACAGAAACAAAAAATACAGCATGCTTTATTAATGAAACATTTACTCAGCATAATCAAATCAGTTTCCCAGACACAAAAAAAAAAAAAAAAAAAAAAACATGCTAATTGCTAAGTCACCACTCTTTTCCTTTCCTTTTTTTCATTTTTTGCAAGCATAAAGTAACATACGAAAATGAGTTTCTCAACTAACATGACATTTTTCAATCATAACACAAACCAACAGTGATAATTTTGCAAAGTATTGCAAAAAAGCAGAAAATTATGATGTTTATAGACCCATCAATCACGGATAACAAACTTACATAAGAAATGATTTGTGCATTAATAAAGGTGAACCAATTTCTGTTTGTTCATTTGAGCGTTTGACATAACTTTCATCATTACCCAAAGCATCATTTGGGTCATGACCATCTCTACTTCCCATATAGACCACATACACCTACATATAATTTTAAAGAGATAAGGGAAAGAACTTCAAATTTTCATCAGAGTATCTACCAAGCTCATGAAACATCATAGCATAGCCTAATTACACACCTTAGAAGAAAAACAGAAGCTAACTTCAGCAAGAAAAAGGCAAAGAAATAGATAAACAATACCACTACTATTAGTAGTAGTAGCAATATTTCTTGATGAAGCCATTTCCAAGTCTCAAACTGGTTAAACCTTTTGTGTGTACCCTTTGTCAAACCAAATCACTAGCAGCACCAAATCACTTTGTCATTAATCCAATACAATGCCCAAAATTCTTACATGTATAGAATATTGGGATAAGTCCCAAAAAAAAAAAAAAAAAAAAAAAAAAAAAAAAAACTTAAAACCAGGAGCCAAAAGAAGCATAAGTTTCTCATTGATTGATAAAATTTGTGTTAATTCAATCCAAAACAGATAAGTGAGTTAATTCAATGAGTTGCTAGTTGGCATTTGACTGAATCAAGCTTTTGACTAAACTAGAGGCTGCATGACTTAGCTAACTCTGATGAAATTTAATTTTAGCTTTTGATACTAAAATATTGGTGTCTATTATGTTGTGGCAACCCTCACCACTGTTTACGAATAACACCTCTGATTAGTGCTAATCTATGATTAAGCATGTTAACTGACTGATTGACTGAAATTCTAAACTGATTGATTGAATGTATTAGTTTAAATGCATGTCTATCTGTTTGACTGCTAAATTATCTGTTCATGTATTATGTTTAAACTGCAAATTGAAGGCCTTATCGGCGGCCGAATCTGAAATTGATTAGTGTGTTATGTTAATTAGAGTTTATATGAATTTATGGTATATTTAATTGAAATTTGATTTGGTATGATTAAATTAGATTAATTAATGCTAAATTACAAAAGTTAGACTTATCTACAAATTTGCCACCTAGTAGAGTGATCTAGGCTAACCCCTCTTCACTTCATACACTTTTGACACAACATTTTCTTCAGCCATTTTGAGTGACAAACCGACTAGAGAGAGAGAGAGATAGGAGTTAGTGTGATTTCAACAAGAATTGCTTGGAGAATTAGAAGATTTAAAGAGAGGATTGCATATTTGAGCTTCTAGACTTGAAATTCAAGACCTAAGGTAAAGAATTTACCTTTTTGTTCATGTTTTGGGTTGGTTCTTGCATGGTTCTTGGTAAGTTAGAGTTTAAAGGCATGAATTGGTTTAAAAGTGTTAAATTGAAGCTTGTATCTTGCATGCATGTACATGTTGTAGAGTTTTGAAGTTGTTTTCATGAAAACTCCCACATGCATGTTCATATTATGGTTCTAGTTCATGAATTCCTCATGTTTTTGAAAGAATTGACCCATTTGATCATGTATTTGAAGCTTTGAATTTGGTTAAACACATGCATATTGCAGACACTTTGTGTTCTTGTAATTTATTTGAAAATTGTATTTAATTGAACTACCTTTGGGCTTTGATTTCTCAAATTGATCTTTGAAACATGTAATATTATGGGTTTTGAAGTGTTTTCTAGAAAATTAGCCCAAGAGGATCGAAATTTATGCTTTAAAGTTGAGTTTTGAGCTTGAGGTTCAAATTTGGAAATTCCAGATTTTGGACTCACGCTCGAGAGGGGAACTCCATGCTCGAGCGTACACACTGAGTTCATGTAGTCCGCTCGAGCGTGGAAAGTGACGCTCGAGCGAGAAATGCGTGTATCCAGTACTTTCATGTGTTTTACAGTCCGCTCGAGCGAGAGAATGTACGCTCAAGCGAGGACTTGTGTCTCACGCTCGAGCGGAGGTCGAGCGCCTGTCGAGCGTGAATTTTATGCATCCAATACTATTGTCATGTTTTATAGTTCGCTCGAGTGAAGAAAGTGACGCTCGAGCGGGGAACCTTTGTCTGTATGTCCGCTCGAGCGTAGAAAGCCACGCTCGAGCGTGACCCCTGTTTTCCGAAAATTTTGTAAAGTGTTTAAAAGTGCATCTTTGCATCCTGTTTCCATCCTAGGCATTCCTAGGGCATGTTTAAGGCATCTTAATGAGGATATTGATGTAGAACCATACCGAGACAAATTAGGGATTAAGTTATTATGTCCCAACTGTGTAGCTTAGTGTGTGTTCGTTCTGTAACTGTGTAGGGTTGGCATCCGAGGATGCTCTAGCTGCTTATAGCCCAGTGCTTTGTGAGTAACAATGTTGTAAAGATATGTTCAATCATGAATATTTCTGAATGAACAACTGTACTGCTTTCTGAAATGATATTTCTTACTGAATGAAAGTTTGTCCTATTTGTGAACTGTATTCGTGGCATCCATAGCAATTTACTGTTACTGTACTGTACTGCTACTATCACAGAGATCTCTGTCGGTTCCCATGTTTGGAACCACTACTGTTTACTGATATGATGGCCATCAACTGACTGTTCGGTCTGTTAAGACCTACTGTACTGTTTTGCTATTGGATGTACCACATATGACTATTATAATTTCTGAATGACTGTTATGGCATGAATTATGAGCCGCAAACTGAATGACTGATATACTGATAAATGACTGTTTTCAATACTGAAAGGACATTAATTCTTAACCTCTTTACTCATATGTTATTCACTGGGCTTTAGCTCACTGTTTATATATATATATGTAGGTGTCCAGGCACCGGACCGGAGCTAGGAGCGTCGAGTTAGCTCTTGTTTTGTCAAGCCAATCGTTGTGCCTCACTGCGAGGTTCCAAGTGCTGCCAAGCCAAGGCTGCTTTGGGGTGTTTTAGATTCCCCCTTTCTGTTTCTGTTTTGTATATACTGTATAGACTTGTACTGTACTGTTATGGTAGGGAGTCAGTCCCTAATCTGAATGTCTGTATAAGTTGTATATGTATATATATACTGTTTTGTTCTGAATGTGAATATGTATGAAAAGTCTTTTTGCATTCAGACTGTCACAGCTCATTGGATATCTTTTATTACTGTTTTGGCTTCCGCCAGCCCCTGTACTCTGTATTACTGTTATTACTGTTAAGCAGGCCTTCGGTAATCACGGATTACTGGCCGGTTACGGTGCTAAATCCATAGGGGCAGGTTTGGGTCGTGACATATGTCATAAATAAAAGTCTTTTTTTTTTTTAAACAAATTAAATGAAAGAAAGACAGCTATACATAAGAGTTCATAACACTTTCACACCAATTCACATTGACATTTTCCTCTAACCAAGCTATGTTCACACTCTGTGTGTGAATCCTTTTGACAGAATCTTATTCTTCCTCTTCAAGCCCCCAATATATATGTTTGTGTGTGTGTGTGAACAACAGGGAGAGAGTATCCTTGAAAAAGTTTTCCTTCACATTATTTTTCCAAGAAAACAGAAAAGAATTTTCTTCTCTCTTTCTTACTCTCTTCCTTGTACTGAGCTTCTTCAAGAGTCCAACTCACCAACAACAATGGAAGCTAAAGACATCAAAATGGGAAAGGGAAAAAAGGCTAGATTTCCTCCAAGGAGGGGTCAGATCAAAGCTAAGATGTTTTGTGCCGTGGGAATAGAAAGACATGTCATAAATGCTGAACATACTTTATGGAAGGTGTTTTTTTTAGTTTTGACAAACTGATTTATCTTTAAATATCTAATTTATGTTTTATTTTAGACGTCCATTACTTTAGTGTTTCAGTTCACTTGTCAGCATTAAAACAGTTTTTTACTTAATTTTCTGTTTTAGCAAACAACCTGATTAGTTGATTGGAACATAGGCTGTTAATTCAAATGTATTTCAAAATCACCAATATGTTCACAGGTAACTCAGGATTAAATTGGAAATCAGGATTTCAAGTTTGAATAACTCAAATTACAAAATTGATTCAACACTATTGACTACCAACTATAACTAGATTAGTGGATCATTGAACATTGGCAAATTCATGATAACCCAAGTCAACTAGCAGCATCAAGAACATGAAAGTATTAACTATTTGCCTTAAAATAACTTGTTATTTTGCTATTTAAATAGCAAACTACCTCAAATTCACTAAGCATCTACAAACTAATTTTAGTGATAAAACTGTGAGATGTCAAATTTTCAAAACCTCACTTCTAAGTGAGGACCAAGAAGTCGTCGTCCATAGAAAGCATGGCTACAACATGAGATAGATTCGTAACATTATAGGAATTTAAAACATCAATAACCAAACAAAACATTTCACACAAACAAAACATCAATCACTGAAACAGAGCAATACTATCGCATTACAGAATCAAAACTTGGCAACAACCAAATCAACTAAACAGAAGAGGGTTATAGTATATATATATATATAGAATCACTGAACCAACACAAACAAAACAGAATCAACAACCAACACAAACAAAACAGAATCACTGAATCAGATTTACGATAGTCATATATATAAAGAGAAGGGGTAAATCCAAACCTTTCTACCTTCTCTCAATGCATTGATCTCCGCATATGCAATGCCTTGATCTGCACAAATGAAAATCAACAACCAAATCAACAGATAGACCTTCGAAATCGAGAGAGAGAGAAAGAGAGAGCTTTGAAATCAAAATCGAAATCGCCGAGATGTCATTCTAAGATGAATCACCGAAATTCGATTGATCGATCCATTGAGAAAGAGTGATCCGTTGAGATATCGATTGATCGATATTCTGAGATGAATCACTGCTATTGGAAGTATTTGAGAGAGAGAAAGAGAGCGAGCCGTCCAGATCAGGAGAGGGTTGAGTGAGTGAGTGAGAGATTATGGTTTAAAGAGGGTGTAGAAGAGTGAGTCAGCAACCGACCCATTTAGGGAGAGAGTGTTTAGAGATTTGAAGGCACTTTTGAACGCCTCCTATCATCAAAATGGTGTCGTTTTAATTTAAAAAAAGGAGACGTTTACAAAATGCCATTAAATACTATAAAAAAAGTGACGTTTAGAAAAACGTCATTAAATAAACGCCGTTAAAACCTACATTTCTTGTAGTGATAGTTGATGTATTAACGGTATGTCATATGCACGTCATATAAAGTTTTATTATTTACGGCTAACATTGCAAGCCGTAAAAAAATCATCGTTATTAACATTCATGACCTACACAATAGGCACATCGTGGTTGGGAAATTATTTATAACATGCAAAAAAAACAAGTCGTAAAAGTGAGAAATCACGGCTTGCATTTACTGTATGTCGTTAATGTGAATTCGTGAAAACCCAGTTTTGTTGTAGTGAGAAGAAGAGACCTGTGTGTTTGTGAAATTCAATCTTGTTGGGAATGGAAAGAGTCGTCCTCTGTCATCGCAATTTGGGAATTGTATATTTTATATAAAAATCAAATTGGAATATTTTATACAATCATACCTATTTAGAGAATGTGATTAAAAAGTAGTAATGTATATATAATCACACTTTAATTAGAAGGTGTGATTAAAAAATATATAAATAATTACACTTTAATTAGAATGTGTGATTAAAAAATATGTATCTAATCACACTCATTTAAAAAGTGTGATTCAAAAGTAGTAGTGTATATATAATCACACTTTAATTAGAATGTGTGATTAAAAAATATATAAATAATTACACTTTAATTAGAATGTGCGATTAAAAAATATATATATAATCACACTTATTTAAAAAGTGTGATTAAAAAGTAGTGGTGTATATATAATCACACTTTAATTAGAAGGTGTGATTAAAATATATATATATATATATAAACATAATCACACTTAATTGAAAAGTGACATAAAAATAAATATTATCATATTCAATCAAATTAAGTGTGATAAAAATATCAATCTAATTTTTTTTTATCACACTTCCAATAAAAATGAGATTTTTTTTTTTTCCTAAAATGTGATCTTTAACTATTTTTGTAGTAGTACTTATAAAAAAATCCACTTCCCAAACACCCACAATGTTGTGGATTACCAAAATATATGGATCGGCCGCCGGCCGGTATATCTTAAATCTTTTTGATAAATCATCCGATGAACTTACAATAATTTCAAGATTATTTTGATAAAATATTTTTGGGCCAATTATAGTAATAGTCTCTATAATTTGAGACTTGTGTTACTTTAGTTCTTAACTTTTTAATTGTGACACATTTTAATTTGAATTTTGAATTTTATTTGAAATAAGGACAATTAAAGATACAATTGCTTAATTTTAAGAGCAAAATTGTCAATTTGATAAAATATAAACTAATTTGACAAAAATAAATGTTAAAAAATATTTTTGAATTTTTAAAAATTATTTTTACCCACTAAAAATAAAATTATGTAAAATTGATAAATCTTTTAGACATTTGTTTATTTTTTTTTACCAATTTAATTTTTATTATGTGTTTGGATAATAATCATGTAATGAGTGTTTGTTTTTATTTTCATTAAATTAGTTTTTTATTTTTTCAAAAGTCAAATATGGCAATAACTTTGATATCATTGTTAAACCAATCCATTAAATTAAAAAATAAAAAACTAAAAACATTTCATATATTAAATATATAGATTAAAATTTTAACAATCACCCATTACATGATCATTATCCTAACACATAATAAAAATTAATTTGGTACAAAAAATAAATAAATAAATGTAAAAAAGATTTATCAATTTTACATAATTTTATCTTTGGTGGGTAGAGATAATTTTTAAAAAAATTTAAAATATTTTTTTGACATTTATTTTTGTCAAATTAGTTTATATTTTATGAAATTGATGATTATACCCTTGAAATTAAGTAATAATGTCTTCAATTATCCTTATTTAGAACAAAAATAAGATTAAATGTGCCACAATTAAAAAGTCAAAAACTAAATTAATACGAGTCTCAAACTATAAAAATTATTTGTGTAATTCGCCTAATATTTTTCATAAGAGCAATGTTAGGTTGCCTGAAAATGAGATTGGTTCAAATGATCCGAATTTCACTTTGCAGGTTGCCAACGAGGAGAATGATAGTCACAATTGACAAAGGAGACAACCTCAATAGACAAGCTTTTATCTGATCATCTGAATAAACGTTCGACCGATCATTCAAACAGATGACTAGCCAACACTCATTCCAAATGTTTGAACCGCTCCTTTTCGGACCGACAAACATTTTGCTTTCATAATGAGAAACATTTTTGTTTTGAAAAAAATATCTTTGTCAAAAGGAGTGTATGTCGACCAATTACTGCACATGAAAAAGGTGCCCATTCCAATCCACACGTGCATTGACCCAGATGGCAACCAATAAAGAGAGGAGCCGCAAATCAGATAGGAGGTCCCCTACTGTGTTCCTCACCACCCCCAACACCTTCCACCGACTTATTACTTTACACTCTCACCCACACAACAAAACTACTTGTAACTATTGACTTTTCCTCTTGCCCACCACCTTTTAAAATTTTCATTGATGTTGAGTGTTTAATTTCTTCAATATTAATATATTTTGGTATATTAATTTAGATAAAAATTACATTGATATGATTGGTTTCATTACTATAAAGAGAGTTAGACTGTAGTCCAAGGACATTCAGGTACAAGTTTGATTTTATAGAAATATATTAATTAAAGTTCTAATCTTACAATTAACAAATTAATTACTATCTATGTTAATTTTCGTCTTCTCTCTTACTCTA
This sequence comes from Camellia granthamiana, assembly GCA_036172215.1. Taxonomy (NCBI): domain Eukaryota; kingdom Viridiplantae; phylum Streptophyta; class Magnoliopsida; order Ericales; family Theaceae; genus Camellia; species Camellia granthamiana. The sequence continues at coordinate 132,815,459 of CM069904.1, read as the reverse complement.
ACCATCATGGGGTAGTCTTAAAAATTAGAGTTCTAAAAATTATTTATTTAATAATTTACAATACTAGTTAATTTTATGATCGTGTAACAGTTAGTCAGAGACAAAATTATAAATATTAAAAATTCACACTCAAGTTTTGCACAGCATTCATCTAATACTTTGGTGGTCCATTCTTCAAGCAAGTATGCTAGTCCCACAAGATTACCTTACCTCCCTACCCATTTACAATTCTACATCCATGGACAAAATGAGTTTTTGAGGTTAGGTTAGCTTCAAAAAGTTTCAAAACCCTATCGAGCTTTTTGGCAACAGCAAATCTTGAGAAAGTGTTTAAATTTTTTATAAAAAAATCAGCAATACTTAATAGTTCGAATTTTTATAACCCGAATATTTTGAATGTTTTAAGAGTAAAATAATATTATTTTAATATATTCGAGTCATTCGTATTATATAAATTTAAATTTTTAAATGTTTTTTTATAAAAAAATACTCCATTTTAAAAGTTTTTCGGACCTACCAAACCTTTTTGGTTCTTCCTTGGCTTTGATGCAAAGCAAACAAATCGTGATAAAATCTGACTGTAATCTAGTCCAAACCTTGACTGCCTCTGCTTCACCAGGACAGCCCCTTCTTGTCTTCACCTGAGGATGCCGACAATCTTTATAGATACCTTCAAATCAATATCTGCATATTTAAATGTATTCATCATGAAGAATTTGTCAGTCTTCTTTTGTTGACCACAACCTTCTTTTGGATTTGGGCTCGTTTGCCAACCAGTTGGCGGAGATATGATTTACAAATTGTTTCGGATTATTTAAATAAATGTATTTTTTTTAATTTTTTATAAAAAATAAAAATAATATGAGTTTAAAAAGATTAAAAAAAAAAAAAAGAATAGGTTAATATAGGAAATGTCAAACAACTCCTTACTGTTAGTGAGTCAATTCATAGTCAAGTATTAATTTATTAAAAAAATAATTAAAAATGTAAAAAGTTAAAAATATCTCATTTTATTAATTTTTAATTTTGAACTGAAGTTTCAAATATAAATCATATATAAGAAAGACAAAATTTTAATATTTTTTTATGTTAAAAGTTGGCATTCTCTCGAAATAATTTAATTTTTTAAATTTCAAAAAATTTAAACTAAAATATTAAGTTGTCAAATGGGACTTTACTTATCATCTTTTTATTTTTTTATATCTTTTTTTAATAAATAAAAAAATCAATTTATAAGTCAAAACAATTTAGAGAGACCAGTTAGGAGTTGTTTGGAATGACCTAAATAAGTGTACTTTTTATTTTTTTACGAAAAGATGTGCAGAAAAGTAGAGAGGTGATGTGATGAAAAAAAGATAAAAAGATGAATTATTTTGTGTACGCCAAACTTGACCTTAGTCTATAGCACCAAGCCCAAGGAGAACGGCCAAGTTGAAAGATCTTAGGTGTTAATAGCAATGGTGTCAAGTTCCACTTTTTTAAGAATTGTTCACTCTAGCCCTTATATGTTTGACAAAATAGTTTGATTTCTAAAATCTTTTTTGGGAAGTTGGTAAAAAGTTAATTTTTGACTTTTTACTAAGTTTTTTGGCTTTTTTGGAAGTGATTTGGGAAGTTGGTAAAAAGTTGGCTTTTTACTTTTTAGTTTAATATTTATTTATGGTGTCAAATCAAATTAAAATGACCAAAATACCCTTACCCAACATAAGAGATTTATTTTTTTATTTTTTTTTCATAGGCCCTAATTTGTAATTTTACAGCTGCGTTTTTGGCACTTGCCAAATGGCTTTTCTGGCGTTTTTAGCAGCCACGTTTTTAGATATTTTGTCCAAAAACGTGACTTTTTACCATATTCCCAAAATGGCACTATATGTTGTTTGCTGTTCTCTTCAATTTTTTACGAGTTCAAAAAGTTGATTATCATAAAATAGAAAGTAAAAATTATTTCTCTCAACGTCTCAACAATCTGGTTTTTTGTTATATATATTTTTTATCAAATATGCTTCGGACCCCCACTGGGGGTGGAACCCCAGTGAGGTGGCAGTCCCTGATTCGTCCAAAAAAAACAGTTTTTTTTTTTTTTTTTTTTTTTTTTCAAGTGTCAGCCAGTGGGGGCGCGCCACGTCACTGGGGGCGCGACCCCCACTGGGGTCTGTAGCGGGACTCATTTTTTATTTAGCGACTTTGGCTTCATAAATATCAGTACTAAACACTCTGATCCAAATCATCAAAATTATAAAAAATAATAATAATAAAAAATCTATGAGAAGATCTTGAAAGCTCCAAGAGTAAAATATCTAATTTTATGGCTAAGGTCAATCCAATTTGGCAGTCAGATTCGAGCAAAAATGTAAATGACACTTGCTCATCTCTTTGGTGGTGTCAAGAACAATAAGAAGCCATGCATCATATTAGTTTGAAAAATGCTTTACAAATATATTAATCTCTTAAATTATTTTTATTTACCGATGTGATATGCAATAATGAATATTTGATATTTAAAATAGGCCTCATTGCAATATATAAGAATAATGCGTGGTAGCTCGAAAAACTACGGCTCGATTTTGGCTCGAATGTCCTAAAACGACGTCGTTTTGGCTCGACAGCCCAAAACGACGTCGTTTTGGACCGCCTTTTTTTTTTTTTTTTTCTTTTTTCTTCCTTTTCTTTCGTCTTCTTCGTTGATTCAACAGAGGAGAGAGAGAGAGAACGAGAGGGAGAGAAAGAGAGGGAGAGGGAGAAGACGCCGATCGTCTTCTTCGATTCAACAGAGGAGAGAGAAGTCGCCGCCGATCGTCTCGTCGCCCAGCTCCGATCGTCTCGCCGATGCCGATGACCAGCTCCCGCCGATCGTCTCGTCGCCCAGTCGCCGATGACCAGCTCCGATCCTCCCCCTCCCCCTCCCCCTCCCCTCCCCTCCCCTGCTGAAAATCGAGCCGCGTGGCTCGAAACCATTTCGAGCTACCAATCGGTGCTCAATATATAATAGGAGAAACTCAACTACCCCCTCAGAATAAAATAATTCTAAAATTTATTTGTTTGTGTGGCATTTCTTTGTATTTGTGTTGCGGGTTTTTGTCTAACTTTTTTTTTAGATGTCACTACGTATTGTTTTCTTATTCATGTAAAATTGGTATTGAGCTCATAATTTTTGTACAAGTAAAGTCATTCATGAAAGAGTTTCAAATAATTATGTTCACTAAGTTACTTCAAATTCATTTATTTAAAACTCTTAAATTCATTATTGAAATCTAGAACCAAAATACTATTATCCCAAAATTTTGGGTTAAGAAATTTACTCTGAAAGTAAATGTGTGGCTGAGATTTAGTTACTGTATTGTGAGATCTATACATAAAAGAAATCTGATCTATACATTGGTATTTCTTGATAAAATCCTAGTATACAATATTATTGTTAAATTAAAAGTTACACCCTATGTAATGAGGGATGTCAAATTTTTTTAATTTTAAATTCATAAATTCAAAGGCTACCTCAAACTATTTGTCTCTTTATGAACAAGGCATGATTGTTAACTTACCACATACCTTTGGCCTTTACAAAACACATCTTTTTCTATAGTTATAGTAAAAGCATGAATCACATTTCACAAGAGCATATTATTGTGGACACAATGTTCAAAGAACATGATGCATCCAAATGCAACCTTACTTCTCAATCATTTGTGCTACTTTTGGGTTCCTTCTGTAAGTTTTCAGAAAATGCTACGGAGAGAATTGATCACCAAATCAACCATTTTATTCTTATTCTGTAATTGATTTTGAAATCATTTACAGCAAAATATCACCTCACCTACCATACAATGCTTTAGAAATATCAATAATACTAGGGTAAAATTAAGGTACATTAGGAAATCTTTTGTGGGACTTAATCTATTATAATTTTACAAATGAAACGTGTAAAATAATTTCCCATTTTGTAAAGGAACAATTACAATTCAGTGTCGGTTTTAAAGTTAATTTCAGATTAATAGTAAATTTTATGAACATTAATAATTAAAATCATAAATCTATATATGAATTTATACGTATTTTGTGAAAATAATTCTGAATTATAATTTTCTTATTTTAAAAAAATGGTGATAATTACAGGTCTAAAAAAGTTATCATAGTCTATGCAAAATCATGAGAGAATCCTTTAAATCAAGGCAAGGGTATATAGAAAAGAAGTAAAAGAGACCCACTAAGAATCAAACAAAATCCAATGTGCAACGCATGTAGATAAGTAATGACAATTGAATCGTTTCTATTACCAAACAAAAAAAAAAAAATCTTTTCCAATGTTTGCGATTAAAATCTGATGATTCAAAGTACCAATTTTTGGAATAACAATGATGTTATCATTGATTTAATTTGCCCTGAGGTTGGCTAAAGGACAAAGTTTATTTAATTATTTTATTTAAGACAAATTACACAAATAGTTTCTATAGTTTGAGTCTTGTGTCACTTTGGTCCCTGACTTTTCAATTGTGACACATTTGACCCTGAATTTTAAATATTGTTCCAAATAAGGACAATTGAATATATAATTAGATTTTTCAAGAGTAAAATTGTCAATTTGATAAAATATAAACTAATTTGACAAAAATAAATGTCAAACAAATATTTTTGAATTTTAAAAAATTATTTCTACCTACTAAAAATAAAATTATATAAAATTGATAAATCTTTTAGACATTTATTTATTTTTTTACCAAATTAATTTTTATTATGTATTTGGATGATGATCATGTAAAATTAATTTAAAAAAATTAATCATGTAATTTTTATTAATTTTACATAATTTTATCATTGGTGGATAAAAATAATTTTAAAAAAATTAAAAATATTTTTTTGATATTTATTTTTGTCAAATTAGTTTATATTTTATCAAATTAATGATTTTACCCTGAAAAATCTAATGATATTTTTGAAGCTTTGATTAACCAGCTTAGGGTATGATATAAAATCATCCCTTATTTATAGATGGAATTAGGGTTTACAAGAGAGACAAGAAGGGCCCTGAGGGCATAGAATAATACAACCACTAATATAATGCAACTTTCGGTGATTAAAGAAAAGGAACACTTTCGGTGATTATTGAATATGCTAACACTCCCCCTCAAGCTGGTGCGAAGATATCTCTCATGCCCAGCTTGCCTAATATGTCATGAAATGGTTTATTCCCAACCCCCTTGGTGAGAATGTCAGCAAGTTGTTCACCAGACTAGACAAAGGAGTACAAATGGTACCACTAGTGAGTTTCTCCTTAATGAAGTGGCGATCAATCTCAACATGTTTGGTCCTGTCATGTTGAACTGGATTGTGAGCGATGTTGATGGCGGCCTTATTATCACAGTATAACCGCATGGAGTCCTTCTGATCGATACCTAGATCACTCAACAATAACTTGATCCATAAAAGTTCACACACACCTTGTGCCATAGCTCTAAACTCAGCTTCTGCGCTTGACCTGGCAACCACATTCTGTTTCTTACTCCTCCAAGTAACTAGGTTGCCTCCAACAAATGTACAATACCCTGAAGTCGATCTCCTATCAGTTATTGATCCAGCCCAGTCAGCATCTGTATAGGCTTCCACACGAAGATGATCATACTTTGAAAAATAAAGACCCTTACCAGGGGCAGACTTCAAGTACCTTAAGATTCTCATGACAGCCTCAAGGTGAATCTGATGAGGAGCATGCATAAACTGACTAACCACACTGACAGTAACAGCAATATCAGGACGGGAGTGAGATAGGTAAATGAGTTTTCCCACTAATCGCTGATAGCTCCCCCTATCAACAACTTCTCCTCCTTCATCATCCCCCAATTTCTGATTAGGTTCCAGTGGAGTGGCACATGCCTTGCAGCCAAGCATCCCAGTTTCCTTCAACAGGTCAAGCACATATTTTCTCTGTGAGATAAATATCTCATCCTTAGAGCGAGCAACTTCAATTCCCAGAAAATACTTCAAGCTTCCCAAGTCTTTGATTTCAAACTCATTAGCTAAATATTTCTTCAACAGAGGTATTTCCTCACTATCATTGCCTGTAAGAACTATGTCATTTACATAAACAATAAGTGCTGTAGTCTTACCACGCGAGGAATGTTTCACAAATAATGTGTGATCTGTCTGACTTTGTTTGAAGCCATATTTAAACATAGCCTGAGTGAATCTCTCAAACCAAACCCTTAGAGACTGTTTTAGACCATATAATGACTTTCGAAGCTTGCATACCTTGCCTTCTATCTGATGATTCTCAAAACCAGGAGGAATGTCCATATATACCTCTTCTTCGAGGTCACCATGGAGAAAGGCATTCTTGACATCAAACTGATAAAGCGGCCAATCAAGATTAGCTGCTAGAGAGAGAAGTACTCTGACTGAATTCATCTTGGCCACGGGTGCGAAGGTCTCCTGATAATCAATGCCATATGTCTGAGTAAACCCTTTTGCCACAAGTCTTACCTTGTAACGCTCAATAGACCCATCTGCTTTGTGTTTCACAGTATATACCCATTTACATCCCACAGGTCGTTTGCCCGTAGGTAACTCAGTCAATTCCCAAGTGTCGTTCTTCCTAAGTTCTTTCATTTCCTCAATCATGGCTAGTTTCCACTCAGAGGTAGCAAGAGCATCCTGAAAGTGGTTAGGAATGCTAACAGAGGAAATATTGGACACAAACGCTCTATATGAGGATGACAAATGAGAGTATGACACAAACTGTGAGATAGGATGTTGAGTACAAGATATCACACCCTTTCTCTTGGCAATAGGGACATCAAGATCAATGGATTCAAGAGATTCAAAGTTACCTAGACTCTCATCAGAAGCAGGAGATGGTAGTGGAGTAGCAGAAGTGGTCCCTTGTATCCAGTGTTGTCTGTCTATGTCCCGGACATAAACATGCCCGACCTTATCCTTGGTGGCAGTGGGTTCTATAGTCCTAGTAGAAGAGGGTGGTGCAAGAACAACTGGTTCTACCATAGGGAGCACAGTAGAAGAGGGTGGTGCAAGAGCAATTGGGCCCACCGTAGGAAGTACAGGACTCACTTCACACCAAGGCTCCCCCTGAAATGAGGGCGGTGACACCGGAGAGGACAAGAAATAGCGGGGGTAGTAGAAGATGTGGTGGAAGAATAAGCAAGTTTGTCCGGTTGATCTAGGAAGTAGAGACCGTTTTCTGCACTACCACTGCCAATCGTCCTCCTCGTGACAAGGTCCTGAAAAAGACAATGATCAGGAAAAAACGTCACACTACAATTCAAATCCTGGGTGAGACAACTCAAGGATAACAGATTAACAGAAAAATTGGGAACATGGAGAACAGAAGACAGATGTATGGTAGGAGTGACGTGGACTAAACCTTTTCCAGAAATGGAAGAAACAGTACCATCGGCAATCTTAACTTTGTCTTGACCTGAAGAGGGCTTATAGATAGAGAAAAGATCAGAGGAGCCAGACATATGATCTGAGGCACCAGAATCAATGATCCAAGGCAAAGACTTATGACATAGGAAAGCACAAGGGGAAGAGGCTAAGTTACCTGAGCGGGCAAAGGACGAGGAAGCTGTACTGAGAGCAGAAGAAGACCGGCGGTCCAACAATTGGCGCAAAGCATCCTCCAGCTCAATATCAGAAGTTGGGCCAACAGAAGCAGAATTAGAATCAAGTGGATCAATGGCACTAGTCTGATGAGCCCGGAATAGGAACCACGTCCTCTAGATTGGCCTGACCGACCGCCTCGAGAACCAGACCGATCACCTCGACCCTCGGATGGAGTCCCATGAAGCTTCCAACACGTCTCACGAGTGTGCCGCGGCTTCTTGCAGTAATCACAGACTACAGACTCCTTAGCAGCAGACGGAGGGATGGGAGTCAGGCTAAGGCCATCTCGAGGAGTAGACAGTAATGCTGAGCGGTCAGTAGAGACAGGGGACATCATAGCAGACCGGCGACTCTCCTCATTCTGTACATAGGCAAATGCCTCCTGAAGTGAAGGAAGAGTGTCCATACTCAGAACTCGACCCCGAACTGGATCATACTCCACATTTAGGCCGGCCAGAAATTTAAAGACCCGTTCTCGTGCGAGGAACTTCTTGTACCCGGCAGAATCAGCGGAGCAAACGGGCTTATAGTCTTCCAGGTGGTCAAGGCGTTTCCATCCGTTGCTGAGGTAGGTGAAATATTGCAGGACAGTCTGCTCCCCCTGAATTAAGCTCTTAATAGAGCGGCGCAACTCAAAGGCCTGTGAGAAATTCCCTTTGCGGGAATAGGTGACAGCCACAGCATCCCAAACTTCCTGGGCCGTCTCCATAGACAAGTAGCCCTCACCAAGTTCTGGAACCATCGAATGGATAAGCCAACTCATAATCAAAGAGTTGTTAATTTCCCATTGGTCATAACCTGAGTCAGTGGTACTAGGTGCCTGTACCCTGCCATCAACATACCCCATCTTCCCTCTGCTCTTCAAAAACATAGTCAAACTTTGAGACCATGCTAGGTAGTTTTGACCATTAAATAGAGAGGTGGTGATTTTCAGACTAGGGTTGGGGTTCTCAGTCATGGTAGTAGGTATAATGGGATTCTCACTCTTCGGTGTTTGAGAAGAAGGGGACACACTGGAGGAATCTGTCATGGATACAATACTACCAAACCCGCAACAAAACTAGTGGCAATCACAAACCCAGAAGGTGGTGGTGAAAGAACAGGCACAATGACCACTATAAGAGCATAACAAAATTAAGAAATCAATTTTTTTTTTATATATATATAGATATATATATTTACTGATTTATATATATATATATATTTACTGATACACATATATTTACATATATATTTACTAATATATTTGCTTATATGAGTACGGTATATTTACTTATATGAGTACGGTGGGGTAGGTCATACCATACACAGAGACGAGCGACTGAGGAGATGAAGACGGTGACTGAGATCGACGAAGACGAAGCCGACGAACGGAAGGCTGACGGCTGAGAGCGACGGTGAGGACGACTAGAGGCTGACGACTGAAGATCGATAAGGACGACTGAAGGCTGACGAACTGAGGACGACGGTGAGGCGGAAGACGAAGACGAAGCAGAGTGACGACGGCGACTGAAGATCGACCCAGCAGAGGATCCACCGAGGTAAGTTTCGAACCCTAGAGGAAGGGTGTGCCAAAACCCTAGAGCAGAAGCTCTGATACCATGAAGCTCTGATTAACCAGCTTAGGGTATGATATAAAATCATCCCTTATTTATAGATGGAATTAGGGTTTACAAGAGAGACAAGAAGGACCCTGAGGGCATAGAATAATACAACCACTAATATAATGCAACTTTCGGTGATTAAAGAAAAGGAACACTTTCGGTGATTATTGAATATGCTAACAATTTTTAATTGTCCTTATTTTGAACAAAATTCAAGGTCAAATGTGTTACAATTGAAAAGTTAAGGATCAAAGTGACACAAGTCCCAAACTATAGGGACTATTAAGTGTAATTAACCCTTTTATTTATTTTAACTGAACAAGAAAAATGAGAAAAGAGTCCAAACAAAAGTACGAAATGGTTAGTTTACTTGAAATTGCAGATTCAGTGTAGCCAAATTTTGGTTGACCAAGACGTTCTACACGTGAAAATTTTATTTTTTGCTATAAATGATATTGAGCCGTTTGGTAGAGCTATGGGAAAGTGATTATAACTTATAATCTAGCAGCTTATAGTTTATAGCTATGAACATAAGTTGATTTTTGACTTATAAATTAAGCTTTTTCTCCCCCACTCAAAGAATAAGTTGATTTTTAACTTACAAAAAGCTATAAGCTGTATTGTTAAACTAAACCAAATACATCAAAATAGCTTAAATTAAGCTAAAAACTGAAATAAGTTAGAAATAAACCCTACCAAATAGGGCCATTGTTGCTAAACAATCTCACACGACACGTGTGCAGTATTTCGCACATGATAGTGAATAATTATTCTAAACACATAGATCAATTAATTTTACATTTTTTACTCGTAATTATATTGTTATCTGTTATAATTTTGTTTATCTTGTTAAAATAACCTAGTAACAAGTGACAAATATTTATTACTTAATTTTTTTTTCATAGAACTTCTTTTATCTTGCTTGGTGAATTGGTTTTTTATTCTCCAATCAGGCAATGCAATCATATTAATTACTGATTAGTAATAATTTTTTTTTTATAAAAAAACAAGTATGTTGTAGTTTACATTAATGTTTTGTAATGCCGGTTTCAATGTTAAGGTGGTGTTTTTTTCTATTTTTCTTTTCTCGTGTTAATTCATTTTGTTATGGGAAGTGCTATTGTATATATCTACATGCATTGTTTGGTTTTAAGTTCTCAAAATCACGTTTTGAATTTTTAGTTTTCGTATTTTGTTGTATTTAGAAAACTTTTTCATTTTTTAATTAATTTTTTTATTTTTATTTTTAAATGCACCTAATCTACTTAAAAAGTAAATATTTATGAAGAAATCTATCAAAATTTTGATAAAGGAATATGGAAAATATGAAAATATACTCACTTTTTGTAGTTTTTTGTATTTAGTGAATTTTTAAAAAAATTAAAATTTTATACTTTTTAATTGTATCTAAAAATTAAAAACATTAATTAAAAATTTAAAAAAAATTGATTTGGAAACTCAAAAACTGACAAACAAAGTATGATTCATAACTTCTTCCATCACTTATAATCAAGGCCAAATAAATAACTATAGTAACCACAAAAAACTCAACCAAAATCACTTGAAATTATAATTAAATACCACCAAATCTTATGACTAAGATCAGTTTAATTTAAAATAATTTGATAATTAATGTGACCTTGATTCATATTAATCCTTATAAACTTTCACAACTAATCAAGTTCTTAACCAACACCTACAAATCTCAGTACCAAATTTATTTGTTTTTTTTGAACGATAAATCTCAGTACCAATTGATTCGTACCAAGGTGACATGATTTCATAATTAAAATCGTACATACATTTGAATGGTTGTGTACAATTTGTATTTTGTATATATAAGAATGAAAAGAACTCAAGGAATCAAGTGTCCTTGCACTTTTGTGATCATTGAAAATTAGAAAACAAGTGTTAGGCTCTCTCATGTTTATATCTGAATTCAAAAGTCTTGTTTGGATCTATTAGGCATAACATGAATTATATTTCGATAATTTTAATCGTTCATTTTATAAGGTCATCCGTATAAATTATTCATAAAAATAAATAAATCAATCAAATAATCATAATTTTTTTATTTTATCATGTTTAAAATGAAAATATTATAATTAGGAGTATCAATTTGACTTAATTTTTTATATTCTTTCTATCATTGCAATTACTGCTGGTAAAAAAATACTAGAGAGTAGGCGGACGATGGATACACGACACAATTTCTTTTAGTTCTAAAAACTCGTCACTTTCATTAGGAGTGTAATTCGAGTGGGTTCGGTCGAATTGGGAGGCTGTTCAAGCCTAGTTCAAATTGTGCTGAGACCTGTCTAGGCCCGCCCAAGCCTGAATTGCAACCCGAGGTTGCATGTCTAAACCCGACCCGAGTTAAACCCGAATTGCCCGAATTGTAAATGAATTTCAATTTGTGTGTGTGTGTGCGCGCAGCTACTTTATTAAATTATTAAAATTTGACTCTATTTACATTTTTTTATATAGAAAATCATTAATACCATCAAAACAAATAATTTATATAATCTACAAAAGATGCTGCTATAGTAGTTCTTACAATTTATGAGCGAAAAAAAAGAGAGTATGATTTTATATTATTTGTATATATAATATATATTTAATATGATTTAATAATCTAAATTATTTTAATATCATGTAATGACTAATAATTTATATATTTAATATTTTTATATTTCTATATATATATAATTCGGGTTTCGGGTTGTTCGATATTTTTGCCCAAGCCAATCCAAATTTAATTCGGACTTCTGAATTTTTGTCCAAGCCTGTACCGAATTTGTAAATATCTTGTCTAAACCCTAAAAAAAATCGGGCTAGGTTCAAGTTGCTCGGGTTGAACCCGCTCAAGTTGCACCCCTAACTCTCATAGACTCATATCAACAATTTAATTTGGATAAATAATATCAATAGTCTTCATAGTTTAATTAAAATGTCACTTTGGTCTATATATTTATAATTTGAATTTTATATTTTTAATTTTATTGCAATGTCTATCCATCATGGGCCATTAACATTTTGAATAGAAAAAGACCATGTGCAAAATAAGATGGACCACGTGGAATTCTAATGAAACTATAGGGACCACTGATATAATTTATTAATGACACTAGTGGTCTCTGTATTTTTTTTTTTTAATTCTATTTTGGTCTATCTAGTTTTGCACATAATTTTTTTTAATTCAAAATTCTAACTATATATGACGGAGAGAACACATTGTAATAAAACCGAAAGTATAAGATTTAAATTATTTAAATTAAAACTATGAGAATTAAAGTGAAATTTTATTCAAACTACAAAAATTAATGATATAATTTACTCATTTATTTTTTACATTGATTCAAATAAATTAAAATACAACCCGGTGTTGAAATTTAAAAAAAAAATTAAAAAAAATCAAATCAAATCAAATCATTAAACTAAACTAGCACTCAAAAAAATTATAGTACTAAAACATAATTAGAGAGAAGACAACAAGAAACAATTCCAAATTAACATGTAACTCTCAGATTGGTTTTTTTAAATGGTCCAATTATTTTAAATTAATTGCAGTGAAGTCAATTTTTATAAATTAATCGATTTATTTTTTTATAAAGAAATATATATATATAATTCAATGATTGGTTTAAAATCTCATTGAACCCTACTACCTCTGACAATTGCATTCGGACCACACTGAGCCTTCGAATATAAATTGGCTTTTTAATTTTTTGATTTTTAATTTGGGACTAAAAGATCTCATCTTTGATGAAATTTTTAACTTTTAGATTTTTATGAGAAAAAAAAACAGGGTAAATTACATTGACACCTCTTGAGGTTTGATTCAATTACTACCCATCCCCTAACGTTTTGAAAATTACATTATTACCTCTGTGTTTAATAGTTTCATTTCACAAACCCCTTCTACTTATATAAAAGGTAACAACTCCTATTAGAAAAATAAAAGAAATTACATTAAAAAAAAAAATAAAAGAAAGGGGGAAAAAAAAAGTAAAGCAAAACAAAAAAAGAGAGAGTGCGTGTGTTTAACGTCTTCATTCCGTCTAAATAATTACAATGATAGGGGAGTTAGTGTAATTTCTCAAACGTCAGGGGGTGATATATATTAAACCCATATCTCAGGGAGTGTAAGTGTAATTTATCCAAAAAAATAAAATAATTATAACTTAGATGTGACATTTTATTTTATTAATTTTTTAACCTATTTTATCTTTTTATAACTAAAAAAATCAAAAAAAAAAAAAACTAAATAAAAATAAATAAATAAAACCATACCAAACATCACCTAAAATTGAAACATTAATGGGTGTCTTCCTCCATTAAGGTACCAATGCCCTCAAAGGACTGATAACTGACCTATGATCCATTAAAGGCGGTGTTGAGGACGAGCTTTAATAATAATAATTGCATTGTAATTAATTCCATGATAACAATGCCTATATATAAATACATTCCTCACTAAAATTATTAGATATATAATATTATTTACATGATATTTTCAATTAATAAAAAATTATAAATACGTTAAATTTATCTTTTATTTATCATATAAAAGTCAATATATTTTACTTATAAAAATTTTCATTACATGATTAATTTAAAATACCATATTAATAATATCACATAATATTCTAACGTACTAAACAGTTCTCCCATATGTGGATGTTGCATCGCCTTCATTGGCACCTAACATGCGGTTTCTCGGTCCAACCATACATCAAAATTTAAATGAACATAAAAGTTTGAATTTTTTTATTTTCATACACTAGTATAAAAAAATATGATAATATTATTTTTTTTCATTTATATATCTAATAAATTTTTAATAAAAATGAGATAAAGTATTATGTGAATTAAACTTTTAAGAAAATCCAATACAATTACGTTAAACCTGTAAAACTTGATTGATATATTTTTTTCAAATTTCAAGAAAAATTAATGTAATTTATCTTACAAAAAATATTATACATAAACGAATTTTTTACATGTTTTTCTTACCCTCACCAGAAATTCATTTATGTATAACATTGTTCTAGATATAAGTTTTCTTGTGTAATTATATACATTGTATTTTGATCATTAATTTGGATAGAAATTAAAAAATAGAAAAAAAAAATGGAGAAAAAATTTGGGAACTGATTCTCTCTTGTTTTGTAATGGAAAAATGTTTGGTAGCTCGAATTTGTGTGGCTCGAATGGCTCAAATGTTTTAAAACGACGTCATTTTATCCCCAAAACGACGTCATTTTGAGACATTCGAACCATTCAGGTCATGAAAATTCAAGCTACTAAACATTATTGTTTGTAATGTGACCTTGTTGTCTTTTATGCCCCAAAGGAGCCCAAAAACTACATACATTGCATTACAGTGGACAGTTTACGTGTCCTTGCTCTCGATGGGAATGGAGAGAGATGACTTGAAAACAAATGCCCTTAATAACATGGCACCCTGTCTGGTTGAATTTCAAAATTAAAAAAATCCAAACAATAGAAATTACTTCGACAAAATAAACATCAAAAAATATTTAAAATTATTTTCTCTACTAAAATGAGAAAATCATATGAAATGATAAGTGTTTCTTATTTTTTTAACCAAACTAATTTTTATGAAGAAAAAAAAAAAGATAACAAAAAATAATTTTTGAAAACTCAACAAAAGAAGTGATTTGGCTCTAAAGTTTTCAGGTACTATCAGATCATCCCAAACACATACATTCAAAGGGTGCTTCAATACTTCAAAGTTCAAACAGTACATAACAGTTAATTTAGTCATACATGAGAGATTGCTTAAACAAATTGGAAATATGATCTGTAAGAAGACATTAATAGGTCAGGTATATCACGCCATCATGCTGATATAGTATGTCGAAATTCCTAAAATTATTAAGTTTTAAAAAATGTGATAGTTATTGGCAAAGTTCCTAAAATTACTCTATATATTGTGACTTTTTTTCCCTCCATGTATTGTTCTTATTGGCTGAACACATTGACGTAAAATTCTAGACCATAGAATAAGTTATCGATGTGTAAGAAATTTTTTAAAAAGAAAAAGAAAAGAAAGAAAAAAGGGCCAAGTATATTTAGGGAAAGTCCTCTTTATTTGGAATTTGACCCTTATGAATATTTAAATATAAAGATTACAATAATCAAGTTTTCCCAATAAAAATAATAATAAAAAGAGAAGTGATGAAGAATTTTAGCCATTATAATTAAATAAATAATCGAACACCATTGGTAAGGTCAAGTTTTTTCAACTTTTATTTTTTGTTTTTATTTATTTTTTTAATGATCTCGGATCATAAATTTAATAATGCAAGCAACCTAGCTTGGTCAATTGGAGCGTGATCATGTGCCATGGAATATTATTAATCAAGAAATAAGATCTTTGTACGGTAAAAGCAAAATAATTAATTAATAAGAAAGAATGATTAGCTGTTCAATTCGACTTTGAAATGCGATAATTAAAAGAGTCAATTACTTTAAAATAAAGCTAAGAAAGCAACATATTTTATAGGGTTTTGCATCAAATTTAGAGTCCACGAGAAGGGCTATATATAATAATTAATCACATTAATACCTATAACATGAAATTAACGAATTAGCTTAGTACAATATGTTTTTTTTTTTTTTTTAATAATTAAAATGCAAGCCCAAAGAGGTCAACCCTGCAATAGTTTATTTATGAGTTAGACTAATTGAGTTTAATATTGTATCATTTTTCGATGTATTTAATTTTATACGCAAAATGTTCAATTAATTCATTTGATAATTCGAGGTCAACTTTTGAATTAAAGTTCGCGTGTGATTGTGTAAAAAAAAAAAAAAAAAAAAAATTACTTAGATTTGCTTAATAAAATAACTTAAGATTCTAATCGGCTGTAAACACCCAAATTCCTCCTAGCACAATATTTTTAATTGGGACATCAATTTATTGCTTAATAGTATGATAATCACTAAATAATTGGTTAATAGCATTTTTTTTCTAGATGAGAATTGTAGTTTAAAACGATTTTAAGATACTTCCATTGTAATAACTTTTGTATCATGAATGTAAATGTTCGTCTTATAGTACAATGTTATATATAAAGAATAACAGTTTAGAGAATGAGATTTCTGTTATTGCGAGATTTGAGAAAAGTCAAATTTATATAATCTTACCTTGTCTGTGAAATTTTTTCCAACGCTAGGTGGGCTTTCGTTTTCATCTTCTTCATTATTTTTTTTATTTTTTTTCCATTTTTTTTTTCATGATCGACTTGATTAGAAATTAACAAATTAGCTATCTCATCAGATCAGATTTCTTTCAGTCATTTATTTTTTTACCGTCTATTTTTTTAATACAAAATTGATTTGATCACGTAACTATTGATATCTGATCAACGTGATTTTTTTATAAACATATAGTACTCAACAATTTCTACACACTAAACGGTTCAGATTATCGAAACGAGACTCGTAATGGACCTTTACAGATCTAACAGTACCCTCCCGTCCGATCACAGACTGGAGAGAAGCTAGATCCAATCAGAAATACCCAATAAAGGATTCGTTTGGGAAGTAGGTTGACTTTTTGACTTTTTTAGCTATTTTAACCTGGGGCTAAAAATTCTCGTTTGGGAACAGTTTTTGGCTTTTGTTTTTTTTTTTTGACTTTTTTGTGAGAGAAAGAATGTAATGATTATAGGTTAGATGTGATATTTTATCTTCTTAGGTTAAAAAGTTTATTTTATTTTTTATGACTATTTTAACCAAAAAAAAGTCTGATTTTTTTCTTCCAAACGGAGCAAAAAATGCATCTTCACAAAGAAGTATAAGATAGTTTATCAATTATTAGTCCTTTAACATTAATTTAATGTTCATACATATATGGTGGTAGATTTGAGGTGGCCGAATTTCCAGCCACATAAAATAATGTGACGTTTCCTGGACAATGTTTTGGGAAGTTGGTAAAAAGTTGACTTTTTGGCTTTTTTAGCTTATTTTGTCTTTTTGTGGGAAAGTTTTGTGAGAGGTGATGTGACTGTTTTGTTTTTTTGTGGGAAAATTTTGTAAGAGGTGATGTGACTCAAAATTGGTAAAAAGCTGGAAGCTGGCTTTTTACCAGCTTCCCAAAATGGGCAAGTTGCTTCCCATTAGCTTGTTCTATAGTGTTGAAAATTGAGTGCACATTATAATGTTATATTTATATTTATATATATATATATATAAGTTTAAGAAGGCCTGTGCTACAATATATTTAAATTTTATATTTTCATAATTTTTTTAAAAATAAAATATTATTTTAAGAAATTGAATAGAATAAATCATTAGATATATAATAGAATTATGTGATATAATATCTATTATTTTTTGATTTGTTATACAATAATGTTAGGTGGACCGAAAAAATATGGCTCGAAACATTCAAAACGACGTCGTTTTGGGTGTAAAACAACATCGTTTTAACACATTCGAGCCATTCGAGTCACAAAAATTCGGGCCACCAAACATTTTCCTTTGTGTTATACAACCAATGATAAAAACTCTAATTCTATTTCCATATCATTTTGGGTAAATTTATGAGTCTTTAACATTTTTTTTGAATTTATAAAAAAAAAAATTTATGGTGTGTAGCTTTTTTCAATAGATAAATATAAAACAAATATTAAGATAATTCTCTTATCTAAAAAAAACTACTAAGATAATCCACTAAACTAATAAAGAAGCAAAAGAAAATACACATATATGTACAAATAACTAATTTTATTAATACATAAATCATACTCGTATAACAAATAATTAATTTTATTAATAAGTAAATCATTGAGTAAATTAAAATTTTCTAATGATATGAAAATATTTTGCAGTTAACCATTTTGTTAATAAATAAATTATTAAGTCAATTAATAGTTTTTAATGATATGAGAAATATTTTTTAATAAATAATTCTGATAATTTATTATTATATAGGAGAATTAGTTTTTTTTTCCCTTAATTATTGTGTTAAATGAAAATTTATAATAAACGGTAGTTGTAATTTCTAGTATAATGAAACCGATTCATATTTTATACAAACCTTATGGGGGTGTATTGGTGATTTTCTAAAAAATAAAAGATTTATGTTTCATAATTGACCACGAATGTTTGCGTAATTACAAAAAAAATGTTTCATGATTGACCAAGAATGTTCGCGTAATTATGAAAAAAAACCTGTTACATAATTGACCAAAAATATTTGCGTAATTACAAACAAATCTTCACTCAACATATAGGCCACCATTAGTAAATTATTCAAAATAAAAGGGCAAAATCAGAAAGAAAAGACGAACCTCAAGCAGTTAAGTGGTTCTTATATATATATAGATATATATAATTTGATTGGAATTTTTTAAAATTTAAATATGAATTTTAAAAACAATTGAGGGGTCATAGGGCCCATTAAAGGTCTCGTTTTGATTATTCAAATTGTTTATTTTATAAATCTCTCAATTTATATTATTTATAAAAAAAATTAAATTAATCCAATAATAATCGTAACATATTCATTTTATAATATTTGTCTCAAAATATGGACGAAAATTATATTTTGAAATAGATTATCTTTTTTTTAAGATAAATACAATAAAATAAAAATATTACGATTATTAGATCGATTTAATTTTTTTATAGATAATATATATTGAGAGTCTTATAAAATAAATTATTCAGATTATCGAAATAAGACAATTGGTGAACCCTATTGGCTCTTCAAATTTTCACAAATTTAAATTTAAATTTAAGAGAAATTGAACCTAGTGGGCGAGAGTATTGCATAAACTTTTATAAAAAAATATAATTAAAAAATGAAAAAATAGAAAAAAATAATAAAAAGACAAAAGTAGTGAAGAAAGAAGGTATTGCATAAACTTTTATAAAAAATAAAAATAAAATAGAAAAATAGAAAAACTAATAAAAAGACAAAAGTAGTGAAGAAAGAAGTGGGGTCCTACATTTGCTTTGATCACATCTTCACAGCTGTATGTGTGATGGGGTCATGAAAGTTTTGACTTTAAAAACATGGATCACATTTCAATGGAAGAGAGGATAGTGCATTTTAGTTTTCGTCTCATATTTAATGAATTTTTTAAATATATTTCTTTCGTCCCAAACAATTTACATTACTCATTCATTCATATGTAAAAAAATATTATTTTATTTTTTCAAAATCATATATTATTATCAAATTTTAATTTTTATCTTTAAGTCATTAAACTTCTAGTCGATGTATATTTAAAAAAAATACAAGTTAATATTTCTTACATGATTAAAAAAATAAATATAGAAGTAAAAAAAAAAAATCTATTCGCCTCACAAGAAATTAAAATTAGTTGATAGAAAATGTAGGATCAAGAAATTATTTGAAAATAATAAACAATTCAAATAATTTTTCATTTCTTACACCTAAAATTAAAATTAATCTTTACTTGAATGGAGTAATTATTTGAGAACAATAAAATAATCAATTAATTTGCTATGTATGATTCTTAAAAGCTATTTCTCCATCTTTATTTATCTCATTTAAAATATTTTTATTAAATTAAATCTTAAAATTAATTTTTAACCTTCATTAATGGTTGAATTTTTTTTTTTTTTTTTTTTTATAAAAGTTCAAAAATTTGTTGTAGGAAAAAAAACTAGAGTCACGAAGTTACATTTATATTTTGAAAAAGCTATGAAAAATAAATAATAATTTCATGTATATTTAAATTAAATTTTGTGCATTTAAGGTTAAGATTAATGTTGATAATGAATGAGTTTGGTTTAATTGTCAAAAACCTAAGGGGATGAAAGATTTTTTTTAAATATGAATCGATTAGAAATTTTAATAACTCAAAAATTAAAATTTGAGAATAATATATGATTGAGAAAAGATAGAATAATAATTGTTTTATATATGAATAAATAAGTAATTCAAATTGTTGATGAAAAAATTAATTAATTAATTTTAAATTTTAAAAAAATTCAAATAATAAATGCATTACTTAAAATAATAAATTTTATGTTGTTTATTTAGTGTGGAATAAGTCTTATATTAATTATTAAGATGTTATCTAACATTAATTTTAGAGAGATTATTTATTTTTAAGTATTTTATCAATGAAAATTAAATTTTTTTCAAAAATATTTTAATAATATCTTAACAATTTAAGGATTTTATTTAATGTTGCATAAAATTTAAGAATTTTATTAAATAATGCTAAAATATGTATGGATCTTTAATAATATATATGCAAACAGTAATGATACATAACTCTAATACTAGAGCTCTAAATAGAACTCTAGTGAGGTGGAAGAGAGAGAGAGAGTGAGGAATGTGAGACTCACCTTCACATGGGCACTCTCCACATTATTAGAGCTCTTAAACATTATTCATATGCAAAATCTCAGAGGAAGTAAATGTAATTTACCCATGTTAACAATGAATGAGGCTTCTTGATTATATTTGTGTCTTTTTAAGAATCAAATAAAAGGGTTATATGGTCATTTTCACATCCAACTAACGTCTTTTGTATGAACTTAATAGATTGGAAAAATCTTAATAATAATTTTAAAAGTAAAAAAATTAGTATAATTATTGAAACTATATGAGAGATTTATGTAATTGTCAAAAATTTGAAGATAAAGAAAGTGTAATATACCCTATTATTTTTCAATTTGAAGTGCAAAACTAAAATCAATGAATAAGCTGAAAAAGAAAACCCTAAAACTGAGCTGGCTATAGATTCTATGAATATATGCTAGCTAGGGAGTTGGTTGGACTGAACTTTGACAGTTTTGCAGTAAATGAAATATTTGGCTAAGGGAACCTATCTTATTTTAATGGTATCACGGTCTATCCTGTCTTGAATTTTGTACAGCTCATTTTTATTTTTATTTTTTGAATGGTGTGGATTGCAAATCTAGAAATTTATGTTAAATTTGTATTGGGTTTTAATTATTAACATTTATTTGTATTTATAAATGCAAATATAGTGCTCAATCGTGAACTAAATTGAAATATTAAATGGAAATCATATGTTCTAAGCTGTTTTGGTCATAAATAACATTTTTTTCTAGGAATATCAAAAATTTCTTAAATTATGTCATATCATCAATTGATATACTAGCCAGTAAACTAATTAATGTATATAACATTATTATATTTTATCGGTTTGTTATCATTTTTTGTTTTTGTGTTTCTAAAAACTAAATAATAAAATATTTGAAAACTTTCGCCACTTTTTTTTTAAATTTTGAAAATGATTTTTAAAAATTGAAAATAACTTTTTAGTGTCTCCTAAAAATAGTTGTTTTAAAATTTTTTTTAAAAAAAAACTCAAAATTAGTTTATCTATCAAAGAAGTTTTTTATAAAATAAAAATTGAAATCTAATTTAAAAATGATAGGCCGATTATGGCCAAAAATGTAGAAAACCTTTGTTGAATAAATACTAAATTTAAAATTAAAACCCTTTTCTACAACCTTCTTTGTTTTCACGGACTCGCAATATGTCAATGATTGAATATTTACTCCCATTACTTTCTTAAATCTAATGGGTTTCACATTTTAAGTTAAACTTCTAAAAAAATTGAAGTTTTACTTGAATAAATCATCACCGATGTTAAGTAAACAATACATGTATCACCAATGATTCACTCTTTGCTTTTAGTATTATTTGTAGGGTTAATTACACTAAAACTCTCCTATCCCTTTATCATTTTCAGACTTGCAAACAATGTGAAATGTCAACATTCACACTTATTGATAAATAAATAAATAGAAACAATGGCAACAATGGAATTAGAAATCCAAGAAAACTCGATCACTCTAAAAATAAAAAAATATCACCTACATCCTCATACATCTTTATCATTATCACTATCATTAGCAATCTATGCAATTTTACCATTCTACCAATCCAAACCCACCTTTGAAGAATATGTTTGTAACCAAATCGACTGGACATAAACAGAATTTCAACTTACGATAATGGAGAAATATAGAGTTTCGAACACAGAGTAACAATGAACGAACATAGAATTTCGAACACAAAATGACAATGGAGGAATACAAAATTTCACCGCTACAATGGAGGAACATAATATTATTTCACTATTATATGCAAACTGAAGTTTCTAAACCCTACCAAATAGAGAGTTTCGTAACCCTAACACAATGAAACAAGGGGCACTTACCAGTAAATCTCATACACAAAATTTAAAATCCATCTAGTTCCATAACAAAACACTTACACCAATTAGTCATACATATTTTTTAATTGTTACCAAAAATTTTTTTTATTTTTTTTAATAACTTTAAAAAACGATGTTACATTCCACCACCAACGAACTTCAATCAGACGCCCACCGGAGACTCACCGAAATAATTCAATATCACTAAGAAGTCGCCGGAGTATCACCGGAGTATTCTAAATGTCATTAGAAGTCAACAAAATGTCCCAGAATATTCATTGAATGTTAAGAAAATCATCGAAAACTCACCGGAATGTCCAGAATATTGTCGAAAAAAAAAAAGAATAAATTGGAAAAATTATAGTGAAAAAATATAACAAAATGTGCTAAATATTGACAATCTGAAAGAAAAAAAAATATTGATCAAAACTGAAAAGCAAGTTTTGAAACTGTAAAATTCTATAGTTTCAAAATATGATTCTATTAAGCATTTATTCTTATTAACCAAATTGGAAAACATGTTATGAAAACTGCAAAATTTTTACAGTTCTAAAGAATATTATGAAAACTGTAAAGTTTTACAATTTTTAAAGGCATAATTTCATTTTTAGCACTAAAAAAAAAACCTGAAACTGTAAAAATTTTACAGTTTTCAACGCCTGTAACTAAAACTTAAAACAACTTGTTCAGAATTTGAAAATTTTATCCATTAAAATAGGAAAATAGAAGTGTGTAACAGAGAAAAAGGTATAAAAATTGAGAAATCAAATAAGAGAAAACAGATATAGAAAGGATATTGGACTCCGGCAAACTATTTTTGGTCTAGATATAGTCGTATCTTATGTAGATCTACTCAGATCTGATGTAGATCTACTCATCTTCTTTGTCAGAAAACTCCTTTCTTTCGCCGTTAGTGATGGTGAAAATAAGGAATCGATGGTCGGTAGTTGCTAGTGAATCCAAAACAATAGTGGTTGTCGGTCGCCAGTGACTATATATTATAAAGAGAAAGAGAAAGATATGAAGTAAGAAAATGGTCGCCCGATCACCGAAAAATTATGAAGAGCAAATGAGTAGAAAAGAATGATGCACAGAGAAGAATAAAGAAGAAAAAATACATATTGGACTTTTTGAGAGCATTCAAAAGGTTGTGAGATTAAATAGGTTTATCCTCTTTTAAATAGAACTTCTAGGTAATTTACCCATGAAATAATACAACAAATGTGAATGAAATTAATCAAAAAGAAAACCGTGAATAATGGTAACTACCAAAATAGAGGTAGCAGCAAAAATGAAATGTATATATCATGTTTCTATATAATACATATCAACAATAGAAATAAAGGGTATAATAGTCTAACAAATAATATAAATCAGGAAAAAAGAATCTCATGGAATAAAAGTCTAAATATATGGGACTAACTCCTTTGTGGACTTATTGAGTTTGAATACCTCAAAATGAGATTTATCAATAAAAAATTTTTAAAAAATCAATTTGTTTGAGAAGTTGTTACAAAATATGTTTTTTAATAAGAAAGTTTTTGATATTTTAAACGGATAACAAACAGTTTAGTACTTTTTTTTTTAATTCTTTTGGCTTGACCCCAAATGATCTCAAAGGCCTCGTTTGGCAGCTTTTTATTTTAGTCAAAAAATTATTATAAATTATTACATTTTTTTTTTTTTTTTACATATTTTTATAAAAAATCAAAAAAATATTAATATAGTTCCCAAATGAGACCTAAATAACGCTTCTATCACACTCCAAATTCCGAGCAAGATCCGGTACAAACTATTGGGCCAAAGTTAGGACAAGACCGATGTCTACGGCAAGTCCTGCTTTCAATTTTGGTCTCGTCTGATAACTCAATTTTTTAGTTTAAAAGTTAAAATTTTACAAAAAAAAAAAAAAAATAAGAAGTCAACAGATTATATAAAAGAAAAATTAATTTTTTTTTCTCTATTGTGTGTACATTTTTTTGAAAAAAATCAAAAAATATCACAAATATATTAATTTTTTTATTTCATATTTTAATCAAAAAATTAAAAAATTACTAAAATAGCATATTCTCAAACAAGCCCTTACGATGTTGGCCTTTCCTGTTGGACTATTAATTTTTTAGTAAAGGCTTTTTCTTTTTATTTTTTATAAGCCTAAAATGTAATTTTTTTTAAATACTTAAATACCCATTAAATTATTTATTTTTATTTTTATTTTTATTTGTTAAATGCTTGAGCTTTTTAGCTTTTTAACTACACTTTTTTTTCTCAAAAAGCTGAAAAAAAATAAAATATTTTAAGCATTGCAAACCTAGTATTCTGTAGATAATGAGAGACTTTGATCCTATCTATTTCTTAAATAGTAAATAAAATAGTGCAATGTCTTGATTTAGTACTAATAATTTACAAGTGTACAGTAGACTGCATTATTTGCTTTGTCTTCATGACTTATAAGCTGCTCAATTTGTAAATTGCGCCAAACAGTACATACAAATTAAGCATAGTTTGAGGACAACAAATTTTAATTAAAAAGTCATTAAAGCAATTAAAAAAATCAAAGATTCATTTCATTTTCTCTAAATTTTACACTTTTTTTTTTATTAGAAAAAATTCAAAAAAATATTCCCAAAATACTTTATTATTTTTTCATCCCGTATTTTTAACTCACTTCCCAAGCCAAACAAAAACCTAAGTTTGTAAAATTTTCAAAAACACATGATGTGTGAACCAAATGTAACCTAAAATCAATGAAGAGGACATATATGATATATTAAGTGCCATTTTTGGGAACATAATAAAAAAGTCACGTTTTTGGACAAAATGTCCAAAAACGTGGCTGTCAAAAACGCAACAAAAATCCCTTTGGGGAGTGCCAAAAAATGCAGTCCTAAAATTATAAAATTAGGGGCCTATGAAAAAAAAAATATAAAAATAAATCTCTTATGTTGAGTAAGGGTATTTTGGTCATTTTAATTTGATTTGATACCATAAATAAATATTATAAACTAAAAAGTAAAAAGTCAATTTTTTACCAACTTCTCAAATCACTTCCAAAAAAGTAAAAAAATTTGATAAAAAAGTCAAAAGTTAACTTTTTACCAATTTCTCAAAACAATCATAAAACATTCGATTTAAAATTAATTGACAATGAATGTCGCATAAGGGTGAGAAACATTTAAGACCCTACCCTAATACTATGTTAAAGCATTTACCTTAAAACCAATTGAGAATGAATGAAAAAAAACTATTACATTATTCTAACCAAAACTTAGATAGTTTTATATTGACGACGGGAGATTAGATTTAGGAAAATGCGGCATACACCCAGTGATTGGGCCATCCCCCACCACCCCTCCAGTGCCACGTGGCACTGTGGGGATTGGAAGAAAAAAAAAAAAAAAAAAAAAAAAAAAAAAAACGGGCCAATTGCACTGCGCCACCTCACTGGGGGTCGACCCCCAGTGGGTATAGGTAGCAGTGTTGTTAAATTTAACAATACAATCTAAAATAAGAGGGAGAGAGAGAAGAAAAAAGTAATCTAAGTGCAAAAAATAATTTATAAATTTTTCATATAAAAAAAAATCAACCAAAATGATAGGACAATGGACAATGTTTAATTATTATAAGCCGTAATGAAAAGTATTTTTAACTGGATATGAAAGGAGAATAAAATAAGATATCTTTTTGTATAAAAAAAGTTTAATATAAAAATTGATGTTTATATTTTCATTATCCCAGCAAGTGAGAACTTAAAGAAAAAATAATAGTATGTAATTTTAGCCCCTACATCAAATATCAAAATAAATAAATAAAAATACAATTAAAATAGGAAAAAATTACAAATCAATTGTAAGTTTTCCAAAATAATTACATACTTGTAAAATAATTTATGATGTTTAATAATCAGAATTTGTAAAAGTTTTATTATTAATTTGAAATTTGTTTTTCTTTCTATTTTCAAAATAAAATACATACAAAAATGTGACCTAAAAATTAATAAATTAAGAGTTAATTACATTTAATATTCTTATAATTTCACTAAAATCAAGTTGTCAATAGATGAAAAAAAAAAAAAAAGGTGACATTATAAAAATATATGATTAATTGTGACAATCAAAAATCAACAAAAATAAAAATTGTGATGAAAGTGATTAACAAAAAAAATAAAATAAAAATTGCACACCATTTCTGGACAACAAAAATATGTTATATATTAATTAATTAATGTTGCACAAAAAGGTCCTCGAAACCACCGGAAATAACACTACTCTCGGCGGCGAAAACACCCATGATCTTCGTCCCAACCACCACCATTCCTCCACATCCACCACCGAGTCCACGTACACCAACTCACCCCTCGACTCAGCCGCCGACTCGTAACTCGTTCCCAAACTCGGCAAACTCCACTATCTCAGTCAGCTCCTCCGTTTTCCTCCGATGAAGACGAAGACGACGTCGTCGTCGGAACGCCAAGGTGGGTCCATCGACGCGGCTTTGGCGGCGGCGGCTTGGACGTCCACGTGGGGAGCACGTGTCGGGTCCGGGGGCAGGAAAGGGGCGAGTTCGGGAAGTTGAGGATGGCCGACTTTCCCTTGACGGAAAGGGGCGGCGACGTCGTGTGCTCGGGCAGCCATTTCCGGGTTCGAGAAGGTTTCCGAGCCAGATCCGGGACTTCTTTCTGGGTTCTCGGATTTCGGATACCCATTTTGCCCCCAAGCTCTCATTCGGACCCCTCTGTAAACCGGGTGTTTTGTTGTTGTTGTTTGCTGTTGCTGTCCCTGTTCCTCTTGGGCCGGTTTCTTCGGGTTTGGGTCCCGGTGTTTGTCGGTTTAGGGCAGGTGGAGGATGATGGTGGTGATGATGGAGGAGGTGAGAATGAGTTTGCTAGTGGACCTCGGTCCTCTGAGTTTTGGTGGGTCGCTCATCATTGTTTACTGGTGACTCACTCACTCACTAGAGAGAGAGAAGCAATGAGGGGAATGTGTAGTGATTAAAATATGAGAAGTTTTTTTTTTAGAACTAATATGAGGAGAAGTTGATGAGAAAGGAAGGTTGAGACTGTATATATATATATAGAGAGAGAGAGAGAGAGAGAGAGAGAGAGGAATGAAAAGACCCGTCGCGACCGACCTGGGCATATACCAACCATTTATGGTAATGACGTAGCACACAAACACAGAGGAGAGAGAAGAGGAGAGACTAGTGAGAGAAAATATATATACAGAGAGAGAGAGAGAGAGAGATTAGATGATGAGATTATGAATTTTTTTAATAAGGGTGAAGTGTGAGAGTTATTTTAGGAAGGTGGTTATAATTATTTTTTTTGATTAAAAGTTGTTTATAAGTAGTTTTTTTTGTGAGAGAAGAAGTGGGTTATAATCTAAGAAGTGGATTATAACTCACTTCTCAAAAGGGACCTAAGGAGTTGTTTGGGATGTGTTAAATAAGTGTACTTTTTGACTTTTTATGAAATATGGGTTGAGTATGGGTTGAGTTTGAAGTGATGTGGTAGAGAGGTGATGTGACTTAAATAAGATAATGTGACTTAAATAAGATAGTGACTTTTTAACTTTTTGACTTTTTCAAGGGATGACAAACAAGGCCTAAAAGTGTTATTTGGGATTATTTAAATAAGTTTATTTTTTGATTTTTTATAAAAAGATATATAAAAAAATAAAAAATAATATAACTTAAAAAAATAAAAAATATACTTATATAATTCATTCTAAACAAGTTTGAGTATTTAGGCTTATTTGTTTTCAGAAGTATAATAGAAGAGATTCATAGTGAGGAGGTCGTTATTGAAGGGATTAAGCAAAAATTGTGTTTGTTTTGATGATAATTGTTAGTATGGAGATTGTTAAATTCTTTTTATATAAAATAATAAAACAAATAAAAAATAAAAAAAATTAAACATTAATGTTTAAAAAAAAAGCTCAACATGTAAAAAATAAAATAAAAAATAAAAATAAATAAATAATTTCAAGAAAAAAATAAAACAAATAAAACAATGATTTTTAGTTAAGAAAAAATATAAAAAAATTAAATATTAATGTTTAAAAACAAATGTT
The DNA here is from genome assembly GCA_036172215.1 of Camellia granthamiana. NCBI lineage: Eukaryota > Viridiplantae > Streptophyta > Magnoliopsida > Ericales > Theaceae > Camellia > Camellia granthamiana. The sequence goes on along the minus strand of CM069904.1, from coordinate 132,786,965 downwards.
CAACATGTAAAAAATAAAAAAAAATAAAAAAAAAATTTCTACTCCGACAAATTATTTTTCTAATACCACATTTACTTCTTCTATTTCAATCTCCTTTCCAAGGCCTAATCTAATCTTCTCCTCCATCTCAATCCCTCCTCCAAATCTATAAACAAACTCAACATAAATAAATTTTATCCCCATCCTAATCTCATCCATCAATATCCAAAACAAACGGCGCCTTATTACTTCCAACAAGAGTCGACCTAAGAAGAAGGGATCGTATAGAGCTAATGCTAAAATGGTCACAGCTGTCACCAAACAGAAAATAATAATAAAAAAAAAGATAAATTATCCCGACACTTTTTAAGTTTTTTTTTTTTTTTTTTTGTTTTTTTGGTCTAATACAGATTCTTCCGCATTTAAAAAATTATACTTGTTTTTTATTAGATTAAAATAATATATTTATGCTTTTAACTTTTATACTTATAAAATAATACAGATATTTTATTCATATCATTTCAAAAGAAATAATAATAATCTTTTTTTGTTTAACTCATACAAAAAATTAAATTTTTTAATTTCATTTTTAAATTTTTATTGAATTTTTAATATTTTAAGTAATTTTTTTAGTTTTTAAATACACCTAATCTAGATATACTTAAAAAGTATAATATTTTGTGATTTTTTTTAACTCACCCAAATATAAAAAAATACAAAAAATTAATATATTATCTTACTTTATTGTATTTAATGGTTTTTTTTTTTTTTAAATTGTACATATTTTATACTTTTTAAATATATTTAGGTTAAATTGATCTAATTAGATATAATGGTGGAAATCAAAATGAAAAATTATATTCATATATAAAAATTTATACAAAAAATATCATAAAATTATTGTAATAGTGATGTTGTTGTAAATATAAATCATATTTATAGGTGTTTTATTTTAAAGTCAAATGTTACCATTAAACTATATCATTGTGTTTAAAAATTTTATATGAAATTTATGTTTGTATATATATTCACTCAATAAGAATATGTTCAAGTAGAATTTAATGCTTGTAGAATGTAGTCAGAATCATAAAAAAAATAAATGATAGAAAAAATGATAAGATGGTTATTTAAAAAATTTTAGTATATGACATTAGCAATTCATAGAGCGATTTGTAATGAGATTATAAATCTCAAGAAGGAAAATATAATTTTTTAAATGTAAAAGAGATATCTATATTAAACAAAAACTTCAATGTAATTTACCCAATAAAAAAACTTGCATTGCTAAAATCCACTTCCTTTTCACCATCATACATTGTATTTTAAGAAAAGAAAAAGAACATGAATTTACTTTTATCGATTCATAATTTATCTCAAATGTAGTTGTATGATAAAAATTAAATTGATAAAGTTTAGGATTTATGAATAAAATAAATTTAAACTATTAAATTTTTTTGGGGGGATAAATTTTAAGGTTATAAGTCTGAATTTGTAATGTTATTGGTATTTTATATATGAATTTGGTTAACGAGTGTCCTAAAGGCATTGATTAATAATGTCTAAATTAATTGTATATTACATGTTATATATGCATTTTCATATATTATGTACAAGCATGTCAAGTGTCCTGAGGATACTTATTAAGAAAACTCTTTAAACATAAATATATACTTGAAGAAAACATTTAATTTTTTATTTTATTTTATATACAAATGTAGCACGAAGTTAAAAATTTATGGGAAATTTCAAGAGGTAATTGCACCCCAGTGAGATTTTGGAATTTTTTTTTTATAAATTTATGAAAATATTTACAATTTTAATTATTAATATTTATAAAATTTCTCAGTAATTTGTAATTGTTTTACAAAATTACACTGATTTGTTATTTTTTCAAATTTCAATCAAGTAGATATTTGAAAAAATAATTATAAATAAATGATAAATTTTATAAATATTACTAAATTTAAATCATGATTTTTTTTATGAATACGTAATAATTTTATAAAATTACTATTGAATAGTAATTTTTCTAAAATTTTAAATATTAAAAAAGATACCCACTTAAATAATTAAAAAAATGATTGAGAAATTCATTTTTAAGGGTGTATGTCATTAGATTTAAAGATTATTTTTTATTTTTATTGTAGAAACATAATTAATAAAATTGTTTGATGAAAAAAAAAAATTATTGTTTTGAAAAATTTACTTTTTTTCATTTTTATCCCCTACTACCAAATCGTCGTTTGCCGAAAAAGTTACTAGCTGCGACCAACGACAACGGTGGCGTTGACTAATGGTGGTAGTTGACGGTGGCTGGTGTGTTGATATGGACATATATACTTAAATTAGACAAATAATTAAGTGATCATCGGGAGATAGTAAAGTGACTAAATATGTAGTAATGGATAGACAAACAAATATATATGAGTATTATAATCTTTATTGTTTGTATAATTCAAAAAAAAATTAAATTAAGTGTATGACCCGAATGCTTTAAATAATCTAATAAGGATAATTCAACTATCACATTCGAGATTAAAAAACTTAATATAATATATTAATTTCTAAAATATTAAAGCCTTGTTTGGGATACCTTATTTTAGTCTATCTTTTTATTTTTTTATCTTTTTGGGTTACATCAATCAATATCTCCTCTCTATTTTTTTACATATCTTTTTATAAAAAATTAAAAAATATATTTATTTAGAATATTCCACCCCTAACATGCTAATAAGTTTTTGGCTTTCACGGGGAACAAAATGGTTGCACTTTTTTAAAAAGATTTCTTGTCACTGTACTTTTTTTCTTTTTCTTTTTTCATATACTTTACTTTACCATTTCTTAACCTTCATTTGACTTTTTAAGACAAAAGGCTAATTCAAGTGGTAAACAACCTTTCGAATTAAATGCTATTTTAGAAAGATGGTTATAATTAATTTTTTAGTAAAAAATTATTTATAAATTGCTTATAAGTAGCTTTTTTGTGAGAGAAAAAGTGAGTTATAATCTGAGAAGTGGATTATAACCCACTTCCCAAAAGGGACCTAAATTAAGGGGTCAATCGCGCTTCCGACCCCCAGTGGGGCGACCCCCACTGACAACCCCCAGTGAGGTGTCGCCCCCTCATTCGTTGAAATCAAAAAAAAAAAAAAAAAAAATTGTTTTTTTTTTGGCCCAATGAGGGAAGACCCCCAGCACCCCCAGCTGGGGGTCTGAAGCATTTTTCATTAAGGGGTTGTTTGGAATGAATTAAATAAGTATATTTTTTAACTATTTATAAAAAGATGTACAGAAATATAAAAAAGTGATTTGACTCAAATAAACTCATTTATCTAAATAAATATACTTATTTAATTTATTTTAAATAGTATCTAAAAATATGAATTTCAAGTGTCATCGAGCCCTCCTTCTAAGTTAGAATATATCTGTCTATTGTAAATATAAACTTCTCACAGGGAAAAAATGAAAAAAAAAAAAAAAAAAAAAAAAAAAACATTGAACTTTATTCAGTTTAATGTACGTTATGATGAGGCAATAACGCTTCTCTGTTCACCTAACACTACATCCAATTTGAATGTGGCAAATGAAAATGACCCTACGTTGTTGGTGCTACCATTGAATAAAGATAAATATATTGAAAAATTATAAATAAAATTAAAAAAAAAAAAAAAAAAAAAAAACTTCAAAGTTTCATCTTGTAATTTCGCTTATATATATATATATATATATTCTTTCATCTCTAAAGTAAACACATTTCCCATTTTAGTATTTTTTTTTTTTTTTAAAAAGGAGAATTACCATTTAGTGTAATCTCATAAACTTATTACAGATTTATAGAAAATTTTATCATTTTAATTATCAATATTTATAAAATTTATCACTTATTTAAAATAATTTTTCAAAACATGGGAAATTTATCACTTATTTATAATAATTTTTCAAAACATGGGCTGAACTGAAATTCTCCTTTAAGAAAAATACTACTCACTTTGGTTTCGAATTTTTTTTTTACAAACTCTCAGGCCTCGTTTGGCAAGTGTCCCTTTTAGCTAAAAAATAAAAAAGTTACAAAAAAATCAAAAAGCCAACAATCCATACAAAAAAAGTCAAAGATTCCCTTTTCTCTCTACTTTTTGCACATTTTTTCATAAAAAGTCAAAAAGTCATCCCAAACATACTAGTTTTTTTTTACATCACATTTTAACTAAAAAGTCAAAAAGTTACAAAAAAAGTCTGTTCCCAAACGAGGCCTATCTGATCTGATTACTAACTCTCATCACAATTAACGGTAATTTTAGATCTTTAAAAATTAAAATTTCCACTCTGATCTCTAGAAAGAAATATATATATATATATATATTAAATTCTCACAATCTTTAAAAAATTAAAGTTATTTAACTTTGCACTATATTTTTAGACACAAACTCAACGCAATCTCAAAACCATGTACACCTCGAAACCATATCCAAACTTGGCCAATCGGAGTCTGAAGGCTGGTAGACGGGACCAAATGGTGGGTTTATATAGAGAATAGGAAGGTGAATGGGGCAGGGAGGAGGATCAGGCTGTGATTCCATATTTTAGTGAATGACGTGACATATTGTGATTGGAAGATTATTTTTTCAAATTAGACGTTTGTGGCTTAGGGACTAAAGTGAGATCATTCTTTTGTAGGAAAAGGTTCATACTTTAGAAGATAAAATTGTCCCTAGATATGGATTAAGGGCGTGTTTGATTCACGGGAGAAGGGGGTGGACTATCCACTATTTGGATTATAATCCAAATAGTGTTTCTTATCCGCCGTTTGATTTTTTTTTAGTCCGTCGGACTCCTTATCCCCTATATGGGAGACTATTGTGTCCTGGGGGGTATGGAATTGTTTTGGGGGACTAATCATTGTTTGGATTAGATGATGAAATGACCATTTTGACCCTCTACTATTTAATTATGTATTATATTTAATAAAATTTCAATAAAATTTAAATGTCTCAATTTAAAAATAAAATAATTTTATTTAACTTTTTATTGATGTTTTATTTATTTAATTTTTTCAAATAATTTTTTATAGATATTTTATTGATGTTTTATTTTAAAATTTTGTTTATGTTTTATTTAAATTTAATAGATGTTTTATTTAATTTCATTTTTTGATTATTATTATTTTTAAAAACAAATTTATTTAAAATTTTAATTAAAAAAATAATATATATTTTTATTGATATTTTATTTATTTATTTTTTAAAAATAAATTTATTTAATTGTGTAAAAAATAAAATAAAATAAATTTTTATTTAATCTAGCTAAAAATAATTAAAATATTAAAGATATGTTTAATATTGTTATTACTTAGTAAATAATTAAAAAAGGGTAAAATAGTCATTTGTTCATTTATCCTATCCAGTCCGTCCAACCAAACGTTGGATTCACTAAAAATAGTCCTTTTCAGACATCTAATCCTATGAAAAGACAAACACAGGATACATATCCAATCCAACCAAATAGTCTTCACAGTCCCAGGACTCAAGTCCGATGGATTCTAATCCCCTCTTATCCAGTCCGTCCAATCAAACACACCCTAAAGTGTAAGTCAACCTATATCCCACAAATAAACCTGGCTAAGATTTCAAAATTGTAAGTTCGTTTGAAAAAATGCTATTTTTAGGCCTCATTTGCGAATAAATTTTTTTAGTAACTTTTTAATTAATTGGCTAAAATATGATGTAAAAAAAATTAGTATGTTTGGGATAAATTCCTGATTTTTTTACAAAAAGATGTGCAAAAAGTAGAGAGAAAATGAAATTTTTGACTTTTTTGTATAAGTTATTGACTTTTTTATTTTTTTTAGTAACTTTTTGACTTTTTAGCTAAAAAAGTCACTTGCCAAACGAGGCTTTAGTATAAAAAAAAAACTATTAAAAAGCCAGAAAAATTCAACTCATATACAAAAAAAAAAATCAAAAAATCAAAAATCAAAAATTCATTCTCTTTCACTTACCTTTTTTTTTTTTTTGTAAAAAGTCTAAAAAATGTTTTTCGAATATATTAATTTTTTTCACATTATATTTTAGTGAAAAGATCACTGAAAAAGTCACTTTGCAAGTAGGTCATGTGTATGTTGTAGCTTGCTTTCTAATTTTCGTTTCCTTGCGATTGTGGCTTCTAATTCTGTTTTGCAAGTGGTTGATCGTGCCTAAAGTTATCAGAGATCTTCTAAACAATTGTTAAGTGGGGGATCGTACACATGTAAAAGATTAACATACACTGTTCTTTTTTGAAATTAAAAAAAAAAAATACAACTCAACATACATAAACTGTGGGACCATGCACACAAATGATCAACATAGCAATTGTCCATAAACTGAGTTTTTAATATTTCTAATGAAATTCTTACCATTTGCCAAAAATGAAAAATTAATAGTTGAATTTTTAAATATGTTTTTTAAGGGTTTTCCTTTATGACAGCATGGGACATTAGAATTAGGGTTTTGCAGTGAAACCATGCATCTTAAATTATACAACATGAGGGCTTTTACTACCCCAGCAATAAAAAAAACATAAACTGAGCCCTTATAATTAGTCCAACCAAATATAATATAATTTTGTTTTACCTATGTACAAAGTTTATGAAATCTATATGTTTTCCAACAAAACGAATATTCTAGTATGCATTCCAAGTCTTTTTATTCCATTTATATAAAGAAATAGTAAATAAAAAAATTACTGACACATTTAGTATTTTAGTATAAAAGAGAAAGCCAATAAAAATATATATAGAGAGAGGGGCACAAGATAGGGGTCTTTTAGTAAAGTGGGGATGAGTCATGGGTTTCCATTAGGGGTGTGATTTTGGCCCGTGGTCTGCAGGCGGCCCGAAGTCCGCCCGCAGCCTAAGATGGGCCCGGCCCATTAAGGCCCGAGCCTGAGCCCGAGCCCAAGCCCAAGCCCAGTCCAAGGCATTAGATCAGGGCCTAGGCCATCGTTTTGAAACCCGGCCTGTTTGGCCCGCTCAAGGCTCGCCCAAAAGCCCAGCCCACCCGATGCCCAGTGTTATTTTTAATGGAAAATAATAAATTTTTAGTGAAAAAAATAAAAAAAAATTGTTTAGGCTTGCCCAAAGCTTGAGCCCAGGGGCCCACCCCGAGGCCTGACTTACTGGCCCGCCCAAAGCCCGAATACCCCTAGGTTTGGGCTTGGGCCTGGGCCTAGTTTTCTGGCCCGTGGACCGGGCCGATTTTTTGGCGGGAACCCGCAAGGCCCGACATGGACCCGGCCCGGGCCAAAATTACACCCCTAGTTCCTATTAGGGTTTTTATTATTAATGATCCAAAGGCCTTCCATTTATGTCTAGGTTAGTAGTTGCATTGGTCTTTCAACCTTTATCCAAAATGAGAAAAATAAAATAAAATGAAAGAAAATCCATTCATGTTTTATAATTTGGGTCGTCCGTGTGAACTTGGGTACTTATCAGGTACTATCAGAATATTATATAGCATTGTTTATGTGGTTGGTATTCCAAACCAATGATGTAACTTAAAATTTTATGTGGTTGGTATTCCAAACCAATGATGTAACTTAAAATTTTATGGATGAGACATTGGCTCTATTATATAGTTAATTGGGAGATTAGGAATGTCTCACTGAATGTTTTCTGAAATTTGTTATTTGTTGAGCGTACTACATAGATAGCATCAAATGATACTCTGGGATTATATAATTTTGGATTAAATTTATTTTACCTCCTTGTGATTTGGATCTAGAGTACTTTACCCCATATGGTTCAAATATAGCCAGAAAATTTGTTATTTGTTGAGCGTACTACATAGATAGCATCAAATGATACTCTGGGATTATATAATTTTGGATTAAATTTATTTTACCTCCTTGTGATTTGGATCTAGAGTACTTTACCCCATATGGTTCAAATATAGCCAGAAAATCCCCATGTGATTTTAAATTGAAGTGCTACCATTTATTTTTTCATCCAAACTAATGGAAGGTATATTACACACACCATTTTTTAAGGTAGGCTTTATTTTTTGAAAAGGCAGGATGAAATTAATACAACAAAATGACAATTTTACCTCCATTTTCTCCTGACTTAAAATTAAATTAATATGTTAATTAAAATAAAGTAAAAATAAAATATAATATAATTAAGAATTGGTCTAAAATATAATTAAATTAAAATTAGATTAACATGTTAGAAATTATAATAATACTAATTAATAATTTAGGATTAATTAATTGTGATATATAATATAATTAAATTAAAATTAGAATAAAAATTTAAGAATTAAAATAAATAATTAAGAATTTATAATTAATTGTAATTTAATTGAATTAATACTAGACATTATAAATTATGTGTATGAGAGATGAGAGAGAAAGAAAATAACAAAAAAATTATAAGATTTGAGGGTATTATAGTCATTTTACATTTAGAATTAACGATGTTAACGATTGCATTTTAGTTCAAAACCACATAGGGGCATATGGCTATTTTTTAAAAATAGGGAGTGAACTGCTATCAAGCCGTACCAGAAGGGAGTAAAATGGATATTGCCCAATAATTTTTACACAAATCTATTTTGGGAAGTAGATTAAAAATTAGCTTTTTGACTTTTTTTATAAAAAAAAACGTGTCAAAAAAGTAAAGAGGCTAAAAAAAAAAAATTAAAAAATTAACTTTTAACCCAATTGCCAAATTGTGCTAATAATCTCTATCCACATACCACAAATAATATTGGTATATTGTATTGGGATGAATCATAAAACTGAACATTTTTAGTTTGATTTCTTTTATGGTAACATCCAATTTTAATTGATACATGATCTATAAATGACTACTGTGTATTGAGGATTTATTCTATAACATGAATCTAATGTAGTTTTTTTTTATTTTTTTTTTTCTCGAACGAAGAAACGATATGCAGCTAATGTAGTTGGGTCCTCACATATACTCACTCATTTTTTGTGATGATTGTGAGGTCTAATACTGAATTGTCTATAGATCATTCTTCACTGTTGAAGTATGTTTTCACAAAAGGAGTCCTGAGAATAAGTTAAATATTGTACTTCTGAAAGTGAGCTGTTTTACACAAACTTACTCCAATAATTAAACTCATCCTTGTACTCCTTTTGCAATTCGAATGTGTTTCCTTGGGACCCTAGGCGTTGTAACTCATCCATGGCCACGAATTTGCATCAGATAATCCAAACATCTGTAAAATGTTGGGATCAAGTACTCGAGGTCGGCCTTAGGATTGAAATGAGCTAATATATATCTCATAGGATTTCAAAGTATTTTTCTTATTACACGATCAAATCGTAAAAATACATTATCTCATAAAATAGTGACTTGAAAAAAGTAACAAGATTCCAGACAATGAAGATGACCTCTATCCACTGGTTATTGGTTATATATTAAGTGGCCTCTCAATTATTTATTGTCATCAATCCATTTCTTGGTTCATTTGGTTTGGCAGCTTATGGGTACTGTTAATTAAAGTGAAATCAGTTTTTAATGTGTGTTTGGTAGCACAATAATTATAGATTATTCAATCACAATGTTATCTTAGCCGTCCTCTAGTTCACCATAGCAAACTAGGGGATTTTTTTTATTTTTTATTTCAATCTTTTGCTTCATAGCTTGGGAGAACATAATGAATACAAAAATAAAGAAAGGTATGGAAACTCCATTCCAAAATTTAATTCAAATCATTCACAATTTACACTTTCTACACCTTCCCAATCTTGCAAATCTCATCAATTTTCTTCATTAATTTTTTTTTTTACCACTTTTCTGAACTCTTTGATTGTATGCATGTGTTTGTTTTTGTATTACATGTGCATGTCTCCCCACACACACACACCCATGTAAAATATGTCTAATTATTTTGTCAAATAGTTTTCTGAGTTAATTTAAAATAATAATAAATGTGGTGGGCAAAAATCGACCCGCTTGACTGCGGCGGTGACGCGATGGTCGCCTCTCTCCTTCAGACCTGAAAAATACTCACAAAAAGGTAAGGAGAGTGGTTGGAGCAGCCTGGGGTTCCTCCCATGCCTAAGTTAATGACAAAGTAGATTGAGGTGCAAAATGACTAGAGTAGAGTTTAAGTAGAAATGGTTGTGTACCTCAATTGCACCAATTACCTCTCCTTTTATAGTTTGCTTCCACTAGCTGTTGTGTCTCCTTCCACTTCTCACGTCAACCCCTTTTCCTTAGGGATTATGTTCCACCAAGCGCGAATTTTTAGGTGTTGGTTGGGCCCGAAATACGGGAATCCACATCCTACTAAGGCATGCTTTCTTCTACCTTACTTCGATCCTCAAATTCCTATGACCCATTTTGGTCCTGAACCCTTAATCTTGGACCTCCATACCAGTAAGGGTGTAATTTTGGCCCGGCCCGGTCGGGCCCATTCGGGCTCAGGCTCAGGCGAGGCCGGGCCTTGCGGGCTCCCGCCAAAAAATCGGGCCGGGCTGGGCCGGCCCACGGACCAGAAAACTAGGCCCAGGAGTATTCAGGCTTTGGGCGGGCCAGTGGGTCGGGCCTCAGGCTTTGGGCGGGCTTAGGCAGGCCTAAACAATTTTTTAAAATTTTTCCCACCAAAATGTTATTATTTTCCATTAAAAAAAAAAGGGCATCGGGTGGGCCGGGCCTCGGGCCGAGCTTTTGGGTGGGCCTTAAGCAGACCAATGGGTCAGGCCAAGCGGGCCGGGCCGGGCTTCAAAACGATGGCCCAGGCCCTAGCCCAAGGCATCGGGCCGAGCTTGGGCTCGGGCCTTAACGGGCCGAGCCCACCTCGGGCCGCCTACGGGTCACGGGCCAAAATTACAGCCCCACACACTAGACTTACCAGCTCAAAAATTTCAGTCCTATCTGAGCTCAATTCATTTTAGCCTCACACAATAAATAAATAAATTTTAAACATATTGCAGGCTTTGGATTTTGTATTTGTTACAAAAACGATGTGTGTTGGAGTACATAAAATTTGTTTGGATTAATTTTTTATTAAGTTAAAATTTGATAATTAGAAAACACAAGTTCAAAGTACTTTTCTTCTAAACAATTAATTTTTTTTTTAAACTTATCCTTTTCCATATAATTAACAATTTTTAATTTATTTTAAATTATTTTTACCTCATAAGTTATAAATATAAATTGCACTAAACACACTAACACAAGTTCTCAAAATAAATTAAAAAAATTATAAATAACTTGATAAACTACATCAAACAAGGCTATAAAGTCTTATTTTTAGAGTGTGTGTTGCGTTTTTTACTCTTTTAACAAATGTTGTGTAAATTTTAAAGCCATAAACGCAATTGGATTGGCAATTATTAGTTCCAATATAACAAATTTGAATCATTAAAGTCGGTTTGGTAATTTATGTTTATGATTTTTTTTATTTATATTTAAATAAATTAATACGTAGAAACAAAAACTTATTTGGTTTCTATTTTCAAGATTCAATTTTTAGAAAATTGAAGTTTTTTATTTTTGCATTTTTTTTGTTTTCATTGAATTTTTTAAATATTCTAAGCAATTTTTTTAATTGTTAGATACACCTAACATAAATACACTTAAAAAATATAATATTTGTGAAAAAAAAATCTTTAGAAAATTCACTAAATACCAAAAATACAACAAAAAAAAAATGAGAATTCAGTATATTTTCTGTATTCTTATATATTAATTGATTTTTTGAAATATTTTTTAACAAATATTTTACTTTTTAGATACATTTAAGTAAGGTGCATCTAAAAATGTAAAAAAATTATTTAAAAATTTAAAAATATTCACTAAAAACAAAAAAAAATACGAAAAATAAAAAAACTCAATTTCTAAAAAATTAAATACAGAAAATTGAAACTAAACACACTAATTAGTGTATGTTTTCAATTTTTTTTTTTTAAATGTAAACAGTTATTCACTAAATTCTATATGAAAAAAAGGGGTGTTTCCATTAATTTTGAAAATAAATTTTCATATATTTTTTTTTCTTTCATGACCACCTTTGGCAAGTCCCTTCACCTTCGACCATCACTTCTAGCCACCAACAACCTCTACCAACAAAAAATTAGACAATGGGACCAAATTAAAACTGGACTTAAAATTTAAGATTCAAATAGAACCAATAGGAACTAAAATAATATTTTATTCAAACTGTAAGGCCTGTTTGTTTTTAAAGTTAGGCTGGATGGAATTGTTAGTGAAGGGACTACGGAAAATTATGTTTGTTTGATGACCCCCGGGCTAGCAAGAATTTATGTTTGTTTTGTCATTATATGGTGGGATTAATTATATGAAGTTTCATAAATACCCTTTGTGTTTTTGATATATTTTAACATTAAAAATTATATTTTGGTACTATATTATTTTATGTTGACATATATATATATATATTTGCTATAAAAATATTATTATGTTATTTTATTTTAATATTAAAAATTATTTTTATATTAAATTATTCTTATAAAATGAGAGACAAAATAGTCATTTTATCCCTAATTCATGGGATTAGATTTGAATACCACTTCCACCGTAGGATTGCTAATCCCTTCATTAGAGGGTATTTCCAATCCCATAAGACTGTTAGTTTCATGGACATTTCCAAGTTAATCCAATCCCAACCCCTATCCCCAAAACAAACAGGGCCATAAGGGTCAAAAGAGTAATTTACGCTGAAGCAAAATAAACAACTCAATACAACAAAGAAATTTTATAATATTCAATTTTTACAATTTTTATACTTTTGATAAAAATGAAACCCGAGACCTCAAATATAAGAGTGTAGAAGAGTAATCAACTGAACTAATTGATAATTAAATACTTTCTATGCGTTAGGTTGGCCCGAACACCCGTGAAAAATAAAAAATCTATATAATAAAGCAGGACGATTTTTGAAAATGTATCAAAATGTATCAAAGATACATTTCATTTGAATGGCTACGATAGTTCTTAATCAATATCTAATGGTTGAGATTAATTTTTTTCCCGCCCAAACATTTCTCTCCCTTAACCTTCCCATCTACCCACGTCTCCTCCCCATTCCCTCTTTATCTCTCTCTCTCTCTCTCCCTTCCTGTTCTCACATCTCCTCCTCATTCCCTCTTCAGCTCTCTCCCTCTCTGTTCTTCTTCTTGAACACAACCACCTGCTTCCTCATTCCCTCTTTATCTTTCTCTCCCTCTCTCTCGACCACCGCCATCGCGACCATCACCATTGCGACCACTGACCACCTGTATTCCTGTCCTCCTCTCTCTCTCCCACCCTCAGTTGTTCCCTTCGTAAGGTAATTTCGATGCTCCTCCCTTTCTCTATTGTATTTTTTTTTATTGAAATGTTTTTGTTGCTGGGTTCTGTTTACGAAATACATCTTCAATCTGGCTCTATTATTCATCGTTGCTGTCTTTATTGAAGTCGATTCGCCGTTGCTCATCATCATCACTCGCAAGGTTCCTTCTCTTTCACCCTCGGTTGTTTCCTTCGTAAGGTAATTTTGGTCCTCCTCCCTTTCTCTATTATTGAAATGTTTTTGTTGCTGCCTTAGGGTAGTCGATTCACATTCGGACGAAATAGGTTGTGCTTTCGCCACTGCTCATCATCACCACTCGCAAGGTTCAATTTCTCTCATCTGTTATTGAAATGTTTTTTGTGTTCCAGTCTTCGACATTTTTTTTTTCAACAGGAAATTTTGACATTGTTGAGGAAGCATCATTGTATCAGCGAAGTTTCGGGCTCGGTTCTTATCCGTGAGACAACAAGTCTTCGCTCTCAGTTTTTGCCCTAATTTCTATTTACTTTTTCTTTCGAATGAATGTACCTTCGCTAACCTTAAAACCTCAAATTCTGATTTTTTTTTAATTTTATATTTTAACAGGCAGTTAATGACTGCTATAATTTGTATTTTTAATTTTAACAGGCGGTTAATGAAATCATTAAGAAGGAGCACCCCAGGTTTGTGGTTACTATGATAACAACAAATTAATGTATTTCACTACTTTGCTAACCTGTCGATGTGTGAAAAGTTTGCTATGCTAATCAAAATTTGAACATTAACATTCTTCTAAAGTTATTTGTTATTATAATTTTTTAATTATAATGGCTGCTATAATTCTTATCTTTAATTTTATTTTTAATGGCTGCTATAATTTTTATTTTTAATTTTAACGGGCGGTTAATGGAATCATTCAGAAGGATCACCCTAGGTTTGTGGCTGCTATGATAACAATAGGTTAATGTATTTCGCTGCTTTGCTAACCCGTCAATGTGTGAAAAGTTTGCTATACTGTTGGCTACATATTTTGTAAAAGCCAGTTACGATTCAACACGTGGCAAAGCAAGGGTAATATAGGAAGGCTGCTTAAGTCTTCGATCCTGATCGTACACGTGGCGATGAATATTGGTTCTCACGTGATCTGAGTAACACTGGATCAGTAAAGAGATACAAGGTGACGTGGCCCCAACGGTTGCTCATATTCAAATTCAAATACAAGAGGGAAGCTTAACTGCAAGTGATGGCGTAGTGGAACTACTTCTAAGGCAGCATGATCAGCAATCATGGAGGAGCAGTTCGACGGTTTGAAGTGCAGTTCGAAGGTCATCCTTGACGAGTATAAATAGCAAGGAAGCCCCCAGAAAAACCCCCCAGACTCAGATCATACAAACCAGTCTTTACTTCATATTTTTTTCCTTTCCAGTTTTACATTTCTTGCACTTTAAATACCTGCACTTTAAATACCCGCACTGCATTTCGATTCATAGGAGTAGTTTCAAGTAAATTCGAGTAGATTGCTGCTGTAAACCTCTTCGAGGCTGAGTTTGGACTATTGTAAGTGTTTATCTTAATGAAATACTTCGATTGTTCTTCATATTAATTGTTATTTTTCTTAATTTCTCCTAAGTCAAGCCACCAGTAAAAGTCCTCTTCATTGAGGCTGAAAGAACTAAAACACAATCGTCTGATAATTGGTTGGCAATTATAATTTCTGTAAGGACTAATTGATCCTTGCTGGCACGCTCGCATTTACAAAAATACCCTTCGAAAAGCCAAAAAGCCAACATATATTTTTGGCACGCCCAGTGGGACTTAATTTAAAATGGCTAGAAGAAGACGACAAGGAGAAAATGAACGTCTGGAAGAAGGCGTAGAAGGAGAGGTAGAAATACCTAATCCAGAGGATAATGTGGCAACACAGCCTGTGGAAACTCCCATGTTATCAGAACCTATGGTCGAACAGACCAGTACTTCTAGATAAGAACTATATGTTCATAATATTGGACGAAACCAAGGAATTGGACCATCCACCGTTCCATCTACTCAGCCAACAAATCCATGGGATGGCTTAGTAGATGCTATGGGACAACAATTAATGAACACAATGGAAAGGTGGGCAACATCATTTTTGGATCGAATGAATAACCACCAACCAACAAATACAAGACACACAGAGGAAATTTTAAATGTCCCTCAGCAAAGATTGGCTAGAGAAAAACAGCCTATGCAAGTTAATGGACAATCTAATGGTCAGACTAGTACTCAGAACTATGAAAGACCATCGCCTCAGTCTTGGTATGAACCCATTCCGAGGCCTATAATAGGCCAAAATGCATCGGTACTCAACAATGAAGCCACACACGTTGGTGGATCTGGTCAAGTACAAGAAATTGGTGTGAGAATGGTTACAAATCCCATGTTCGAAGCCATACCTGGCACTAGGGGATATAATAATCCTTTGTTCGAATTTATACCCGGGGGGTTGGAGGGTTTTCCTGTAAATGGAAGGGACGCAACACCTGTTCCAGTACCTTTCGCAGGTCCCTTCGCAGGACAGACTCAAAGGGGTTATCCATATCCCCAACAGCAACCTGCACCACAGGGGCAACCAGTCCCAAATGTACCACCTTATGGACCAAGGGGACCACAAGCACAAGTTTGTCCACCAAACCCTGTGTTCGTCCCTCCAGTAGTGGTTCAGCAATCACAAAACATGGTCCCTAGGGACCAAATTGCTGATATTGTTAGGGAGATGTGTGGACCGATGGCTCGGGGGGTCCAGACTCCTGTATACAGAAAACCATACCCAGAATGGGTAGATAGGGTACATGAATACCCAAGAGGATTCAGAATACCAGATTTTACCATATTCTATGGAACTGGAAATCAGTCAACAGTAGAGCATATTGCCAGATTCGCTGCTCAATGTGGTGAATTCACTAATCATGACTACATGAAACTAAGATTATTTCCAAATTCCCTAACTGGGGGAGCATTTGTATGGTATATCAACCTTACACCTGGCTCCATTCAAAATTGGCAACAAATGGAAGAGGCATTTCATGCTCAATTCTTCCAGTCGGAGCCAGAGGTGTCCATGGCAGACTTGGCAAGATTGAGTCAAAGGCCTGAAGAAAAGGCTACTCAGTTTATTGCCAGATTTAAAAGGGCTCGAAATAAATGTAGGGTCATCCTTCCAGAGCCAGAATTTGTGAGATTGGCTCAAAATGGTTTAGAGTTCAGGCTTCGAAAGAAATTTGACTCAACTGAATTCAGGGATTTGGTCGAATTAACCTATAAGGTGCCTCGATATGAAGCATTACTAGAGGAGGAGCAAGATCGAAATAATGCTTCGTATAAGACGTATTATAGAGATCCCAATTATGAGATTGATGCAGCAGAGATTGTGGGCAAAGAACCTGTAATCTGTGAAGCATTAATTCATAAGGATACAACCATCGACCAGCAGTTTAAAAAGAAAGACTTTCACAGAAAGTACTCTTTCGATTTAACAAAAGCAGATGACATTTTTGATCATTTGCTTGCAGCCAATTTCCTTAAGTTACCAAAAGGAGTAAAACTGCCATCTCCAGATGAACTTAAAGGAAAAGTATACTGTAAATGGCATAATTCTTGGTCTCACTCGACTAAAAACTGTATTGTTTTTCGAGACAGGATCCAAGAGCAAATTCGAAAAGGAAGTTTGAAGTTCCCAGCCAAAACAGAAAAAGCCATGGGAATTGACAGTAACCCATTTCCAGAAGTTGGAGAAAGCGCAGCTAATGTGGTTGTACCAAACTTTCAGAATCTATCTCTGCAGGAATTGGAAGAGGTCAATGTGCAAATGCATATTGCCAACCAGACAACTGCCAAGAAGGAGACTGGAAACCCACCAACTATTGGGCAAGGTTTTTCACGTCAGAGGGAACACTCTGATGAAGAAGCACTGGATGATGATTCCCTCGAAGCAGCTGTAGTGCAGAGGATGTGTCCCAGATGCAGACTGATTTACAAGTGGTTAAAGGGGCTTCCGATTGATGGGAAGCAATACTATAGGGATGTTCAGAGACGTCCTAAATCAACCAATGCTCACAACAAAAGGCCGTATCCAGCTGGTGACAAGCAACGCCCGTTAGTGGTTGAACCTGTAGTGGGCAGAATGCATGCTAATGGCAAGAGACCCTTGTATGAGTCCAGGCCACCTAATTACTACAGAATAGAGAACAATCACTCTGAAAAAAGATTGGAGAGGGGTTCAGGTTATGGGAGTAAAGCCAGAGATTGGCCCTTTAGACCAACTCCACGCAGGACAGAAAGTAGCTCCTTCCATCGAAGGTCTGAATCAGGCTCGAAACATGAAGTCAGAGCCAAGCACTTACCTTCACAGCCAGTGTTGAAGGTGGCTTCGAAGGTAGAAGGAAACAGTTCGACATCTGGATCAGTAAGCTCGTGGGTACCTGGGGTCCCAGATTGGTTTGTAATGCAGAACAAACCTAGGGAAACACCTACTCAAAGGGTTACTGGAAACCAAGGCAGGATGGTCAAGCCTCCTTTGGTGGCCCCAAACAATTGGGTATTGCTTAAACATCCAAAGACAAAGGAACCAAATATGGTCCCAGTCATTTCCAGATCACAAAGGAGGAAAATTCAACGCAGGTATACCCAGTACCAGCAAGATCTGAAAGAAAGTGGAAAGAGTTCTTCACAGGTCAAGATAGAAGGAAAGAAAACTTCGAAGTCAGACCATACTCCAAAACTGACTCTACAAAGCAAAGTGGTTTGTAGCAGAAAACAGTTGGCCCAGGTTCATTCTGAACTAAAGGCCAGAGAGAAGTCTAGTTTGGCAGGGTTGGAGAAGGCTTTGATGGAAAGTGATAGCGAAGCGGGAGAAGAGATTGACATGAGCCAAAAGAAGGAAATGGCAGAAGAAGAAATGTTCGAAGCCTTCATGGTTGAACACACATTTCTGACTGAAGAACCAGTTGAGAAGGATCCTTCGAAGGGATCAGTTATCAATGAAGTACCAGAGTGCAGCATGGAGGATGCTGCTGAAGACACTGAGCAAGGTAGCCAAGAGGGGAAGAAGGTACAGCCAGCCATCCAGTTTGGCTCATTTCCCCCCGTATCAGTCAATATGGTACACATACTACCTCATGAATTCTGGGCTAAAAATGAGGGTCAGGGTGACCAAGACATGGATCCAATCCCTGTCTCTAGCGAAGAGTCACAAGTGAGTATGATACAGGATGCTCCTGAAATGGCTACTCCAATGGAAACTGAGTATGAAAGCGAGGAAGAGGTGAGCATCAACCTCTCATATCCTTTTGAATATCCCTCGAATTCCATGACCCAACATGTCAAGCCTTTGTATATCAAGGCTTTCTTTGATGGGATACAGCTGAACCGAGTCCTGGTAGACAATGGGGCAGCAGTGAACTTGTTACCGAAATCTTCTTTAAAGAAACTAGGAAAAAAGAATCCCAGGTTGATCCCAACCAGCACAACCATCGCAGGCTTTGCTGGAGACAAACAGATGGCTCAGGGGATTTTACCCATTAACTTGAGTGTTGGAACCAGGGACTGTATGACAGCATTCTTTGTAATCGACAGTAATGCTAAATACAATGCCTTACTTGGGAGAGACTGGATCCACACTAACAAATGTGTGCCTTCCTCTTTGCATCAGAAAATCATGATAGCTTTGGGCAATGGAGAGACAGAGGAGATCGATGCAGATCCTCAACCCTTCATAGCCTGTGCAGACTTTGCAGAGGCTAAGTTGTATATTGAGGGAGTAACACCGCTCAGTATACTGAGGAAAGCTGATGGTTCAGCCGAAGTGACGGCTGATGAGGAAGTGACACACCTGAAGCACTTGGTTCAAGAGAGTGCTGATGAAGAGATTGTCGTTAAAGATGACAATGATGCCTAGTTGTAGGCAAAGAGATGAAGAACAAGAAGCCAAGTCTTTGGCTCTGGTTAAATTCTCACCATTGGACGTAAAAGCAATAGTCCAGAAAGTACAGGAGCAAGAAAGAGAAGCCGTGATAATTGGTTGTAAACAAAAGCAGCCACAAGTCAGAATTTTGACCCTTGGTAAATACTGTGCATTGGACATTGAGACAAAGGTCCAAGAGATACAAGAGGAGGATGCCTTATGGACAGATTTTGTCTATGAGGAGGAGGGTAAAGATGTTGAATTAAAGAACCTAGAAGCAAAACAAGATAAGAAGATTGCTTCGAAGGTGGAAGAAACTAAAGAAGAAGCTTCAATAAGTTCTCAGATACAAGACCCCTTAGAAGAAGTAAATTTAGGGGAAGGTTCTATACAACAGCCCACTTATATAAGTGCTTGCTTGAATGTTTTGGACAGAGACCAGTTGTTGGTTGTTCTGAAGAAATACAAAGATTGCTTTACATGGTCCTACAATGAACTACCAGGATTGGATAGGTCATTAGTGGAACATAGGCTCCATATGAAGCCTAATTTCAAGCCACATAAGCAGAAACCAAGAAGAATGAGTCCAGAAGTAATTCAGAAGGTCAAAGAGGAGATTTTTAGACTGCTCAAGGCAGGCTTTATTAGGACAGCCAGGTATGTTGAATGGCTATCTAATATTGTACCTGTAGTTAAGAAGAATGGTAAAATGAGGGTATGCATCGATTTCAGAAACTTAAATCTAGCAACTCCCAAAGATGAATATCCTATGCCTATAGTGGACCTACTGGTAGACAGTTCAGCAGGACACCAAGTTTTATCTATGATGGATGGGCATTCTGGTTATAACCAAATCTGCATTGCAGAGGAGGATATCCACAAGACAGCATTCAGATGTCCTGGAAATATTGGCACCTTCGAATGGGTTAAAATGCCATTTGGCCTGAAGAATGCTGGGGCTACATATCAGAGGGCTATGAACACTATCTTTCATGATCTCATTGGAGGGTATCTAGAGTGTTATATTGATGACATTGTAGTGAAATCCCAGTCCATGAAGGAACATCTTTTTCAGTTAGAAACAGCTTTTGAAAGAATGAGGAAGTTCAAGCTGAAACTCAATCCTCTCAAATGTGCTTTTGGTGTATCATCTGGAAATTTCTTGGGTTATGTAGTGCACAAGAAAGGAATACAGATTGATCAGAACAAAGCCAAAGCCATCATCGAAGCCAGGCCTCCATCAAGTAAGAAAGAATTACAAAGGTTCCTTGGGCAGGTTAACTTTCTTAGAAGGTTTATTTCTAACACTGCAGGGAAAACTAAAGCATTTTCTTCCTTGTTAAGGCTGAAAGATGAAGAAGAATTTGTGTGGACAGCAGAGCATCAAACTGCTTTCGAAGGTATCAAAGCCTACTTGGCCAACCCTCCAGTGCTGATGCCACCAAAGGGGAACAAGCCCTTGAAGTTGTACATAGCTGCAGCAGAAGATTCATTGGGAGCTTTCTTGGCCCAAGACAATGAGGAAGGCAAGGAACAAGCTGTTTATTACCTTAGTAGGTTTTTAAATTCTTGTGAATGTAAACATTCAGCTGTTGAAAAGCTGTGCCTTACTTTGTGTTTTGCTGCAATGAAATTAAGATATTATCTTTTACCTACAACTGTCTTGGTGATTGCAACCACAGATTTGGTTAAGTACATGTTATCTAGACCTATGTTGAGGGGAAGAATTGGCAAGTGGATACTAGCCTTATCAGAATTTCATTTAGAATATGTCCCTCAAAGGGTAGTAAAAGGGAAAGTCTTAGACAATTTTCTGGCAGACCATCCATCTCAAACAGAGAGCCAAGAAGTGATGGAACTTGGCATGGCCAGTGTTGAGCCATGGTAGATGTGGTTCGATGGATCGAAAGCCAATGGCTTAATTGGAATTGGTATTGTGATCAAATCTTCACAAGGAGTAGAAACCACGCATGGTTTCAGAGTAGATGAAGCCATCTGTTCCAATAACCAGGCTGAATACGAAGCCTTAATAGTGGGGCTAGAGATCCTTATTGGATTGCAAGTACATGCAGTTGACATATTTGGGGACTCTCAATTGGTGGTTAACCAAGTGAAAGGGATTTTCAAGTGTCAAAGCATAAGTATTTTGCCGTATTATGTTGCTGCATTACATCTGCTTTCTCAGTTTCAAGTAGCAAATGTAACCCATGTTCCAAGATTCTTGAACAATAGAGCTAATGATGTGGCTCAGAAAGCTTCGAACTTCAAGAGAAGGGATAATACCCAAAGGGACATAAGCCAAACAACATATCAAAGATTAATACAACCTTTGAATAAAAGGAATACAGTTTTGGAAGTCAATCATAATGACTTACAAGAACAGGATTGGAGGCATCCAATAATGCAGTACTTGGTTGGTCCATCTTCGAAGGCCAGCAGAAAAGTTAAATTGCAGTCTATGCAATACATGATGTATGGTAATGCTCTCTACAAGAGGGGAGGAGATGGCTTATTGCTAGAATGTTTAGGCCCAAAAGAAGCATTAACAGCCATGACTGAGGTTCATGAAGGCATATGTGGTGCTCATCAACCTGGTGTAAAGATGAGATGGTTGCTTCGAAGGCATTCCTATTATTGGCCAACTATCCTTAAAGACTGCATAGAATATGCAAAGGGTTGCCAGGCATGCCAAAAGCATGGCACAATAAGGCATGTGCCCATAACTGACCTGCATGCAGTAGTGAAACCTTGGCCATTCAGAGGATGGGCCATGGATATGATGGAAAAAATACACCCACCTTCTTCGAAGCATCATTGCTTCATTCTAGTGGCCACTGACTACTTCACTAAATGGGTTGAAGCTAAGCCGTACAAGGCTGTAGACCAAACAGAGGTTATTGGGTTCATTAAAGATCTGATCCATAGATTTGGCATCCCACAAACTATAACAGTTGATAATGGGACTGTCTTCGATGGGAAAATGGTGAGGTCTTTTGTAGCAGAATTTGGAATTAGCCTTATTAATTCCACACCCTATTATGCACAAGCCAATGGTCAAGCTGAATCATCCAATAAGTCCTTGAAAAAAGGAATACAAAAGGTTGTGGAGGACAATCCTAGGGATTGGCATAACCTATTGTTAGATGTGTTATGGGCTTACAGAACCTCCCCAAGATCAAGCACAGGAGTCACTCCTTATGCCTTAGTATATGGGCATGATGCGGTTTTACCTGTGGAAATTAATGTTAAGTCTTTGAGGGTAAGATGCCAAGACCTGTTAGATCCTGAGCAGTACCATCAAAGTATGTGCTTGGAATTAGAAGGCATAGATGAAGCCAGAATTTTGGCATTAAATAGCATTCTTTTCCAAAAGAAGAAGGTAGCCAAGAATTATAATAAGAAAGTCAAGCACATTGGTTTCGATGAAGGTGATTTGGTATGGAAAACAATACTCCCAATAGGAATTAAAAGCCACAAGTTTGGCAAGTGGTCACCTAACTGGGAGGGACCATATCAAATTCATAGAGTTCTGCCTTTTGGAGCATACCATTTAAGAAATTTGAATGGTTATGTACATCCTAAAAAGATTAACGGCAGATATTTGAAGCCTTATTTCCCAACCATTTGGGAAACACAAGGGATAACATAAACATTAAATACAAAAAAAAAAAACATAAGGCTGCTCAAATGATAGACAAAATTTGTTCTTTTATAGAGAATTGAGTACATTGTGCCACAAATTGGCCCAGAAGTCATTACAATGTCTTAATTGTTTTTGAACAGTAGATTTCCTATTACTAAGTGATGGAAAGAATTGAATAGCTGTAGCCATGTCCCTTTTTCGATCAGCCAGCCCCTGGTTGGTGATGTGTAATTTGGTATCAGTTCGAACCAAGGCTTGGTTTACTGCAGCTAATTCCTCTTCAAGCTGAGCTTTCTTCTCCAGCAGTTGGGTTCGAAAGTGGGAGGCAAAAGAGTGTTGTTCTTTCAAAGTTGATACTTCAGTATGCACTTGAGAGACAAAACTCTGGTCCCTAGCCAGCTTCTTATCTGCAGCCTTAACAGCATGACAAATATTGAGATAGAAGTCAACAGTAGCTGCTGCCTGGGATAGATGGCTTGAAGCATTCATGCCAGACTGCTCAGCAATTTTGCAGCATTGAAGGAACCCATTTTTGATTATTGGCCTTTGCAGAGCCTCAAAGGGAATCCTCGAGAAAGAAATTAGCAGTTCTAGGCATGCTTCCATGTCTATCGAAGGTGTAGAAGGCTTGCTGCTGGAGGAAGGAAGATTCTCGAAGATTTCCAGTAAGGAGTCAGCCAAAGCTAATGGCTCAGCCTCAGCACTAAATGTTGGAGAGGTAGAAGGTATGTCAAAGAGACTAGCTAGCTTTCCTTCGAAGATGTCTACCTCATCCCTGGACATGAAGGGCATGGAGAGTGTTGTGGTGGAGGACACAGAGGACTGCATGGGGATGGGAGAAAAGGATGGAACATCTTTGGCAGCCTCTATGGTCTTAGCCACCAACGAATCAAGTGAAGAGGGACTGGAAGTAGGCATAGGTGATAAACCATGAATTGGAGAACTACCAGCACCCTCTGTGGGAGAATCAACTGCCATTGGGAATGGAGTAGCACTTGGAATTTCTGAGAAGGAAGGAGGAAGAGCAAGGCTCGAAGAAGAAGTAAACTGAGGCAGATCAAAAGTCAAAAAAGGGAGATATGGCTCTAAGCCAAGGAAAAGAGACGCAGGGATGCTTGGATTCAAAGAGGACATATCGAATGTAGGCTTGGGGAGTGGGAGCATGATTTGGATGGTTTTCACATGTTGCATCTGGTCAACTTCAACTGAAATCGAGGGAGGCCTTGCTGGAAAGATGAATGCAGTAGCTGTTGCGGCAAGAGGAAGAAATACAAGGGACTGTCAAAATTTAGTATTAAACATTGACAAAGAAAAAAACAACGGAAGTGTGAAAGAAATTACTTGATCCAGTAGTATTAGTACTAATGGGAGAGCTGCGAAGGGAGTAATGTTCAGCAGCTTGTTGCCTTCTTACGATTTCTCTTTGTAACACATCGGCAGCAGCAGCTTCTTCTCTTAAAATTTGTTGCTGCCGTCTCCTCTCAGCCCTCTCGAAGACAACTATTGCCTTGGAATGTTCCTGCTCCACTGCCTTGGTAGCTGCTTCATGAATGGGGTCTTCAACCAAGTCAGCAGCAGGAACAGTCACCTTCTTCCTCTTCCTTCTTGACAGTTCTGCTACTGGTTCTTTGTCGATCTCCCTCTCTTCAATTTGAGGTTCAGAATCTTCAGAGATAAGTTCTTTCCCTATTGTTGTAGTAGTTGCCTCGAGAGGAGGATGCTCCATTGAGTCAGAAGGGGAGGCAGCCACCTTTTGTCTTTTTGTTCGTTGTAAGGGCATTGTTAGCTCTTGCTCAACCTCTCTTCCTTCCTCCAGAGATTCAGATTCCTCAGGAGGAAGGACTAGTTTCCTTTTTTGTTTTTGTTGTTGTTTCTTCTTAAGAACAGCTAAAGTTTCAGCTCTGTTGGGGAATTCTTCCTGCGGAGACCCTGCACCAAAAACAAAAGGGTAAAGGAAACGGACGAAAGATTCAAAGGAAAGAAATAGGGAAATCTGAGAATATTTACCCTTCTTCGAAGCAGTTCTGGTAACTCTAGCTGGAGGGGGTGAAGCTACAGGAGTAGTTGTGGTAACTTCAGGAAGAGGAGGAATGTTCTTAGCTGTTGCTGACTTAGCCTTCGAAGGCACTCCTAACCCTACCAGCAAGTCATGGGGGTGTACAGATAGGCGCACTTCCATATTGACTGTCCACCAGTTCTGGAATCTCTTCACAACCAAGCCGAATGGAAGCAATGGGACAAATTGGAACTCATTTAGTTCCTTCAGTAGTCTGAATATTGCTGTCTCCAGTCTGGATTTGGATATTCTCAAGTCCCTGGCAGTGAGATGGACATTCGAAAGACTGCAAAGAGGAACCGGTATCCCTTGAGTGAGTCCAAATTGTCGGGCAAACTGAGAAGGGCAATACACCTCAGATATGCATTTATAGGCTCGAGGGTTTAAACTGCCAATGAATAATTCCCTTGGTAGTAGTATAGAGGCCCACATATCTTTATGAGGAGAAGTGGAACATTCTTTATCAGCCAGGAAAGTTTGCAGCCAAATTGGTCCTTTACTGGCTTCGAATGGACAGAAGAAGGAGGCAGGTAGAGAAATAGGGAGTTGATAAAAGAAGGTAAAGTAGTAAGCGAAGGAAGCAGGATAAAGGGCAATCCTAGCATGCTTTTCCCCGTAAGTGCTAGGATCCTGAACAAGGAATTTTAGACACTTGGGATGTAGGTCAGTAAAATAGGCAAAGAGCCAGAGTTGAAGCACCCAGAGAGGACCTCCTTGGTTAGCATCAAGAGGTTTTTCGCAAAATTGGGAGCATGCTCTGTAGATATGACCTAAAAGATAGGGGGCAAGAGCTATATGTTTTTTCAAGACAAGTGCCTTCGCAAGAGGAGCAAACTCAGGCATGATCCTCTGAGATGAGGTGCAAAAGAGGAATTTGCATAACCAGTATAAGATAAAGGAAAATAGTTCTCTGTCTCTCACAGGACCTTCCATTTTATTTTCAGCCTTTACAAAGTCACTATAAGAGGAGTTTAAGGATGGAAGAGCAAATTTGACAGGAAGGTCTGGGTAGTTGGGAGTAAAAGGAGAACCATGGGGTGAAAGCCCTAAGAGATGGCAAATGTCAAGAACAGTGGGGGCCATCATGCCGCACCGAAATTGAAAGAAATTAAAAGCCATATTCCAGAAGCATAAGGCAGCAGGAATCAAAAAAGGGTCTTCAGGAATAATGAACCTAGAAAGACGAAGGGCATCCAGGATATAGAGCTCTTGCAGGTCATCTTCTCTCGCAGGCACAACTCTGTCATACCATTCTTCCCATTCAGTCCTCAATGTCGGCCAGCAACGGTGAGGACGATTCACTCTCCAGTTCCTCCAATCAAGCCCTCTTTCATAGAGAAGGAAATGGTCCTCCAGGCGAGGGTATAGAGCTGCGAGCTGAGCAGGAGCTTCCCGAAAAATAAGGCCAAGGACGTATTCCTGTTTGGTACTATGACGAGGCACGAAAAGACGTCCATCTATGTGGCTTGACTCGCCAGATGATAGTTTGGTGATTTCTTCATCGATGCATTGTTTCAAAGCCATGGTAGGACTGACACGGTCGCCAGTGAATACTTTTAGCGAAGAAGGATCCATTGGTAGTGAGCAAGAGGAAACAGAGAGAAATCGTAGAGAGAAGGGTTTGTAAAAGGCAAGTGATTTCAGAGCACGAAATAAAAGGGTTTTAAAAGCTTTGTGTCTGAAAAATATATTGTGTAAATTGTTAAGTACTAAAAGTATGAATACGAGGGGTCTCTTCCAATGTTGATAGTTTTGGAGGGAAAAGCACATTCCGGATGTTGACGCTAGCTTCGAAGTAAGATATTTGGCTTCGAAACCAAATTTTGGCGCCAATAATCAATCAACGACGGCTTCGAAATGTAGAAGCTGGCTTCGAAGTATACTACATGTTTAAATATACTGGACTGCTCGAATATTGGTCTACTTCAAAGGGTTTTAAGGCCTGTTTATCAAAGTAACGACCTTCGAAGCAAATCCTCGGATCCTTTTAGGGATGAGGAGCACTGTTCGATGCATTGAAACCAATCGTTGGTTTTATTATATATAAAAAGGAATTGTTTTTTGAACTAAAACAATGTGGATTACTCTTCGAAGCAAAATAGTCAATTTGAAATTGATTGGTTATATTAACCATGACCATATATTGGTTATAGTTAGTTTTGAGGGGTAATGTTGTTAAAGTTCAGAACATTGATTCCAGGTAATAACAGCCAGAATTGTCAACTATACTCCATAAATTGGAAAAAGACATGTTGGTTCTTTTAGCGTTTCATTAGACAATTGAGTCTAGATTCGAAGCATGAGATTGTTCAATTCGAAGCTATGAGTTGGCTTTTAAAGACAAAAAGGAACAAAATCAGACAATGTCAAATATAAAAGGACTTTGTTTGTATTAAAGCCAAAACAATTACATCAAGTAACCCTATCTGGGTACGAATTCAAGCTCATAAAAATAAGGAATAGAATAAATAACAAGGTCATGGAATTTCATCTAACAATGATCAATGAATTTTTGTTCTTTCTTTATTATTTCTTCTATCTCCTCCAATGTTGGCTGCATAAGTTGGTGTGCTCTCACTTCATAATAGAGCTCCTCAGCCTTTATTTCGAAAGCCTCCTCCCTCAGTGTTTGTTCCAACTCATCTATAACCAAATCATCCCAATACGCAGACTCTTTATTTTTGAAGTCATCGAACTCTTCGATGAAGTTCTCTGCTTCGTATTGGGCATGAATTCGGAGAGATGAAAGTTGATCCAAAGATTGTGTGGTGACCTTAGAATTTCGGTACCAATGGAGGAGCACTGGAAGTTGGTCCAGGAACAGGTGAAGTTCTGCTTGGGCAATGGGGTTAAGGACATGGCCCCTGGTCAGAATGTCACAAGCCCATTGAAAGTTCTTGAGAGGGGTGTCATCCTCAAGAACATTGAAGGGCAAGTGAGAAAAAGCCGCTAGCAGAAGTTGAGCTTGTTTCCGCTCAGCTGGAGAAGGGGATGATGGAGGTTTGTAAGGTGAAAAGACTTTGTCCATTGGAAGGGCAAGCCTTAGTTTCTCTATCCAGGAAAGAGTGGGAGGAGAAGAAGGAGTAGATGCTTCAAATTCAGAAGATGGAGAAGATGAAGAAGAAGGTATGGATGCCTCTATTATAAGAGATGGCATGGGAGCGGAAGGAATAAAGGCATTAATGAAATCAAGCCAGTCAGAAGAACAAATCTTCGCCTTCTTGGCTAAAAATGATGGGTTGTACCCTTGTGCCTCTTCTGGGCGTCGGGCAACAAGCACTGTCGTTGTGGGCATGGAGGATGTGTACCAGGCCACAAGTAGATTCTCCTCCAGACTACGTCGAAGGTCAATGGGCACATAAGGCTACACTACTGAACTTCTAGCGTAAAAGGGAAAATCTAAAGGATCAGTGAACTCAACGAAATGATGGTTGATTCGTTCCCTCAAATCCCAGGACTCAGGTGCTGACCAGCTTGTCCAGCCGGAAGCTCCAGAAGATGAAGAAGTTGTAGCTTCATCCCAAGCAGAGGTTTGTGAAGAAGAACTTCCCAGGTCCATATTCGCGACTTGTCGAAACAAAAACTTGAAGATAGTTTGTTCAAAGTACAAGGGGAGGTTAGAGGAAGAACGTCCTGTATCTGTGAGATTGTGAATCAAAGGATTAAGGGCAATATGTTCGTAGTCCAAAGGTTGATAATTTGCAAAAGCCTCCATAACCTGAATATAGAAGGGCGGGTAAAGGTGGCTAATGAATGCGTGAAGATTCTTTCGAGGGGAAACAGCATTACTCAATGGCTCTTCGTATGCTTGATCAATAGAGTGAGAAGTTGATTGAGCCATAATCCGTTCGAATGCTAAAGGTATTGGGATGTTCAACAAGTTGAGAGTTAATGCTAATGATCACTAAATAGGTGACGGTTGTGTTTCCTGAAGATGGGTTCCTTGCACGTTCCAAAAGTGCGGGAAAAGCTTTTGATCCACTAATATCACCAAGTATTGGGTATATTAGTGCGGGGGGTAATGTTGGCTACATATTTTGTAAAAGCCAGTTACGATTCAACACGTGGCAAAACAAGGGTAATATAGGAAGGCTGCTTAAGTCTTCGATCCTGATCGTACACGTGGCGATGAATATTGGTTCTCACGTGATCTGAGTAACACTGGATCAGTAAAGAGATACAAGGTGACGTGGCCCCAACGGTTGCTCATATTCAAATTCAAATACAAGAGGGAAGCTTAACTGCAAGTGATGGCGTAGTGGAACTTCTTCTAAGGCAGCATGATCAGCAATCATGGAGGAGCAGTTCGACGGTTTGAAGTGCAGTTCGAAGGTCATCCTTGACGAGTATAAATAGCAAGGAAGCCCCCAGAAAAACCTCCCAGACTCAGATCATACAAACCAGTCTTTACTTCATATTTTTTTCCTTTCCAGTTTTACATTTCTTGCACTTTAAATACCTGCACTTTAAATACCCGCACTGCATTTCGATTCATAGGAGTAGTTTCAAGTAAATTCGAGTAGATTGCTGCTGTAAACTTCTTCGAGGCTGAGTTTGGACTATTGTAAGTGTTCATCTTAATGAAATACTTCGATTGTTCTTCATATTAATTGTTATTTTTCTTAATTTCTCCTAAGTCAAGCCACCAGTAAAAGTCTTCTTCATTGAGGCTGAAAGAACTAAAACACAATCGTCTGATAATTGGTTGGCAATTATAATTTCTGTAAGGACTAATTGATCCTTGCTGGCACGCTCGCATTTACAAAAATATCCTTTGAAAAGCCAAAAAGCCAATATATACTAATCAAAATTTGAACATTAACATTCTTTTACAGTTTATTTGTTTTTTTTAAGAGTAATGATAAACAAGCACAACATTCGTACAAAATTTTCATATAGAATGATATTGATCAATGTGAACCTTTTGTTTTAAATCAAAACATGGATGACGATGAGTTTATTTTAAAAATTGCCATTGCCACATCATTTTTGTGGAATTTTTTTGTATGAATTTTGTGTATGAATAAAGAGTTTTTCTTTTTTAACTGGTTGTGCTGCCTTGCAGCTCCTCATATGGCCGGAGTGTCGTTGAAGTTATTTGTTAAGTTAGTTGAAGTTCGCTTCATGATGATGCATATAGTTCTAAAAGAAATGGTGAAATTCTGTGGGGATTACCTTGGCTTAGAAATTAGGAGTAGTTAACAAGCGAAAGACGCAATCGTGTATTTTCAAAATTAATTGGCAGAATTTTTATGCCCTTTTGAGGAGCCTTCTATTACCACTAGAATTAAAAAAGTGGACAACAAAAAGTTGAAGTCTGTAAAACAGAAGCTAAAATGAAAACATAAAACCAACAAGTTCTCTAAGAAAAAAAAAATTTCAATATATTTTTTTTAGTATATTTATCAAAAAATGACGCAAACTTCACAGATTTCAACATGATACGTATAAATTACAATTATATTTTGATCATAACATTATTTATACCATATCTTTAGGCACGAACATACACTAGTATATCTATGTTTTGGGCCTGTGGATCACAGGTTCACAGAGATATGATATTTGCTGTCACTTTTGAAGTTGGGCCATAGTGTCTTCATTGACACAAAGGACTGTACAGCTTTGTTGCAGACCACAAAACTTAAAAACTTAGGCCCATGATGGTGATTGGTGACTATACTCGGTTGTTTTGCTTGCACACTGTCCTTGAATTCATTCATATTACCCATTTTTAGACTTTTCGAACCTTTTTTTTTTTTTTTTTTTTTGGAGCTGAATTTCGAAATAATTGATATTCACACTCCGTATTTATTAATCAAACTCCACCTTGTGTCTTGGAAACAAAAACATAAACAAAATGTAGAGTGTATGAAGTCAAGTGTGGAGTGGGAATAGAGGTTCTCAATTTCAATTTTAGAACCACAATAGTGAATACCAGAACTTACTTATGTAGTTTGATTGATTACATTTGGTTGTCATTAAACCGAAGTTGTAAATAATTGAATAATATTAAACAGAAAATCTGATTTTTATTAGTTTTAGGGGTGTTTAGTGGAGATTAATTTAAACTAAAAGTTGATAATTAGAAAAGAGAAGTAAAAAGCACCCACCACTCAGTTTTTGAAAAATTAATTTTTTTCAGCTTATCTAAACTATTCCTACCTCTCAAAGAGATTAAAAGTCACTTTTTGACTTTTAACTTCTTTTAAACGACATCATCTCTCTACTTTTTTATACGTTTTTTTAAAAAAAAAAACTAAAAAATTTAGTTATAAACTGCTTCCATAATTCCAACAAAACACTCCCTTACCAGATGTTGCAATGCTTATATTGATCGCAACGGTTGTTATAGATTGTTACCGTAGCGTAACTCTATAACAATGACTTGCAACTTGTCAATTGTGATTTAATTTTTTTTGTTAGCATGTATATAAACTTTGTATTTTTTTTCAAAGTAGACATCAATATGAGCAGACAGATTAGACTAAAATTTAAAATTTATTGGTATCTATCTATTTATATATTATAGAGTAGTGCTATATGTGCTAATTATTATATTAATTAGTGTATTAACACTAGTTATGACATTATTATTAATCTCATTTATTATATAAATTACAAATGTCAAAAATATCTTAAATTATGACACATCATCAATTGATATACTAGTTATTATACTAATTGATGCATATAATATTACTCATATATTATATAAGGAAAAAAGAGTTTCTAACCCATAAAATGAGTTCCAATATCCCAACCTTAATTTTTTAATTTTTTGATTTAAAAAAAAAAAATTCAGAATTTATTGATTTCTCCGAACTCACAAACTTTTTTGACTTCTCCCATACCTATTGCTACATCATTTTCAACTTTTTCCATACACTATGGTTAGTGATGGGATTATTAAATTATTTTTATAAAAAATCTAAAAAAAAGAATTTGTATTTTAAAAAAATATCTAAAACAAATATAAATTCTTATTTGGCCATCTATCTATATATTATATTGGGCAAATTACACAAATAGTCCCTATGATTTGGAGCTTGTGTCACTTTAGTCCCTGATTTTTTAATTGTGACACATTTGACCCTGAATTTTGAATCTTGTTCCAAATAAGGACAATTGAATATATAATTAGATTTTTCAAGGGTAAAATTGTCAATTTGATAAAATATAAATTAATTTGACAAAAATAAATGTCAAACAAATATTTTTGAATTTTTAAAAATTATTTCTACCTACTAAAAATAAAATTATGTAAAATTGATAAATCTTTTAAACATTTTTTTTTTTTTTATCAAATTAATTTTTATTATGTGTTTGGACGATGATCATGTAAAATTAATTTAAAAAAATTAATCATGTAATTTTTATTAATTTTACATAATTTTATCATTGGTGGATAAAAATAATTTTAAAAAAATTAAAAATATTTTTTTGACATTTATTCTTATCAAATTAGTTTATATTTTATCAAATTGACGATTTTACCCTTGAAAAATCTAATAATATTTTCAATTGTCCTTATTTGAAACAAGATTCAAAATTCAGGGTCAAATATGTCACAATTGAAAAGTCAAGGATCAAAGTGACACAAGTCCAAAACTATAGGGACTATTAGTGTAATTAACCCTATTAGGTATAAGTAAAATGAGGTTTCTAATCACAAATTTTGTGAGAATTCCAATGTATCAAACTAGAATTTCTAAATTTTTGATTTTAAATAATTAAAAAAATCCTCTATAGCTCTCATTAAAGCCAATAATAATAATAATAATAACAATATCTCTTGATTTGTGACTTTCAAATGAAAAGTACATCAAATATATAAAATAAAAAATAAAAAGTATACTAATCCATTTCAAAATTCAAATTTGAGGGGCACTAAATATGGAAAACATTCCATTAATTTAAATTTAAAATTATAATGATTTATCTCATAATATATAAGTTTTAAATAATGATCTATTTCATGATTTATCTATATATTTATATATCTATATACTATTATAATTGCAAAATATTGTCATTTCATTAAGGTTGAAAGTTGTAATTCTTTTTTCTCATTTTTTTTTTTATAAAATTTTTGTTAATACGTGTTACAATATGATTAGTTTATAAATTAATTTTATATTCTTAAAATAAAATTTCAATTTTGGATTCTTACTTAAATTATGTTACTATAATTAGAATGTGATCAATATTCATTCTTTAAATTTTGCGTCATTTATTAAATAATAAAATAAAATTTCAAATTTAAATTCTTCTTCAAATTATATTACTACAATTAGAATGAGATCAATATTCACATGTGTCATAATATTATTAGTCTAAATATAATTTGTTTTAAATAAATGTATTCAAATTATTAATCGCTATTAATTTTTTTTTTCTTTTTTGTTTTAAATTTTATAAAAAAAAATTGTATCCTTCCAAACTATAAAGACTTGAACAATAATGGCCATGTTTGGTTTGTATTTGTGAAACAATTTTGAAAAATAATTTTCTAGAAAAACTTTACAAAATTTGAAAATTTGTTTGGTTGTATGTTTTGAAAATAGTTTTGGAGTTTCGAATAATTTAATTTTTTTTTTGGAATTGAATAAATGGGTGTGAGAGAAAAAGTGATTGATTGATCTGTAGAATGTGAGAGAAGGAGAGAAGAGAGAGAAAAAGTGATTGATTAATGTGCAGTAGAGAGAAAAGTGATTTTGGATTTTTTTTTTTTCTCAAAAATTTTCAACCAAACAAATTTTTAAATATAATTTTTTTTTATAACAAAAGAATAAAACATAACTTTTTTAGTACTTAGCAAATATGGTGGATTTTGTTAGATTTTTTTTTTATATTTATTTCAATTGTCAATTAAAAATATTAAAATAAAGAATAAAGATATATTTGGCTCAAATTGTTAAAAAGTTACTTTTGCTAAAATAAATTAGAAAGAAATGTTAATTTTTATTTTATTTTTATATAAAAAGTGATAGTTCATTAAGTTTTTTTTTTTATTTTAAAAAAAATAGTTATAGGTGATAATTTATTGTTTATCTAAAATTATTTTCAGATTAAATGAAAATACCATATTAAATTTCTACTTACCTTTTTTTATGCAAATACTTTTATTTTGTAAAAAATTTGTTTTTATTCTATTTAAAATTTTATTGTAATTTTTAAATTAAAAAGTATTTCTAAAAAATCACATTTAAATTATTTATGCCATTATAAAAAGTACATTTTTTAACAGTGGTAGTTTGGAAAGTGCTAAATAAGTATACTTTTTACTTTGTAGGAAAATATGTACAGAAAAGTATAGATGTGATATGACCTAAAAAATATAATTAAGTATACTTTTTATTTTTTACGAAAAGATATGTAAAAAAGTAGAAATGTGATGTGACCTAAAAAAAAAAGTGAGTTAATATGACACTTTCTAAACAACCCTTCGATGATCACTTTTTAAAAGGTGCATTTTTTTAATATTTTCAAGAAAAATTCTATTAAAAATCTTATGTTTATTGCTTTTCTTTCGTTCATTAATATTAAACTTTTAATTAATTTTATAAATTATTTAAAAAAATAAATTAGCAAATAATTTATATGTTTATATATATAATTTTGTTTTGGTTGCTCAAATTATTTGGTGTTTCTACCTAAGTCCACTCAAATTTAATTTGAATTTTTAAATTTCTGCATAGGTCCCCATTTAATTAAAAACTATATTGTTCAATCTTTAAAAATTTTTAAGCTAGACTCAAGTTGGTTGGGTTGAGCTGATCTAAATTTGCAATTTTAGCAAGTGGAGTTGAAAGTTACATGATTAAATTTGTGACAAATTAAAAAATAATAAATAAATTGTGATAAAATTATAAGACTTAAATTATAAATTTCAATCTTTTTTATTTTCATAATTTACATACAAAAATTTAACTATTTATATTATTTTATATAAAAATATATTGTGAATTTTTTTAAGGAAAGGTTAGTAAAAAGTCGCACCACATGCATTTGTTTCTCATTATGTCCCATGATTTTTCTGTTAAGCAGTAAGGTCTCATTATATATAAGTTGTTTGATAAAATCCCTTTTTTTTTTTTTTTTTTTTTCAAAGAAAACTGCTGGAAATTTTTGCCCTTGTCCATGCATACATACAAGTTTGAGTATATGGGCAACATGCCCGATGGCGCTAACGTGGCGCATCTAATATGTTTTTATATTTTATATTTTATATTTTAAAATTTCATAATTTTTTTATTTTTACATCTATTTTTGAAACCTACTAAACGAGATTTTATCAAACAAGATGTTAATTGAATATGAAACTATGTACCAAAAAATAAAATTTCATACATTTTGGGTTTGAAAGTGTGAAATTTTATGTCATTGAAAATGCAAAATTTAGTCATCGTTTGGCAATTGACCTTTTTTAGTTAGTTTTTATGACTTTTAACTATTTTAATTTAGGATTAAAAGTTTGTTTATGTTGATTTTTTTTTTAAAATTTTTATGAGATAAAAAGTAAAATGATTATGATTTAAATGTAACATTTTATCTTATTGATTTTTTAACTTATTTTACCTTTTAGTAGCTAAATTAGCCAAAAATCCTATTGCCAAACGAAGCCAAATGGCATTGCGGAATTGAGCATAAGATTTAACATTGCTGATTTTTCATATTTCTTTCAACATGCCTTTTTGATTTATTATTATTATTTATTTATTGGAAAGTTGTTATAATTTGACAATAACAACCATTATAGCAATTGACTAAGATTGTTCATATTGTAGCTATTACAACAATGAATAGTGTAAGAATGAATGTGTGTTTGGTTTTAATTTTTTTGGATTTAATTTTGTAAAATTAAGTTTTTTATTTTTCGTATTTTTTTTATTTTTAGTGAATATTTTTTAAATTTTAAGCAATTTTTTTTAGATGCACCTTATTTAGATGTATCCAAAAAGTAAAATATTTGTAAAAAAATATTTTAAAAAATCAATAAATACACAAGAATACAAAAAATGTACTGAATTCTCATACTTATATATATATTTTTTATATTTTTGGTATTTAGTGATTTTTTTTAAAAAAAAATCACAAATATTATACTTTTTAAGTATATTTATGTTAGGTGTATCTAAAAAAAAAAATTAGAATATTAAAAAATTCACCAAAAATAAAAAAAACACAAAATAAAAAAAAATTAATTTCCTGAAAAATAAATCCTGAAAATAAGAACTAAACAAGCTGAATATTTGTCAGAAAACTAATCAATTTATCGATAAATTTATCAACTAAAACACATATATATATATAAGTAGGTTTCATTATTTGATGTGGAGCTCACCTAACATTATGTAAGTGATATATTTAATGTTAAGTTTATTATAGTATTTTTAACATTATTGGTGCCTGAATAGTACCATTTTCCTTTCAATGCAATAGATCAGCATCTCTGTAATTTGTTTCTATTAAGAGCATTATTGCATGGTCCACTAAAGATTTTATAATTTAGTACGTACAACTTGCAAATAGGATGGTAATTGACAGGCACATATTTGAAAAAGTACACTGGCATCCATTGAATGATTGCTTTCTTGGTAACCAGCCGTATAAATGTTCGGGGATTGTTTGGAATGATTTAAATAAGTATATTTTTTTA
This sequence comes from Camellia granthamiana, assembly GCA_036172215.1. Lineage (NCBI taxonomy): Eukaryota > Viridiplantae > Streptophyta > Magnoliopsida > Ericales > Theaceae > Camellia > Camellia granthamiana. The sequence continues at coordinate 132,750,401 of CM069904.1, read as the reverse complement.
TTTTTTATAAAATATGAGTTGAGTATAGATTGTGTTTGAAGTGATGTGATAGAGAAGTGATGCGACTTAAATAAGATGATATAACTTAAATAGGTTTGACTTTTTTAGGTTATGACAAATAAGACCTTAATCTACTTTAGGCTCCGTTTGGAATATATATTTGGGCTAAAATAATTATATAAGATTTATTAATTATTTTAGTTAAATAAGACAAAATGTCACATCCAATTGATAATTATTTTATTTTTTTCTCACAAAAATCAAAAAATTTATTCCAAACAAAACTTTTTAGCCTCAAGTTAAAATAATCAAATAGTCAAAAAGCCAAAAAACTAACCCACATCTCAAACAAATCTTTATTAACATACATTTCATGCATTAGTACTCATAATTTAGTGGCATCTCAGTGAATTTGGAGCCTTCTCATGGTAGCAAATTTCGCACTAATATATGTCATCTCTTGATTTAAAATAATAACATGATTTATTTTCGATTATGGAGTGAGATACTTATATGACTTGAAAAAAAATTAACACAGTAAGCTCTCCTAGGCAAAATATATCATCACAACAATCAATTAAACTTGAATTTATAGAATTTCACCCTAGAGTTGACTGTGTAAAGTAATTAGTCATATGCATTAATTCAACGCCCTAGAGAATTTGGACGGATCTAAACCTTAATTACATATGGATTTCATGTGGGATGCGAGTGAGCTTTACTTGATCAATTAAAATCATATTTTGCTAACACATGTCTTTCAGTTTAAATTCCTAATAGGAGTTAGCTAGACCTAATTGAAACCAATGGCCTAGTTGCATTGCCCCTGACATTAGTCATATGCATTGCCCCTAATTGAGCGAAATCTTTCAAACACTCCTAATACCCCATCCTCCCAAACCCACTCAAATACCTATATGTTTTCCAGGGCTTGAATCCCAAATTCTCAAGCCCTGGAAAACGTATAGGTATTCGAGTGGGTTTGGAAGGATGGAGTATTAGGGGTGTTTGAAAGATTTCGCTCATCAAAAACATGACTAGACCTAATTGAAATCGATTAGAAAGTATAGAGTCCAACATGTAACATTTAAAATTACAAATGACTCATTTTTGTTCTTTATTTAGAGTTAATTACACTTAAACTGTTCAACTATTAACGAATATCGCTTTATCTTTTCATTCATTTATAAATTTATACATATTGATTTCCTTATAAAAAGTGTACAAATAAACCAGATTGAAGATGATATAGAAGCGAGAAAGTGATATATTTTTATAATTGAAGAGGGTAAGTTAATATTTCTTAATAGTTGGAGAAGTCTTTGGTGTAATTATAAAATAAAAAAAAAAAAATTCTGGCCCACTATTTAATAATTATATAGTTGGGTGGTTATTTTCATGATAGGGATATTAAAGGGCATAAGTTAATGGGCTGCGGGACCCTTTTGGGCCTACCTAAAATTAAATGAATTTAAGGCTTTTCACTAATCGAGTGGGTGCTTCGCAGTACCATCATAACAATTATGCACGAATATTTAGGCGTCCTATGATCTGTCCATTTGTCCTATGATTCGATCCTTCTGCTAAAATCTTAATTTCATTGTGCCCCACTTAAATAAAATCATACGGTAGAACGTATTCTATGATTGAAGATCTATGGTACCTGCGTAGACCGTAGCACATCATCGTATACGAATGCAATATGGCTCAATTTTATTGGATGGGATTAGCTGTTTCTGTAGTGGGCCCGAATTGATAGATCTGTGTTTGGGCCCACTTATTGTCCTTTAAAACAGGGCCGTTCAAGGCCCATTACATGCATCCACGAAAGGTGCTCACTTCTCTTTGCTCCATGAATGGACAGTGATACCTCACAAGGTTGAAACTTGTAATCAATTGTGGACATTGTGAACTCAAATTTTAAAGTAGGAGTATTTTGTTATTTTAATTACCCAAAAAAAAAATTTATTTTGATATTTTGTATTTGTGATTCATTAATTTAATTTTTATATATTTATAGTTGAGTGAGAGACGACTATACCTATATATATATATATATATATATTTTTATCTTTATGATGATGATAATGAAAAAACTGCAATAGCCAATAGTTAGGACTAAAAAGAGCCATGTCGAGTTGAGTAATAGATTGTTCAAATTTGGTTTGATAACTTAATGAGGTTTAAATTATATTCAAGTTTGGATATTTATATAATGAGTTAATTTCGAATAAGCTTTTAATGAGCCCAACCTAAGTTGAGATCAAGTAGCTTTATTTTTGTAGCATGCTTATCGAGTTGAGTAGTAACTTGTTTAAACTTATCTCGAACAAGTTTGTAATGAGCCGAAAGTGATCTTATTTGTCCAATTACCTATTTTTAAAGGACAAAACAATTTGTTTAGAACCTACTTGATAAGATCTATCAAATAAGATCACAATTGAATATCAAAATCATTTATAATGAAAAAAAAAAAAAATGAATATAGAAATTATGTAAAATGAAAAAATAAAAAGGAAAAAATTTCACACTTTTGTAAATTTCACCTTCAAAAGTTATTTAGCTTGAGTTTTCTCACTTTCACTGAAATTTTAAACTTTCAAAATTGAGTAGTTTTTTAGTTTTAAGTAGTGGTAAAACTGTTATTGAATTTGTAAATTTTTGAGTTTTGAGTTTCAAGTTTCTAGCTAAACTTGTCTTTATCACTTTAAAATTGAGTAATCGAGTAATTAAAATTGAGTAATTTATGAGTTTTAATCACTTGAAAGAGTGGTGGTTGAAGGTACAAAAAATTTCATATATTTGAAAAATGAAAATGTGAAATTTCGCACTTTTTTAGTCCATAAAATGTGTGAAATTTTACACTTCACAAAAATAAATACCAAGGCATATTGGCATTTAGATAACAAAATTTGAACATGCTTGGGATTTTTGCTTATTTTACCCAACCATAAAAACCACAATGATAGCATATGCTTAACATATTTTACATACCACTGGTTCTTAGAAAAATAAATATATAAATAAAATGGAAAAAAGAAATTATATGGAGTTCAAAAAATTCTAAGCGAAAATCGTGTCAAATCTCCAAAACTACATCTATACGCAAGCTAATTCTGTATACAAAATGTATGTATGTAATATGTAATCTCTTAGAGTTGAAACTGTGGATAGGCAAATGTAAATTGGACATCTAAACAACTCTCAATGAAGTGTTGGAGATAGAAAATGTGGAATTTTGAATCAATTTTGCCATACCCAATGAAAACATATAATGGAGTTGGCAAAAATGGGTGGTGGCAGTGGAGAAGACGATGAAAATGGTGATAATTAGTGACAATAATAGAGTCAGCAAAACAGTTAATGACCTCAAAGAAGACGAAGACGAAGACGAGTTCCACTAGGGCGGAGAATTACTCGACATATATACATAATAAAATCTAGTATAATAAGTGGAGTTTATATATCACATATTCCTTCTCCTACATCTTTACACATTCCTTTTCTTTTTGCACTCCATTCAATAATTAATATCCATACACAGTAGTAGAAAATGCAATAATTCTAATTCGACACACTAAGATTATACATTTGCAAAAAGTGCATATCAAATTTGCAAACCCTAGCAACATTTTTTTGCCATTGAGAACAGCAAGACATGAATTTTAAAAGTAGAGAATTTGTGCCCATATTGGTTTGTCTTTCGAATTTTTTCTTTTCTTTTCTTTGCCAAAAAGAAGAGCAGGTGTTCAACACTTTTTTTTGGGTCATCCAAAATCCAAAATCCAAATGAAGAGCGAGCATTCAACACACTAAATTTGCAAAAGGTGCATAGCAAAATTTGCGAAACACCAAGCAACATTTTTTTGTTGCTGATTCATTTCATGAGGTAAAATTGTTCGCAAAACAGATCAAAGTATAAGCATGTAAAGCTTCAACACAAAGCTCTCTCAATAGAGTTACTTAATAGTTAGAAACCACTACTACAATCACCCTTTCCTGCTTTTGCCTTGCCAATCTCCACAAGCAGAGTAAGCAAAGCCTCACACATTTCACAACAATCAACCTCATTTGGATCCTTCCTCCATGAAGAGTAAACCATCCAAGCATGGTCAAGCTTTCGGTCTGGTCTCACTACCACCGATCCTGGAACTTCAGCATCGCGACTCGTCACCAATCCATCACTCTTCTCCCCGTACCTTAGTTTTAGGTGGAGTGCGCACATAGCCATCACGGCAGAAACCGGAATCACAACGGGGACCATGCGACCCGCTTGGGCTTCGTTGGACTCCTCGCTGTTGAAGTTGGGAAGAGGGAGCCATGGGAGTTCCGCGTGTGCTATGTGGGACATTGTGGCAAGGACTCCGGGCCCCACACTCGCTTCAGAGTGGAAGGAAATGAGAGGGATGTCATTGGGGAGCTTGTGCTTTGATATGAACTCCTTTCGCTTCTCATACGTCAGATCCTCCAACGCCCGTATGTCACCCTACCAATTCAATTATATGTATATATATATTTAATCTTCATGAGAACATGAACAATGAGAAAGAATTGAAAACAAGGTGTGCACAGTTTATTTTGTAATGTCGTGATGTGGTAGCTCTTTTAAGGCCAAATGAAATTGCTTATATTTGCTAAAATGATAGTTACCAACATAAGAGGCAGAGATGCAAAACAGAACAGATAGGGAAAGCAAGAAACTCAGAAAGAACAGGAAATTAAAAAACTAATGCAAACAGAACCTCAAAACAAAGCAATTTCTGAAATATGTTCACAGAGCGTAACGTAACTAATTGGGTAACATACAAGGAACATCGGGAACTTTTTCCTTTGAAAATTGAAAAACAAATATGAATATAGGTTAATGAGTCAAACAGCTTACTATATCAACAACAGATCAAGTAAAAGTAATTCCTCAATATATGGGAGTTATACCTACACAAATTATATACCTAATGTTGTAGCCAAATCTAAACAAAACCACCAAACAAATAATTTTATATATTTATTATATGTTATATAAAAATACATCATTCAAAGATAATAAAAATATACGGCATAACACCAATTTTTGTAAATCTATATTGTTTTTCTTTTACCATTATATCGTAAGTTATTTTGTTCCAACTCATACTTGGGGCTGTTTTGGGAACTTGGCTAGAAGTCAATTTTTGTTTTTTAACTTATTTTGGATCACATCACCTCTTTACTTTTTTACACATTTTTTAAAAAAAAGTCAAAAAATCAACTTTTAACAAACTTTCCAAGAGTTTCATATGTATCTAAGCGATAGACATGTGATCCTCCAAATGTCCAAAAGGATGTTGGCGTCTAAAAACAAAAAATTTAAAAATAATAAAACACGTTTGGATAAGTGTCTAACGAGTTGTTTAGCTTGCATATTAAAAGCTCTTTAAGCAGAAGAGCGGACTACCTTAATTAGCTTGCATATTAAAAGCTCCATGATCCTCCGGGTTTCCTTGTCAGCAATTTGACCTTCACGAAGAATATCGGAAGCTAATGGTGTGCCGCCATATGGGCTCTGAACTAATGCCAAGCCAGCAACTTTGTCCTTCAAATCACCCCAATATATTGACAATGCAGCAGCAGCATCAACTCCACCCTTGCTATGCCCTAGCAGCATCACGCGTTTGCCAGACCCCCAGTACAGCTCCTCGACGTATTGCTTCAGTTCCCACGCATTGTGCTCCACAGATGCCTTCACAAAAAGCACTAACATTCAAAAAACAAAAAATGACAGTTGTATAGTTTACATGACAGACAGAATAAGAAAAACAAATAGGAAAAGGGTACTTCAATTTACACCACAAAAACAACTCTATACACCCCTCGTTTTTCATTTTTTTTAATTGCAATTTTATCCCTATCTAAAACTAAAAGTATCAAAAAGTACTCAAAACGATAAAAATTCAAAACCCTAATATCTCCTTCCACCCACCCTCTTCTCCCCATCATCTCCATTAGCCCACCACCAACGCTGCTCACTACCTATGTTACATATGGACTCTTAACAATAAATCAAATACTCAGGTTGGACACTCAACATTAGACAAGGATATGGGTTATGTGTCCGATACTTTCCATTGCACACTTCTTATATATTCGTACTTAACACTATCATTATATTTATCTATTGTTGTATAATTGCTATAGTTGACTATTTTAGTAGGCTAAAATATTTGTATTTAAGAAGATGGTTGGATTTTTTTGTAATTAGATGTGATATTTGTGAGAGAAAAAGTGAAATAATTATGGATTTGATGTGACATTTTGTCCTAGGCCTAGTTTAGGGTGTTCCAAAAAATCCAAAAAGTTACAAAAAAAGAAAAAAAAGTTATCACTATTCACAACTTAAAAATATAAAAAAATTAATATATATAATATTTTAATCAAACCAACTTTACACAGTTTTCGGGACTGACTTGACCCTTAAGTTGGACGGTAATGTTGGGCCTGTGGGGGCCCACCACAGGTCCCGTTTTGATAATCCGAACTGTTCAATGTGTAGAACTCGTCTAGGACTATATGTTTGTAAAAAATTACGTTGATCGGATATCACTAACTACATGATCAAATCAGTTTTGTATAAAAAATGAATGGTGTTATAGATAACAGTTGACCAAAAAAACTAACACGATCAAATAGCTATCGATATCCAATCAACGTGATTCTTTATAAGCATATAATACTCGACAAGTTCTACACATTCAACGGTTCCGCTTAGCAAAACGGGACCTATGGTGGGCCCCCACGGGCCGAACAACACCATCCAATTCAAACCCGAAAAGAAGGCAATCATTTTCCATCTCCTAACCAACCCACTACCCTGCCCAACCTGTACGCCTACTCCACTAACTTCTCCTACACACTTATTTGTACAATTTTTTAATACACATTTTTTCGTAAAAAATCAAAAAGTTGAACCCAAACATCCATCTTTTTTTCCTCAACTTTTTAGTCCAAAAAGATAGAAGGTGCACTTATTTAGGACACCCCAAACAACCCCTTATTCACTATTTTAGCCTATTTTGTCTTTTTATGGATTTTAGCCCCCCCCTCCCCAAAAAAAAAAAAAAAACTTTGCCAAACAAGGCCTATATTACATATAACATTATTTTATCTAAAATAATAGATTAAATATACAAATATAACCTTTTTTTTTTCCAAGTTCGCATATCCTTTAATTTCAGTTTTGATGAGTTTGACCTCTAAGATACACATCCTCTGAGACCCGCACCCACCCAACACCTGTACCAAGTCCATGTAACATAGCTCACTACCCAAATCCATCTTCTTCTTCCCTTCAAACACTATATCTCTCTGCGGGGGGGTGGTCTTAGGGTTGGCAGAGGGTTGCATGTTGGTGGTCACAGGGGTGGGAGAGGACTGTAGGATGGTGATCAGAGGTGGAGGTGGTAACTGTGGTGGTCGAAGATGGTGGTTGGGGTGGGTGTAGGAATGGCAATGGGGTGGGACGAGGTCGGGGATCACCCTCCCCGTCCCCGATCCCCGATTGTGGAAACTCCCCCGTTCCCGGCCCCGATGGGGAACCCACTACCGTCCCCATCCCTGCCCCCTAACGGGGATCGGGTTTCCCCGACCCCGAAAATCCCCGGCCAAAAAAAAAAAAAAGAAAAAGAAAAAGAAAAAGAAAAAAACAACACCAGAAAACCAATTCATCAACAACAACAACATCAACAGATCTGAACTCAAAAAACATCCAACAAATCAAACATCTGAGCCCTAACAGATCTAACAGATCAAAAAACATTTTCATCACCAACAGATCTTTATCAACATCTTCATCTTCATCTCCACCATTTTCCAGATTTGAAAAACAAAAGCAAAAAACAAGAGAGAGAGAGAGAGAGAAGGAGATCCGTGAGAGACAGAAAGAAAAGGAGATTCATGAGAGAGAGAGAGAGAGAGAGAGAGAGAGAGATCGTGAGAGGGAGATGAGTCGGCGGTGAGAATGAGAGAAGAAGCCGGCGATGAGTGAGCTGTTGGTGAGAACGAGAGAAAGAGCCGGCGGTGACTCGGTGAGGGAGTTGCGGTTGTGTGTTAGAGAGAGAGAGAGAGAGAGAGAGAGAGGGGCCAGCTGATGCGTCTGTGTTATGTTTGTTGTGCCAACTCAACCAAACCTTATACACACACCCCCCACACACACACACACATATATACATAAATACACAACACACATATATATTTATACATATATAAATAGAATCGGGGGGCTAAACGGGGCGGGGTTGGAAAATGTATCCCCGTCCCCGGCTCGAACATTATCGGAGATTTATTTTTAAATACCATCCCTGGCCTGTCGGGGGTATTTTTTGGGAAAAAACTGCTCAATTCGGGGTCGGGAGGGTCGGGTCCCCGTCGGACTGGGTTCAAATTGCCATCCCTAGTGTAGAGTTAGGGTTTTGAAAGGTTCGAGAGGTGTAAAGAGCAGATGGGAGGTTACGAATGAGGGTTTGGTTGGAATTATAGGGGATGTAAGGAGATAAAATAAAAATTTTGAATTTTTCAAGGAGGTGCAATTAGAAAGCGGGGTGTAAAGAGTTACTTTCATTGGGAAAATAGAAGCTCCTGTAGAAAAAATCATTATTTGAAGAAAAAAATTACAACAGCAAAATGACCATTGTCAGGTAAGTAGTTTAATGTTTCCTAGCCTTTTTTAGTACAAAAATTTACAAGAAATGATTTACATACCTCACTGTGGATTTTTGCAATATGGCAAGCTAGACCCATCTTTGAAAAAAACCGCTTAGTGCTAACAAAGTATAAGGGACCATGATTGCTAAAAAGTCCTGGCATGTCACACCATTCATTGCTTTATCACTACAACAGATGTCAATGGACAAAGAGAAACAAAATCAGAAGTGAAGGCTAAAAATATTTCACCTGGAATCAGAAGATAAACAAATGAATTGGGCAGATTGTGCTCTCCATTCCTGAGAAGCAAAAAAGTAAAAATAAAAATTTAAATAGATATGATCCATACAAACTAACATGTGTGATGAAAACGGGATCCAATAATCTGAACAATCCTATCAAAAAGAAATCAAAACAGAATCTTAAGATGAAACCAATCTAAATTTGTTACCTTACACGTTCTAGTAGTTCCAGGAATCTATCTGAACCATCCTCCACAGGAGCCATTCCGGGAGTGTGTTGCAGCCAGCCAATATCATCAAAAGAACCGTGCAAAGTTTTCCTAACTCGAGAGATGACACTGAAGATGCAAGAATGAGAATTAATGTTCTATCGAATCCAAACCACCTTATCAGAAATTTAAAACATAGTACTCATAAGATGTATGATATTGAGAGGATGTCAACTCCTTCAATTAAATCAGACAGACAACACATATGGACTGTTCTTTAATAACTGAACAGAGCATTAAGAATGCCTTTTACCTGCGAACTTGAACTTGAGCGCATCTAACATAGCAGAAAGAAATTTTACAAGAGGCTGATGCTAGCCTCCAGGCAAGTCTCAAACCAAAAAATGGGAGCATCAACCTACGAGCACATGAACAGGTAGTAAGATAAAGCAAATAATAGGACATAAGAATAGGAATATATAATATATCACATACTGTGCAACCCACATTTATCTTAGAGAAATACTGAAAAATATCAAAGGCTGCAACACCATTATATTCATATTACGAAATAATGTACCCTACACCATGTTCATAGTTTACGTACTGGAGGATCCACATATGCACGACACACCCATGCACCCACTTACAAGTTCCACATAATCAAGATCAATATGATATGATTAATTGATAAATACATCAACTAGAAAAACAAGAAAAAAGTACAAAGAACAAAAAAATCAGATTAGCTTTAGAAATCTATCCATCCCTCAATGTTCCTGTTTGGTGCAACTTCAAGTAAGCTGAAAACTGATAATCTGAAATCAAAAGGTAAAAGTACTTCTCCCCCGGTTTTCCAATAATCAGCTTTTTCCAATTTATTTAAGCTACCTTATAAGATGTAATGTAAGTAAAAGTGCACCAAACACTGTGGCACATATTTTCAAAATATATACTCCATAAAAAAAGGCTATAAGCAGTTCCACATGCTGCACCAAACATCCCCATTCTACTTAAAGAGTACGGGCACATCGTAAAGATTCATACCAGATCAAGAGTGAATACTGTATCTTGATTCTATTCATATAAAACATTGCAGAATGATTATCATTTAGTAACAAACAAAGCTGAATAAAAGGAGGGAGTATTGATACCCTTGAAAAATGAAGGGGATGGCTCGAATAGTGATATTGCTTTCTACAATTTCAAATCTTGAATTTACAAGTAACCTATTAGTGAGATCTGATGCTATTTCTTCAAGGATTCCAACGCTTGTACCCGCACTGCAAGGACATGAAGAAGATGAACAACCATTGGAAAGAAATCTACAATTGCTGCAACTTGAAGATCTTGAAAGTTGTCCGGAAGATATGTCCATCAAATCTTCAGAGCATCTATTAATGTCTCTGTAGAGAAGTTGCTCTGCAGTGACATTGAGCCATATCCAGCAATTATATACCCAAAAACAAGTTTTTAAAAAGGAAATTCAGTGGACGATTATAGGGGCCCCTTGTAAGGATGCATATCAGCCACATCATATCTAAAACTTAAAATAAGTGAAATGAAGAACTCACCAATAAAACAAATGAATCGGCCACGTATATAAGAAGTCAAGGTCAAAAGATGGGAAAAAATGTCATCCATTGATGAGTAAAAACCAAGATGATTAGAAAGAAGGCTTTTGTTCCTCAAAGAATTATAGCAGACCTGATAAGACGGCCTATTTCAGACTTTGAAAATCATGCTTCCAAATCAAACTGAAATTACTATAAATCAAGTCAAGAAGTGCTAATTAATAACGACTACCCCATGCCTAACCTTTTATGAGTTAAATCGTTGAAGACACAAAATTTAAGATACCACCGATTTTATTTTTTTAATGTGAAGAGATACCACAGTTCAAAACATCAAAATCTACCTCAATCTATACAATGATTGATGCAAAATCAAACATTATCTAGTACTCACAGGAGTAGTGATATTAGAGACTTCACCATTCATATATAGGTCTTCCATTAGCGCTTCCAGCCCTGAAAAAATGTAGCAATTCTTGAAATATAATATGAAAAACAAAAGAGAAAATTCAATCCATGCCAATGCATCTTTTTAAAAAAAAAAAAAAAAAAAAAAAAAAAAAAAAAAAATTTAAAATACACACACTCAAGATTAGACCAATCTGAATTTTATAAAAGACCTTCAAAAACATGATAACAAGTTAAAGAATGAAGCACTTTCCCGCATCCTGTAAAATTAAAGACTCCATGGTGTCTAAATTCCCCATAAATAATAGGCCATTAATATGTCTGTACAACGAATAAAAGTCTGTATAGTCAGACAAAAGATGAACAAATATACATATCTCCTGGCAATATTATTCCTTCCAAATTTCATAAAAAAGGATTAGTTCACATCAATTCTGGAATGAGAATAGGAGTTCTCAAAGTAAAGTCACATGCAACATTAATCTAAAACACCAACTGAAAATCTAGTCCAATGACAACCATCTTCATTTTCCACATTTTACTTTAAAAAAATAAAAATAAATAAATAAAAAGAGAGAGAGAGAGAGAGAGAGAGAGAAAACTTAAAAACACTGAAATATAGATAAAAAATCAAATACAGAAAATAACAGCCAATGCTCCGAGTCCCTGACAAACATGGAATACAAATTTTAGAAAGAGTTTCAATGACGAGACCATCAAATTTATCACGAGTTCAGATCAAATCAATCTTCTCATGGGCTTTAATCCGCAAAATCTAAATTAACTGCTCAGACTGTGCTTAACTCCAACTTAAGATTCATTTATTATTCACAGTTCACCCAGAATTACAACTTCAAACAGTGAATTAAATAGAGAAATGCAATTATATGAAATACCCAGAAGAAAAAAGCAAATCAAAATGTTATTCAAACACATAAAAGCCTAAATTTTTATAACAAATTCAGCTCAAATCAATATTCTCATGGGCTTTAATCCGCAAAATCTAAACTAACTGCTCAGACCATACTTAACACCATCTTCAGGTTTCATTAATATTCAGAATTCACCCAGAATTACAACTCAAAACAGTGAATTACGTAGAAAATGCAATTCTATCAAATACCCAGAAGAAAAAAGCAAATCAGAGGTCGGAAAAACATATTACCAAAGTGATTCAAACACATAAAAAGAGTAAAAAGCCCAGATTGCACAGACTTACACAAATGTTGAAATATTGAAGTCTGAAATCAAAGAGAGACTCAGATCTGCAAAACCCAGAACCAGATTGATCTTCGGTTGTCCCCAAATTTATAGAAAGAAAAAGAAGACTGCAAATCTACACAAAACCAATTCCCAATAAAGCATTAACTTGGCGAAAATAATAAAGAATTAGATAAAAAAATAAAATATACGTAATGTGGAAAACTGCATTTGTATTTGTATATTGATTACGAACCGAATGAAAAAGATTGGGCATCGAATAGGAATGGAGCAAAAGAACTGACTAGGATCGTTATCCAATACCTGTTCTCTCATGGCCCACAAGTGAAGATCAACTCAACAAATCGAAAATTCAACAACTGGGTTTTTTCAAATTCGATGTTGCTTGAAAAAGCCCTCCAAGAATTGAATTGGGGTGGAAAACTTTTTTTTTTTTTTTTTAAATTTAACTGACACTGCAAAAGTGAAAAGGTAAAGGAGAAGGAATTGGAGCGTTGTTGGGTAAAATTGAGAACTTTAGAAGGACACGTGTCGGTTTTGCTACATAAATGGCAGTCATGGATTCTTTCCTTCTAAGGTTGGTTTGGGATGTTTTAAAAAAGTATATTTTTTGACTTATTAACTTATATAGGTTAGGTTTAGATTGGATTTGATATGATTTGTTAGAGAGATGATGTGATTTAAATAAGATGATATGACTTAAAGAGGATAGTAACTTTTTAACTTTTTATATTATTTAATTTATACCAAACTAACCCTAAGTTTGTCTTGTCCAAACATTAATAATAACTCGTGTGGATAAATTTAGCACTGAATCAGCGTTCAAAATTGCTAGTACTAATATCTGTTCTAATGAGTTAGAGCATCTCTAATGGTGAATCAGATTTTTCATTAAATTTGAGTAAAAAATGACTCATTTCACCAAATCTGGTATCACATGCTCCAACGGTTCACCTTTCACCAAATCTGTCCCGGGACAACCGGGTGGTCGACCGGCCGGTTGACCGTTAGGAAAAATTTTTTTTTTTTTTTTTTTTTTTTTGGAATTGTCTGAACTTTTTTTTGAACTTTCTGAACTTTTTTCGGGACGACCGGGTGGTCGACCGGCCGGTTGACCGGTTAAGCAAATTTTTTTTTTTTTTTTTTTTTTTTAACGATTTGAACTTTTTTCCTGAACTGTTTGAATCTTTTACTGGTTGACCGGTTGGTCAATCGGCCGGTCAACCGGTTGTTATAACCCAACGGTCAGTAACAGTGATTTGGTGAAATGCTTCGCCTGTTCTCAATTTGATGAAATGTTTGGTGAAATCTCATTTTGATATCGATTTGGTGCAACCGTTGGAGCAGTGAACAGTAGCTTTTTCATCAAATTTTGAATTTGATACTGGGTTTGATGAACCGTTGGAGATGGTCTTCATAGTGTAAGACAAATAAATAAAGGTTAAACTATTATATTGTTGCCTTATTAGTGGTCAATTAATAGTCTGAAATATTTTTCTAAGGGGTGGTATAGGATATTTTAAATAAGTATATTTTTTAATTGTTTATAAAAAAATATGTAAAAAAATAAAGAGGTGGTGGTGTTTGGCAAGTTGATTTGTGACTAAAATAGTCACAAAAGACAAAATAGACTATTTTAGTTACAACAAACAAAACATCATATCCAATCCATAATCATTACATTCTTCTCTCACAAAAAAAGTCAAAAAAATAAAAAAGTCAAAAAGTCCTTCCCAAACCAAGCTTTTTAGCCCATGCTAAAATAGTCAAAAAAGCCAAAAAACCAATCCACTTCCCTAACGGAGGCAAAATATGTTGATTGATATGATCTAAAAAATAAAAAGATAAAAAGATAGACTTTTTAGATTATGCCAAACCAAGCATAAATCTAGATAAAGAATTTAAGTAGATATCTAATGATTGATTGGGGTATGTATATATTTTTTTAAAGTTTTTTTTTATGTTTTTTATTCTTTAAAGGGCTATTAGAAGAAATTATTTTTTATTTGTAAAAAAGCTAATATAATATTTAATTTTTTCAACGGATAATAAGAGTTTTTTTGGTGGGGGTGTAAATTTGGCTTGGTCCAGTTCGGCTCGGCCTGTGTCAGGTCTCGCAGGCTCTCGCTAAAATTCGGGCTGAGCGGCCTAGGCTCAGGCCCGGGGGTATTCAGGCCTTAGGCAGGCCAGTGGGTTTGGGCTTGGGCTTGGGCTTGGGGCAAGCTTGGGCGGGCCTGAACAAATTTTTTTATTTTATTTATTTATTTTTTCTACTAAAATTTTATTATTTTTTACTAAAAAAAATTAGCCCTTGGGCGGGTCAGGCCTTTAGTGGGCCTTGAGCGGGCCGATGGGCCTAGCCCACGGGTCAGGTCGGGCTTCAAAATGATGGCACTAGCCTAATGTCTCGCCCTGGGCTTGGGCCCAAACGGGCCGGGCCGTCCACATATCGCGGGTCATTTTTACATTCTTATTGTTTGGCATGTGTTAAAATAACATATACTATTTTAACATATTATCTTATGTGGTCACATTACCTCTTATTTTGGTCACATCATCTCTCTACCACATCACTTTCAATCTCAACCCACATTTTATATTTTTCCATAAAAAGTTAAAAAATATACTAATTTAACACTTTCTAAACAATTTCTAAAACCGTTTAGTAACTTTTAACTTTTTTTAATAAAAAATGCTATGAATCCGAAATAATTTACTAAATTTTCTACCAAACTTCTCAGGTAGGTGTGGGACCCACACAAATCCACATGTGTGTGAGTCTCACACCTGTGTGAGAGGTTTGGTAGAAAATTTGTTAGATTATTTGGAGTCTCTAGCATAACTCTTTTTTAATCTAAACACTAGGACATGTTTGTTTTGCTGACTATGGAGCAGGATTGGACTATTAGTAAGCCTATGAATAACATGTTTAGATGACAAATAATAGGCCGGATTGGTAATCTAGAAGGATTAACAATCCTATACAACAGTTGAATTAACATATTTGCCCCTGTATGAGATTCGGGAAATTTTATTTTCACACACCTAATTACATAAATGTATATACTTAATGAAATATTATTTTAACGACAATTATAACCTAAACTAAAATGATCATAATGGACATCCACCAGCACCCATAATATTATATGAAAATATTCTGTATATACATCTTTTAAAAACAAAAAAAAAATATAAACCTTAGTTTTTTCATTGTTGTCACTTTGCTTGCTACACACTCTATATTCCTCTACTGGTTGCAAAACAATACTCTCATATTGTTTTAATCTCTAGATTTATACTCTATTAATGATGAAAATGTTAGTTTTTTCGTACAATTTTTTTTTTTGTCCTTTCGCAATTTTCAGTCAAACAACCAATGACGAATTATTTCATTATATTCAGATATCAACTGTCGAATTATTTCATTATATTTGGACATCAACACTCGCGAAAGTTTTTTTTATATATTTTTTTCAGAACTAATTTGCCGAACTAATCACTTTAATGCGAAAGTTAAGTTTTGAATTAAATGTATAATTTCGAAAAACTAGTGCCGAAATTTTCAAATTGCAAAACATAAAATAAATAAGGGTTTTATGGCAATGGAGTGCATAGAGATTTGGAAATGGTAAATGCAATAATAAAATGATAAATACAATAATAAAATAGAAAGATGCCTCATCTTCAACAATATTTTGGAGGCTTTTCAATAGTGTTTTTAATGGAGGTTCAATAGGGTTTTCAATGGAAGACTTTGTTTTCACTTCACTTCACACTATAGTCTTGAATGGTTTTCATGTGGATCTACAAATCTGGAAATAAGGTCACTCAACAAGTGTGTGGAAATGACGGTTGAGTAGTGCGTGTACAATAATTATGAGTGAAAGATATAATTGTAACTTTTAGTATGTGAATTGAGAAAACTAATTAATAAATATGTGTATTGTAAAAAAATGAATACTAAAATAATTTAGTGTGAAAATAAAATTTCCTATAGGATTCAAAGATTAGTCCACGGATTGCTGGTGGATAGGGTATGAAATTACATAAATGCCCCCTCCTCTTAATCCTTTGTCAAATCATTATTCGCATGAAATGGTTAAAAAAATAAAAATAAAAAATAAAAAAGTTTGAGGGGCATTCATGCAAGGGGCAAGACACCCCTCGTGGGTTGTCTCCCATATATATATATATATATTTATTATGAATTGTTTTGAAAAATTATTTAAAAGTTAATTTTTAAATTTTTAAAATTTTGTTTTTATAAAAAAATGTGTAAAAAGATAGAGAGTTGATGTGACTTAAAATAAATAAAAAATAAAAAATTAGCCAACCATGTTTCCAAAATAGCCTTATATATATATATATTGTAATTATTCTAACATTGGTTAGTTTGAGGGCATTTGTGTAATTTTATATATTAATCTCATATCATAATAATGCATACAAACAAGTACTCTCTATTCTCCATCTCTAAGTTGATACCATCACATTACTAATCTCCTCATTCACTCCTATCGCATTCATAATCCATCAAACCTAATCCACCAAATTAACATAGGCTAAAACTCTTCTTAAAAAAAAAAAAAAAAAGTCACAAATCCCAAAAAATTATTATAGATATCTATTCAAATTCTTTATCCAAACATGTGTATGTTTAAGTTAGAGGATGGAAGAATCTATGGACTACAAAGGTTTTCTTTGGTTTAGTTTTTTAAATGAATTTTGAGTTTTGAGTTATATTTTGAAAGATAAGTTGTTAAAAATAATTTTTGAAAGTTAAAAATTTGTTTGGTTATTATGATTTTTAAAAATAATTTTGGGATGATTTGTGGTTTTATTTTATTTTATAGTTAAATAGATGGATATGAGAAAAAAATTAATTGATTGATATATAGAATGTGAGAGAAAATTGAGTTTTGAGTTGTATTATAAAAATTTGTTAACCAAACAAAATTTTTAATTTTTTTTATCCAAATCATGTTTTAAAAACTAATGTGTTCGGTTTGTGTTTTGAGATAAATTTTCAAAAAAAAAAATTTGGGGAGAGACTTTAGAAATTTTTTTGGTTTGTTTGGTTATATATTTTGAAAATAGTTTGAGAGTTTGGGATGATTTGATATTTTGTTGTAATTAAGTAGATATGTGTGGGAGAAAAAATAATTGAGAATGAGAGAGGAAAGAGAAAAAGTGATTGATTGATATATAGGAGAGAAAAAGTAATTTTGAATTTTTTTTAAAAAAAATTTGAACAAAAAAAAAATTGAAATTTTTTCTCAAAAATTATATCTTAAAATAAAACCAAACAAGCCCTAAATGTAGGCTTAGTCTTTGTTTGGCAATAACTTTTTTAGTTAGCTTTTTGACTTTTTTGACTTTTTTAGCTTGGGACTTTTTTGTTCGTTTGGTATTCTTGATTGGCTTTTTCAGCTTTTTAGCTTTGAAATAGTGATTTTTTTCTGTCTTTTTGTATTTTTGGCTTTTTGTGATTTTTTTAACCTTTTTTTTGTCTTTTTGTGATTATTTAGCCAAAAATGAAAACCAAACACCACCTTAGTGATTGATTGGGATTTGTGGGGATTTTTTTTTTTTTTTTTTTTTTTTTTTTGAGAACCTTTTTCGTTTTTGATTTTATGTAAAAACTAAGCTAATTGTTTGAAAATTTATTAAAAGAAATTATTTTTATTAGTACAAAAATTGATATTTTAACTAATTTTTTTAATTTTTTTAATCAAAAATTGACTTTTTCGTAAGGTTTTCAAACAATCTCTTATATATTAAATAAAGGCTAGAACGGATGTAGATGTCACATGATTTAATTATTTTTTCAAAATGCATCCAAAACATATAAACTGTTTCAATTCTTTTCAACCACTTCGAATAGCTACCATAATTATCAGATTCAATTATAAATTAGAGAAAATTAGTCTAAAATCCCTATTTTATTTTTAGTAATGGGAAAGGTTCACGATATTTTTTTTTATAATCTAAGGTTCCTCCATTTACCACACACACACTCTCTCTCTCTCTCTTCAAACCCTTCATCTCTCCTCTTTCTTCGTTACATCCATGGCAGAGAGATTAGGGTTTGGCTCGACGACGATGATGATCTTCCCTAACACTCCTGTTAAAGATCTTCTCACTATTGTTGCGACCGATTTTATCTCCGTTCGCGTTGAAGCTATTACAGAGAAGTTTCTAAAACTCTCTGGAGAACATATGGATCTTGTATCAACAACAGCGATATGAACGACATGTTCACCCAGGCGCCTTCCTTCGGGAACAAATCCAGCTCCGGCGAAGTTGACGCATCACAACCAGCCCAAGTGTTTGAGAAAAAGTTTAAGAGACACGAAAAGCTTCTCAAGAAGTTCACTGAGGCTAGTGTGTACCCTAACTGTTCAATTGTTATGAATTTTCAATCTATGATACTTTCTATTTGCATCTATAGCACAAATAACTAGTTGGTAATACAAATAAACAAATATGAACAACTGTGAAAGAGAGGCGTTTGTTCTTCTCCTTCTGTTTCTCACTCTCATTGTGCTGTTTACATTGTGAATTCTTGTTGTGATGCTTTGTGTTGGCTTTTTGATCAATTTTCTCTGGTTGAGTCAAAACATAATTTTCTCTGGTTTGGTCAAAACACAGAGAAAATTGTTAATAAATCAAAGAAAATTAGTCCAAAACCAAAGAAATTTTAATTTTCTTTGGATTTCTATGTGCTCTCTCTTGGAGAAATTTGTGTTTGATTTTATAATGCTTACACATCCCAAATACTAGATATTTAATTCATACATGAATGGAGAACTCTACAATTGTTCTATAAATGTAACTTGAAACGTGTATAGAACCATGCATATTTATCTTCCACTCTTTGACTTCCATATAGGATGTATGAATCAAGTTTAATTTTTATTTTTAAAAAAATAAATCTGGTGAGGTCTGAATTTAAAGAAAATTAGATTAATTGTTACTAAATAGGACTAGATTTGTGCAGACTTGACAGTCAATTTTAGAGCTGAGCAAGGAATTCGTAAAATCCGTAATCCGATCCGGTCCAATCCAATCCGATAGGTTTGGATTGGTTTTTTGAATCCGTGGTTTGGTTCCGGATTGAAAATTTCAAAATCCGTAGGCCACGGATCGGTTCCGGATTGGAACCGATCCAGACCATCTAGAAATAATCTATATTTTTATACTATATACCTTCCCACACCATATAATTTCTTATCTGATATAAAAACTAAAATGTAACCTAACCTAATCCAACAGCCTTACTCATTCACGCCTCTCACTCTCATCTCAGGTCTCTACATCAATGGTGTCTCTCTCTCTTCTCTTTCCCATCTCAGACTGAGTTCTCTCTCACACTCTCATCCATCTCAGATCAGATCGGTGTGCTGCTGCTCGTCTCTCTCTGTCGGTGAGCTAGCTCTCTCTCTTTCTCTCTCGGTGTTCTCATCTCTCATATCTCTCTCTCTCTCGGATTGGTGACTATTTTTGTTCCTTTGTTCCTAGATCATCCATCTCAGATTATTTTATGTTTTTATTTTTATTTTATTTTTCTGATTTCATCTCTATTTTGTGTTGTTTGTTTGATTAATCTGGTTGTATTTCATTTAGATATTTTCTCTGTTTTTCCATCTTTTATTAATGAGGGGAAAAAGATTATAGAACAGGGGTTGTTATATGCTCTTATTTTTCCATTTTTTTCCATATTTTCTCGACATTGGAAGAAAGGAAAAAGTTATATGCTCTTGTTATGTTGGTTGCTGCTATTATTTTTGTTTGTAATCAATCTCAAGCAAGTTGAGGCATTAAGATTGGGCTTGGGTTCCAGGGGAGAGCCTCTACAAGAACACTTCTGAACTTCTTCATTAAGAGATGGGGTATATGTAGAGGCAGTGTTTGGGTGACCCTACCCTACATCTGCCTTGATTGGTGGTTCATTGGTGGTGATGGTAAGGCTAGTACTCTTTGATTGAGACTCACCTATGCCACTGTTTGGTTTGATGGAGGTTTTAGGTAAAGATGAGAGACACATCTACAAAGTGTGTTAATAAAATATATTTTTTGATTGGTTTAAAATTTTTGAATGTTTAAATTTTGGTGGGATCAATACAGTTTTTGAATATGAGATTCATAATTTTGGACCAATTAGTTCGTGATAGATTTATTTTTGTTCATGGAAATGTAGTGTTGTAGTTTTTGAGAAGCAGCCAAAAAATTTCAAGCTGATTTGTGTTCTAACTATGAGAAATATATGGAAAAGAAACACATCTACAGAAGAGTGGAAAAGAGAAAAGAATGAGAGAAAATAGAGATGTACAAGTATTGTATTTGAAATTTTAGTGGACAACTCATGGAGTTCTTCCAAACTTCAATTTGTAATTGTATCTTCAATCTCATTTCAAGTCATGTTTACTTATATAATAATGTTTATAGATTTTCAGCAGCTATGTTGCTATTGGAATGGATGTTGTTTATTTATATGGTTTACAGGCTGCTATTGGAACGGATGTTGCTTAATTATATTGTTTACAGGTTTTCAGCAGCTATGTTGCTATTGGAATGGAAATGTAATGTCTATATTTTTTTTGTCATTTAATTATTTAAATCCGTGGTCCTAAACTGATCAAATCCGTGTTTCAACGGATTGGTTTGGATTGGTTCTACAATTTAAACAGATTGGATTGGTTTTAATTTTTCAGGAACCGTAGATAACGGATTGGTCCTGGTTTTCTCCCAATCCGGACCAATCCGGTCCATGCTCACCCCTAGTCAATTTTGATAATCTATCATTGTTTCTGGTTAATAAAATTTTTATTTATTTATTGTTGTTCTTGAAAACCCATCATTGGACCTTCTTCAGTTCAAGAAAATCATTAGCTCCATTTCATACAATCCATGAAAGCCTAGCTATATATGCTATAATAGAATCATATAACTTTCCTATAGTAGATATGCCAATTAATTCTTTTCACTATATACTATGATTCAATTTATGATGTTGCAAATTGTCTTTAAACTCAGAGAAATTTCAATTTTCTTTGGTTTAAACCCAGATAAATTCTCTGCATGTAATTTTGTGAATTTTCTCTAGATGTGGCGACGGAGGAGGAGAGTCATTGTCGTCGTCATTGACGGTATTGAGATCAATCAAACCACACATCTTTGTGGGGAAATTTTCTAGAAGAAAAGAAAAGGTGGAATTGAAAAGAAATGGAGGAAAGGTTAAGATATGTTCATATATACAGATATAGATATAGTGTGAGCAAATTAGATTGAATTTTCTCTGGACTATATAAATTTTCTCTGACTATGATCACTGTGTGAATTTTCTCTGACTGTATGAAATTTCTCTGGTTGTATGAAATTTCTCTGGTTGTGATTACTGTGTGAATTTTCTCTGTGTTCTCTCTCAAATTCTCTTCTTTTTTTGGAACTACAACTATCTCTCAGCAGGTTTGGCATTATTTATTTATTTATTTAATATATCATTTTTCATATCACTTTTTTGGTAGCAAATGGATTCTGGAAACGGTGTGAAATCTTCAAGTGGTGGAGATAAAGAGTATGATTCACAGACCAAGTCAATCTCTCATTTCTTGAACCACAGTTTTGGCTCTATCTCCAACCATCCACAGCCGTCTCCTCCACAACCACCGCCTCCTCTCTTCTACCACCAACAACCCACTTTGTTTGACTCTCAAGCACACAATCTCGGGCCTTTTTTCTGGTTTAAACCCAGAAAAATTATTGTGAAAATCAGAGAAATTTTCTAGAAATCCAGAGAAAATCTCTAAACTGGAATCCAGAGAATTTCTATGGATCGAATTTTCTCTGGAGAGAAATTTTCTAGATCGAAGATTCAACATTAGCATCAGTCTCTAAACTAAGTTTTCTTTGATACTCTTGCAACAAATCATAACAAAGTTGGCGAATCTTCACAATTTTTTCTTTAACTGTATCTCCATAAAGTTTATCAAAATAAAACTCCTACAGACTAAGTTTGTACCTAGGATCACGTACAACATCAACTCCTATAAGACCATGTATAACCACCCAATATTTATCAAACTTTCCTAGCATTTTTGATTCCATTGACCTAACTACTCCAATTGAATAAGAGAGCCATTGAGAGATTGTTATCCTAATCTCACATAAATTTGGAAAAGTAACATTGGCTGTGGGATATTTAGTTCCAGAAAACAATTCAGTTGCTCTATAAAATATCTTGAACCTCCCACAAATTTCTCTAGCAAACTCCCACTCCTCCTCACTTGGCAATTTTGTATATTGGGTTTTTTATATTTCAAGCGGTAAAATACATCCTTATATAACAAGGCAGTTTGAAGCATCAAGTACGTTGAATTCCACCTAGTTGCACAATCAAGTCCTATCTTTTTAGTATGAAAATTTTTTACTTGACAAGCTGTTTCTTCAAATTTTTCTACCCTTTTAGGAGTTGTTGTCCAATAAGCTACACTATCCCGAATTTTCTCTACACCTACTCTTATCACATCCAATCCATCTTTGACAATCAAATTGAGAATATGTGCTCAACAACGCATATGAAATAAAGTCCCACCCAAAAGAAGAGAACTACTATCCAATTTATCCAACAAAATGTTAATCATCGCATCATTGGTGGAACGATTATCAACAGTGATAGCAAATACTTTTCTATCAAGATCCCAATCCATCAAACAATTGAGCAAAGTATCACAAAGAACTTCTTTTGTGTGTGGACATGGAAGATATATGAACCTAAAATCATAAATTAAAACAAAATTTCGATTAACAAAACATTATGAATAGCTTTCATTGTAATTGTTCAACACCAAAAGCACATCAAGACATGTTTTCAGTAGAATGCATATAACATATGATGCAACAAGAATTTGTAATAAAGCATAGATTAATTTATATGCAAAAGTATACTTCAAAATACGGCTTTGCAATGACCAAGAATCATCAATAAAGTGTGTCGTGACTGCCATGAATCCTTTCTTTTGATTACTAGAAATCCACATATCAGTTGTGATTGCCACTTTACTTTGATTGCCCTGTACCAATCTCATTATCATCTCCTTCTCATTGTCATAGATCTTCAAAATATCACTTTTTTATTGTGTTTCAAGAAGGTATTTTAAACAATGGTTGAAGTGCCATCGAATATCTTTTAAACCTAATATGATCCACAATAGACAAAAGGTATTCATGCAAGATTATGGCATTTGAAAGCTCTCTTTTAGCAATATCTTTATCAAAACTATAAGAGACTTTCGAGCTCTCCTTGTTAAAGTTTCTAGTTAAAACTCTTTGCCTCATGTCCATTCATTCCCTTTTCTTAAGACAACTCCTATAGTGATCACGCAAATGTGAAGTTCCATGTTTTGGATTACCCCCAAGATGCTTCTTACAATAATTACATATTGCCTTCCATACCCCATCAATTTCTTCCTTCTTAAGGTGTTGCCACACAAAACTTAGGTTTTTTTCTAGTAGCTAAACTAGAATCAGAATCATCTACATCAAGGACATTTTGATTTGGGAGGGGAGGCTGTGATACTAGAGAGGTCTCACTCTCAACTGATATAGATGGTTGTAAACCATCAATGGGTAGTTGGGAGTTTGCTTGAGAGTTTGCTCCAACTTCAGACATTATCAATGCTTAAAAATCCTGGAGAACATAAATAAATAAAAAACCCAGAATCCCTATTTAGGCATTTAGTCAAACAGCTCAATGAAACAGAACAACATTTCAATACATTCACAACTCCAATTCTAATCCTTCAGAATTTCAACAGCAATTTTACATATATATATATATATATAATAAATGATAGAACCACATTAAGCTCACAGGAACATGAGATAAAATTGTTTACAGAGTCAACATCTTTAAACCCCATCATCTTAAATAATCAGATCATCACAATCCCATCAAACAATGAACAATTTAACAGAACATGACAAACATAAACTACTCCAATATAACTAGAGGGTTGCAAAGCTGGTGTGTAACCAGAAAATAATTTTGCAAACCACGACAAATAAAGTTTTGGGTATTGACATTTTTAGAGTATCAACAACTCTATGCACCACGACAAATGGTCATATATATTTCTATCTTTGATGCCACTTCTTATCATCCCATTAGGAGTTTGGCAGGATTCTTTTTTTTTTTTTTTTTTGCATATGCTTGTGTACACTAACAAAAATAGAAAAATAAATGTCAGATAGGGTAAACAGGGGTAATGTAGGGCAATAATGCTGATCCTTGATTTTTTCTCTCGTGTTAGAAGAGGGTAATGTTTTAAGTTTGAAAAATGTTTTGGAATCTGGTGTATCTTTTCGGTCATATCAAGTGTTTTTTTGAAAGTGTATAATAATAATAATAATAATAATAATAATAATAATAACAACAACAACAAACCCATTTCAGAAATGAGCAGTAAATGCACAAACCCATTTCAAAACTCTGGTTTAGGTCCTAAGTTAATTCCTTTGCAATGAAAAAATCACTGTTGAGATTACATTCTTAACTCTGGTTTAGGGGACAAACATCATATGGACAAAACCTATTTCAGAAATGAGCAGTAAATGCACCTGAATCAACCATATAAACCAAGACAATGATGTATTGAAATGGGTTCGGCTGAGAGCGAGATTGAGAGAATAAATCAACTAAATCAAGCATATAAACCCATTGAATCAAGTATAAACCAAGAATATAAAACCCTAAAGCCACAATTAGAAAAGGGGGAAATAGAGGGAGAGAGAGAGAGAGAGAGAGAAAGAGAGAGAGAGAGAGAGATAGACAGACAGACACACTAGTAGTGAGAGAGTGAGTGAGGAAGAGAGAGATAGACAGACAGACACACCAAGATCGAGAGAGCGAGCAAGGGAGAGAGAGAGGGGGAACCTGTGATCTGCAGCTGTGCCGGTGGTGCTTTGCGGTGGTAGCAATGGCCGTGGCAGTGGTAATGTCTTCCGTACGGTAGGCTGCGGTGAGGTGTTTGTCTCTTCGGTTTGGTGTCTGATTCTGAGGGTTGAATGTTGTTGTGTGTAACAGAGAAAGGGGCGGGTAGCACTAAAAGAGTTCGCGCGCGCGCCTTAAAAAATTTGAAGATTTAGCGACTAAAAGAAATTTTTGTCAGCAAAAGTGTTATTATTGGTGACTATCCTATTTGGTAGCCATAGGAAAATAAACAGTGACTATTTTATTGGTCGCCAAAGGTATATTTGGCGACTAAATCTCCATTTGGTCGGAAAAAATTTGTATTTGCTCACTAAATTTTTTAGTTGCTACATATTAACCAAAAAATATACCTGGTTTTTGGCTACTAACATTTATTTTGTAGGCAAAAATTCATATACAACGACTAAAAAAAAAATAGTAGCCTAAAATTGAGACTAACGACGAGTAATAAATTTTTTAGTCGCTAAAAGTGTCACTTTTGTGACAAAAAGATAATTTAGTCGCCAATAAATAATATTTCCCGACTAAAAAATTTTAGTAGCTAAAAACTCTACCAACGCCGACTAATACATATTTTAGTTGCCCAAAGTCAACTTTTTGGCAACCAAATTTTGTTTAGTCGCCAAAAGTGGTCGCCAAATGTGCAAATTCTTGTAGTAAATTGAAATAAAATTTTAACATCATTAAAAATTGTTAATTAACTTAATTATTTATTAATAAAAGAACTTGTTTGTTATGAAATTAGAAACTTTATAGGACATAATGTAATTTCTAGAACCAAAGGGGGTAATTTGTAATTTAAGTAATCCTCAAGGGGTATGTTTGTAATTTACCAAAAATTTTATTTAGCAAATTCCATAGCAATGAACTGTAACTTTGACATGCTAACCTTCCAATACTCAGAAAACTTCATATGCTCAACAATAGTACTCTTTCTTTCTCTCTCTCTCTCTCTCATTGCCTAGAAGTTGCCTTTTCCATGATATCCTGAATTAGCATTGCCATGTTGAGGTGAGAAGAACCTCTTTCC